>MU225951.1:3319084-3332089 GCA_018584345.1 Thuja plicata | reverse complement strand
TATATTGTAAGGTAGAAAATATGGATAGGGTTTAGAACAATGTTGGTTTTCTCATAAAAGTGACTCTATGCACATATTATCCACTTACATTTAATTGTAATTGATAAGGGATATAAATCTGGAAATGATTGCAAAGGAAAATGGAATCAAATACATACCTCTGAAAAAAAATCTACTAAAAACCCTTTCAAATGGTCTCAGAAACTGTTGATTTCCAAGATCCTGAACTGAAACTGCAAAATCTACAAAACCCATAAATCATTTTCTATTTTGACATAGTTCTGATTTGTACCCTCAATTCAATGTCGGTCTTGACCCAGAATTTCTAATTCTGACCTAGGGCATAATCAACCTCCAATTCTGATCTTGAACAGAATGTCGACCTTGACCTTAAAATGTCACCCTTGCCCCAAAAATGTTGACCTTGACCTACATAGCTCCGACGAAAAATCTATTCACGAATACCAAAATTTTTCCAAAAAGGGTATCCAGATCTGCACTTTAATTCATTTTCCCAAACCTATACCTACAAGAAAAATGGTTTGTTGTTGGGGGGGAGGGTTTACCTTGGTCAAACCCCAGTTTTGGAATTAACCTTAAAATTGAATTGAAATTGCATAAGTAAACAAAGTAAATAAACAAATTCACCTTGCTTGTATAGAAGCCCTTGTGGTGGATTCGAATCCTTGGATCCACAAGTATGTATGCACCAACTAGATGTAGAATGTAGAATGTAGAATGTAGGATGCCCCAAATCAATTGCATGTAGATCTTCAACACCAATCTTGAATGGATCTTGGAATAGGAAGAAGCTTGGAGGAATGTGGATGGAGAAATCTTCAAGAGATCTCCATAGAGATTTGAATCCTTCAATGGCTACCAATGGATCTCCTTGATGAATTGGACGCTTGAATTCTTGAAGGCTTTAGAGTATATGCTTTCTTCAAATCTTGCTCCTTAGCTTTCACTTAGTTGATGGTTATCAAGTCTTAGAGAAAATGAGAGGAGAAAGCTTCCTTATATATGAATCTAGGGCACAATCCTCTAGAGAGGCCTACATAGGAGAATTAAATTCCCATTAGACCTATATCCATAGAAGAGGACCTATATTAAATATAATTTAAGAATCATTTCTTCAAAGACCAAAAATAGTCGAACCAGAAGCGGGAATTAAACTTTTCTGAAGCCCGAGATCCACAAATCCTGGAAATTTGGGATTTGAACCCTAGGTCAAAAAAAGGTCAATTCTAACCTAGGTCAAGGTCAAGGTCGAACTTGACCCAAAAATTTTGACCTTGACCCAAAAAGGTTGACCTTGACCTTCAGGTCAAAATCCCAGTTTGCAGTTTAGGATGCCATAAACAAGCTGGAAAAAGTGGAGATGGGGTAGAATAGGGGAAAAAGATAGATCCAAGTCAGATACCAATTCAAGGCACTTGACATGACCCCAAACCACTTACTTGGAAGGCTAAACTAGTCTACAATGGAAGTGCTTCCATTTTCTGACTATACATTTAGCCCCCACTTTAGCAAGAGTATGTACTCGATGCAAACTCTTGGTAAAGGAGATCATGAAGAAAAGATAATCTTAGTGAAATAAAAAGGGACAAAGGAATCCTCAAGCCCCTAGGGACTTAAGTCTTTATCAACCCTAAGTTCATGATAAGAGAGACATCACCATTCAAAGAGAAAGAAAGAGAGAGGAGTGGTTAGCTTGCCCAGTAAGATGTGTGTATCTCACTATGAACCACAAAAAAGGATAGGATGGCCCACCAAGAAAACACTTGATAGTCACTCCATAAATTTGTGCACCTTCTGGCGGCTTTGTGCATGTATGTAGTGCATCTTTTGATGGCTTTTATGAAGTACCCATGGATCCATATCCTCATATCACCATGGAATACATTTTAAAATGTGTATCTCTTCAGGATTTAGCAACTTATATGTGTTACCTTCAAAGGATTTAGCATATTGAATTGTAATTGAATGCACGTCTCTTCAGGATTTAGAAACTCGTGTGATTTACCTTCTGAGGATTTAGCATGCTGAAAAACAAAAGGTTAGAAAAATGCATAATATAAAATGAGGGAGGCCGTGTATATGCCCCCTCCTTAAGATGGAAAAAAACATACTATTTTTACATGTTAAGGAAATAAAAGAATAAGGATAAATCCTTCTTCAACATCAAGACAATATCCATAGACAACACCCAGTCAAAGCCAAGAAGGTCACAACTCCTATGAGGCCATGGAAGGGACGAATGCAAAGAGATATCATGCAAGAAGTGAAAAAGTAACCATTGTGAGGGATAGCACACTATTCAGTTTCCAAGGTGAGAAATTTATCAACCATGGAAACCCAATGTCAAACAATGAAATAGGTTATGATCAAGGACATAGATCCTCAATGTAAACCAAAATTTTCATGTATGGTTGGATATCACATAATAGATATATATTTCTTAACAAAGGGAAAGTGGATCCCAGAAAGATAGAAAAGAAGCAAATGGAATCCTTGCCCCTCAAGCATAGGAATAAGGATGAAAGGGGATCTATTATATCACTCACAACACTATGCAAGACAACGAGCCCCCAAGGATTAGGCTAACATTGTTTACATAATGTAGAGTTCCATAATAGGAACATAAATGTTATTTAGAGAAAACAGGATTGAAATACAACTCATTGTCACGTGATATATAAATAACTTTACTATCAATGAGCTGCCTAATCTTATAATGTAAAACTTGGCATTCATTAGTAGAGTGATCATGAAATCTATGATACAAACAAAAATTAAGAGTCTTCAAGTGTGAACTACGTTTCTTTTTGCATTTAGGTCTAGTAATCATCTTACATGAAGGAGTTTAGGCAAAAGAACTTCTTGGTCAAAGTCCTTCATAGGGTCATCATGTTTTGTAGTGTTATTTGAGATGTTGGTAACATTGATGTGTTGTTGAGGATTAAATCCCAATCCATAAGAATGCTCATGCCCCTCATTCTATAAGGGAATTTGAATTCCATGTTTATACTTACCACATCCTTGACCATGGAATCCTTGTTTAACCAGTAAATGATAACCAAGAACATAACGAGAAGCCATATCAGAAGGAGTTAATGGAACTTTAGTAGTCACTATGTAATCATTAGTAGGTTTGAAAGATTCATAGTGGGTAGAACTACTGACAAAGTTATTACGAAGGGCATTAGAAGTAGAAGCAAAAGCTCATTGTTCAAACTCTCTTTGTTGCTTCATAAAATCAAGATTAGAAACCTTATACTCTCCAATAAAGGTAGGATTAAAATCCAAGGTTCCCCAATCATCTCCAGGAAGAACATTAGAGGAAGAAGGATTACTATTAGGAATAGGAGTATTGTGAGTTTGAATATTCAAACAAGGATTTGGCACAACATCCGCATGCAGTTTATACACCATCTTGTTGTGAATAAACTTGACTTTACGGTGAAGGGTGGAAGGAATAGCATGCATATCATGCAACCAAGGTCTACCCAAAAGGAGGTTATAAGTAAGAGGTCTAGGCATAACATGAAAAGGATTATTTAGGATGACCGGACCTACTTTGATAGGTAAGGCAATGATGCCCAAAGTTTTCTTATCAATGTTATCAAAGCCATGTATAGGAGCATTATCAGGTTGAATAGTTGAAAGGTCAGCTTTAATCACTTTGAGCATGTCCATGCTAAAAATGTTAAGCCCAGATCTATTATCAATCAAGGTCCTACGAATGATACTCTTATTGATAGTAACAACAACCATAAGAGCATCATATTGATTCTGAACTTCTTTGGAAGGTAAATCATTTTGAGTAAACACAATGTCAGGAGGACCCAGGGTAGCATGCATGCACTGTAAGAAGGCATTGATGTTCTCTTGATTAGGAGGTAGAGTGTGAAGAGTTGCAAGAGATTTTTGCAAGGCTTCATGGTAGGTAGGTGAAGTTTGAAGAAGCTCCCATAAAGACATCTTGGCAGGGGTATTGTGCAATTGGTTTATCATATCATACTCCATGCTAGGAAGACAGGGTGTAGGAGGAAGAATGGGTTGAGAAGGTGGTAAAGAATTAGGAACCACCGGATTAGGTTGAGGGTTATTCCTTGTAAGATAGGTGTGAGCTATCAAATCTTTATCATTGACAGAGTCTAAAGATTCCATAGGTTTACCTTTGATAGTAATGTGAGGACAACCTTTGATAGTCAACAAGGGTTTTGGATAAACCATGTTAGTTGTCTCAACACTACAAATAGGTTCATAAGATGGAAGCAAAGAATGCATCCTAGGAGGGGATAAGGTAGTATGTTTATTCTCCATAAGATCATCACTAAGAGGGAGAGCATTAAGGGAAGTCATTTCATTCTCTGCTAATGCCTCATCACGAGAAGGAATCCCAAATGGAGGTAAAGCATCTATAATGTCTTCTTCTTTCTCTAAAATGTCTGCATAAGGGAAGTGTGTTTTAGAAAAAGATTCACCATCATGTATGAATATGTCATCCATTAATAAATCACCTTCTTGTATCAAGGCATCTTTACGGTGAGGGGAGAAATCAATGTCTTTATCCAAGGGTTCATCCCAAAAAGTAGAATCATCCACAATGGCTTCATCAGGAAGAGAGTAATCAACATCCAAATCCAAAGGTTCATCCCAAATAGGAGGATTATCATCCCTATCAATAAAGCACCTTGTAGGAGCGCCTAAAGCTTGATCCCTAAAGGCGAAAGAATTATATTCTAAAGTCGGCTCATAGAAAATACATATATTAGGAGAAGAATTAACATCAATCCTTAACTCATCTCCATGGAGGGAAAGGTCAATTGAAGAGGTTTTATAGGAGGATAAAATAGGAATAGGATCAATGGAGATCTTATTCGAACAATTTTCATCCTCACCTCCATGTACCAAATTAGGGGATCTATCCTTTTTGCAATAAAACCCTCGTCAAAGTATTCAAAACAAAAACCATACATGTTCAACACAAAGTAAGCATGAAAAATGTAAATTTTTTTGTATTTTTAAAGAAATTTTGTGATTTTTATTTATTTTTGAAATATGAATGCAAGAGAATCAAAATAAATCTACTTTTATATGCATGTAAAATCTAACACAAAATGCAAATCTAACACCAAAAAGAAAGAGTTGTCTATCGTGGGTTCACCAAAATGTAAGGTAGAAAATATGGATAGGGTTTAGAACAATGTTGGTTTTCTCATAAAAGTGACCCTATGCACATATTATCCACTTACATTTAATTGTAATTGATAAGGGGTGTAAATCTGGAAATGATTGCAAAGGAAAATGGAATAAAATACATACCTCTGAAAAAGAATCTATTGAAAACCCTATCAAATGGTCTCATAAACTATTGATTTTCGTGTTCCTAAACCAAAACTACTAGATCTATAAAACCTAGAAATTGTTTTCTATTCTGACACAGTTTCTATTTGTAGCCTCAAGTCAATGTCGACCTTGACCCAAAATTTTTGATTCCGACCTAGGGCAAAATCAACCTTCAACTCTGACCCTTAACAAAATGTCAACCTTGACCCTAAAATGTCACCCTTGACCCCAAAATGTCGACCTTGTCCTGCACAGCTCTGACATAAAATATGTTCATGGATCCTGAAATTTTTCCAGAAAGGGTATCCAGATCTGCACTTTAATTCATTGTCCCGAACATGTTCCTACAAGAAAAATGGATTGTTGTTGGGGGGAAGGGGTTTGCCTTGGTCAAACCCTAGTTTTGGAATTAACCTTAAAATCGAATTGAAATTGCAAAAGTAAACAAATTAAATAAACAAATTCACCTTACTTGTATAGAAGCCCTTGTGGTGGATTCAAATCCTTGGATCCACAAGTATGTATGCACCAAATAGATATAGAATGTAGAATGTAGGATGCCTCAAATCAATTGCATGTAGATCTTCAACACCAATCTTGAATGGATCTTGGAATAGGAAGAAGCTTGGAGGTATGTGGATGGAGAAATATTCAACAAGAGAGCTACACAGAGATTTGAATCCTTCAATAGCTACCAATGGATCTCCTTGATGAATTGGATGCTTGAATGCTTGAGAGTAGATTCTTTCTTCAAATCTTTCTCCTTAGCTTTCACTTAGTTGATGGTTATCAAGTCATAGATAAAATGAGAGGAGAAGGCTTCCTTATATATGAATCTAGGGAACAATCCTCTAGAGAGGCCTACATAGGATAATTAAATTACCATTAGACCTATATCCATAGAAGATGACCTATATTAAATATAATTTAAGAATCTTTTCTTCAAAGACCAAAACAGCCAACCTGGAAGCGCAAATTAAAATTTTTTGAAGCCCGAGATCCGCAAATCCTAGAAATCTGGAATTTGAACCATAGGTCAGAAAAAGGTCGATTCTAACCTAGGTCAAGGTTGAGGTTGACCTTGACCCTGACGCCAAAATTCCAGTTTGCAGTTTAGGATGCCAGAAACAGGCTAGAAAAAGTGAGAAATGGGGCAAAATAGGGGAAGAAGCCAGATCCAAGTGAGAGACCCATTCAAGGTGCTTGACATGACCCCAAACCACTTAGTCGAAAGGCTAAACCATTCTACAATGGAAGTGCTTCCATTTTCTGTATATATATATACATATATACATATATATACATATATACATATATATACATATATACATATATATATATACATACATATATATATGTGTGTGTGTATGTATATATACACATATACCTACATATATATTCACAAATACATACATATATATATATGTGTGTGTGTGTATATACATATATATAGAATGTATGTGTGTGGGTGTGTGAAGTAGAAGAAGAAGGGATGGGGAGGAGGAGGAGGAGGAAGCAACCATACTGACACATAGGGGGAAGGGAGGATGAGATCCTACCACAAAGGGAAGGAGCGGGGAGGGCCTTAAGGTTGGAAAGGAGGAAAGGAGCAAGGAAGTTGGGGAAGGTCAAGGATGGTGGTGGTTATCCAACATGGCTAAAAGAGGTTTCCAAGATAGGCTTAAGGCCCAACCATTATCTTGATTTAGGTTAACGGGGTGGTATTTGATTTCTATGGCTTCCTTAAGCTTCCTCTTGAAAAATTTGTTCTCCTTGGACAAGATCTGGGTGTTCTCCAAATAGATATGATGTTTTTTGGAGGATGAGTGTTCAGCTAAGGCATTTTTTGGGCCCTATCGTGCTTGATGTTAGCACAATGCTCTTTGATTCTGGTGTTGAAAGAGTGGCATGTTTCTCCTATATAGGGTGTACCATAGGAACAAACTACCTTTTAGACTCCAAATTCTAAGAAAGAGTCTTTGGAGTCTTTAAGAGGGGGAACACAATTTTTGAACTTAGAGATGGGTTTGAAGGCAACGTGAAGACCCTTCCTAGTAAGGATTTTTGCAATTTTTTGGGAGATTCCATCCACAAAAGGAAGGAAGGCATTCAAAGGAGTTTGGGTTGGGGAGGGTTTAGAAAGGGAGATGGAAAGATAGAAGGACTTGGCTTGGTTGAGAGCCTTGGAAATTTTCTTATGAGAATACCCATTTAGCTTGAAGACTTGGCAAAGATGGGTTAGCTCTTGGCTTAAGTTTTCACCATCACAAATTTTGTGGGCTTTCATGGATAGGGTCTTAAGGATACCAACTTTTTGGGTTGGGTGATGGTGGGAAGAGGAGTGGAGGTATAAATCAGTATGGCTAGCCTTGCGGAGCACACAATGACCAATGTCATCATTGGGTTTCTTAATGAGAAGAACATCAAGGAAGGGTAATTGGCTCTTAGACTCAAGCTTCTTAGTGAAGGATATGCTAGGGGCCACATTGTTGATGTGCTTATGAAAATTTTTGAGTTTTTCAAGCCCATGAGGCCAGCATACATTGGTGTCATCCACATATCACTTCCACTGTCTTGGCTTGAGGGGAAAGAGTGGAGGGTCATCTTTTTGAACTCATCATTTTTTTTCTTTCTTTTATGCTCTTAGGTAGTCTTTACTTCTCTATTCCCCCTCGTTTTGTGTACCCCCTTTCTCTCCCCATCCCTTCTTTTATCTATTGAGTGAGGCCTAGTATGTATCTTATTTTTACTTATGCTTCATTCTCTCTGCTCTTACATCCTGATGATGGATCACAGAGTGTGATCCAAAATGTTGATGCTAAAAAACATACACAATCAAAACCAGAAATTCAAGCTTTAAACTCAACTCCATACCAAATCTCAGGATTGTAAGATATGTCCACAACTATCGTGTCCTTCTAGCCTAAAGCTAAGAATACTACACAACAAAAAATCCTCTGGCAATCCAATCTCTAATATGGAGTCTCACCCAAAAGGGATAAATTAACAAATATAATATCACATATATAACCATAAGGGAATACAACTATGAGAGTGTCAAGATTGGGAAAGTGGACTCTCTATCCCCCACATAATGTCATTCCAAGAAGAGTTGGGTAAACCCCACAACTCAAGCTACCCAAAGAACACTCACCAACAATAACCAAGAAAATAGGTGTATCTAGCTCCTCCACATCCATTCTAACAAATTCAAGCACAAGGAAAAAGTATGGTCTCAAGATTCACATAAAAAACTACCTCTTAGGGGGACTAAGTCACACCCAACCATCTGAAATAATAATGCTAAGAAAGAATACACTCAAGATCTCCAAACACAGGCACGGGAGAAAACAAAAATTTCGCAAAGAATACACACTAAAACCAATGAAAGAATTCAATTTCAACCACAACCGTATAATACATGCATGAACATTAACCAGAGATAACAATTACCCAAAGATTTCAATCAGTGCACAAAAGTATTTTGCAGAAACTAACTATTCATCCTTTAACAAAAGAACATACTTCAAGAATTGTAATCTCATTTAACATGATTTACATTTACACATACATTACACAATGCAATCATGGACATCCATACCAAGGATATTTACAAACCAATACATTTTAAATCAATTAATACTTAACAAGCACATACATCATTACCAACTTTATTTTCTCTTCATGTACCACACAAGATTTTCTCATAATTAACCTAAAAAGACATTCTCATTAAAATATTTACAAATACTTGACAAACACACTATACTATGTTCTCTGTGATGTTATCCCTTGCACATACTATCAAGGGTTCACATTGAACATGATAGAGTCACAAACACAAAACTAGGCAGCAATAGAAGACATTCAGAATAGTCACCACAAAACAAAAGGGAAAACCCCAAATGAGGGAATATCAATTCCAATATTAAATCCCAAAAATGTGCAGATTTCAACAATAGATAAAATGTGACAATTGTCACAAAGAGATAGGTAGAGAATTTTGGGTGACTATTCCAAGCATGATAACTACCAAGATTCAATGCTAGCCCACACAACATGTGGAAAGATCCACCAAGAAAAAAATAAATCATCAATTATGAAATACATTCATGAAACATTGTGAATGGAATTAGTCACATAAGAGCGAGTAACCACCACATGGTACTGAGGAACTCATCATCTCAACAAAATTAGAGAACATACACATACACACCAAACAATGAGCAAACAATGAGCCAACAATGGTCTCAACCATATGCATATCTATAATTCTTATAAATGCAACAATATTCTTTCTCAATACAAATTCACTTTAATTTCACATGCAATGCAATAATTTTATCCATGCAAGGTTCCAATCAAAAGGAGGGTTTAAGCACATCCTCAAACACATATGGAAAGCATGAAGAAGGATCACTAGGAGAACAACACTCACGAGGGTAATCAAAAATATCGGTGACAGAGACATGAGGCCAAAACACACTCATTTGATCTTTCATAAGGGTACTCAACATGCTCACACTGGATTCAATACTTAGTGATGGAAGATGGAATGAATGTCCAATAACCACGTAGGTTCCTCCCACATCAGGGCATGCATAACTTGTATCAATGGGTACCATAATTGGCTGAAAAAAATGAAACACTACGGGGCACACAAAGCTATGGTCACAATTGAACACCACATAAGGGACCCTTAGTCTCAACAGCCACTATAGTCTCAATGCACCCTACACAAGGTGGCTACAATGCCACAAGAAACAAAGTGCATGAAATATAAAATACCATGAAATGGAGAAAATCCTATGTAATGCCTTACTACAATAACCAATTAATTTCATAATAAATTCAAGCAATTATACAGTTTGGGGACGTAAGTCATTAACCCAAATAATCTATCATATAATATTAATCTCACCTTTTATTACCAACAAATGTTTGTTTTCATGAATTCAACGGTGCACAACTATCACTCTTTGAGCAGAATGCATTTCAATGCAACAATTAATATGTTAGCATAAATGGAGCATAACTCATTTCATTTACTCTTACAACCACACAAGAAGATTATAATATAGTACACCACACCCCATAGGGAGTCAAGAAAGAGGAGCTCATGGCCTTTCATGCACACCAAACAATCACCCTAACCAAGTAGGGTCACACAAGAAAACAAGCCATTCAGAGCTACTAAGCATCCAAGAATCAACATATATATACAACTATCACGTTATAGAAAAGGAAACACAACCATGGTTTCCATAGTATCTATACACATACCACACAACGATCACCAAACACTCTCAAACCAAGAGAAACTCACAAAACTATGGTCTAAAGTGCTCAATAGAGTTCCTCATATAGGGATATCATCATTCCTGAATGATGCAAAGATATAAGAGGTACACTTCCTACCAAAAATGTCACTTGAGTTGGTTCATTCAGAACAATCAAGAATTCCAAGCCTTGGCACCCAAGTAACAAGCTACCATTACTCACATATGCTCTCTCACCAACAACATCAACTAAGCGGGCAACATGTACTGAGATATCCCAATGTATGAACATGGGCTCTGATACTAGATGTAATGCCCTGTCCGGGAATCCTTGGAACACAAGGATAACATATGCACTAATATTTTTTTTCACAAGTTACCTATCAAGATGAAAGAGTAACTAAGTCCAAGAGAGAAACATTAAGAGATGAAAGGAAACTCAAGAAACATGGTAACTCGCACGCTCACTAATACAAGTGGAATTCTTTCAATACTTCCAAATATTCCCAAGCCTTTATTGCTGTATAGTTAGAAAATGGAAGCACTTCCATTGTAGACGTGTTTAGCCTTCTGAGTAAGTGGTTTAGGGTCATATCAAGCACCTTGAATGGGTTCCTGATCTAGACCCGGATTTCCCCCTATTATGTCCCTCTTTCCACTTCTTTCCAGCCTGATTTCTGCATTCTGGACTGCAGAACTAAGATTCTTGACTTAGAGGTCAGGTTCAACCTTTTGGGTCTATGTCGACCTTGACCCTGACCTAGGTTAGGGTCGACCTTGACCTTGACCCAGGGTTCAAACTTCAGGGTCTTCCAGTTTCTGGATGTCGGTCTTTGCAAAAAGTTCTTTCCAGCTTCCGGGTCGGCTGTTTCGGGCTCTGAGGCATTGATTCCTAAATTATATTTAATATAGATCCTCTCCTAGGGATAAATGCTTTAATGGGAATTTAATCCTCCTATGTAGACCTCCTTGGAATAGTGTTCCCTAATTCCATATTAAAGGGAAGCTTTCTCTCTCATTTTCTCTAAGAACCATCATAAAGCAAAAACTAAGTCTTCTAATCGTGATCAAGCATTCTCAAGACATCTTCAAGTGTGATTCAAGCAAGCAAGAAAGAAAGATTTCAAGCAAGCATTCATTCATTCAAGTATCCATTTTTGTGAAGGAGATCCATTGGAGGCCATTGAAGGATTGAAGCTACATGGTGCCCTTTTGGTGATCTCTCCATCCACCTTCTTCCAAGCCTCTTCCAAATCAAGAACCCATTCAAGACTTGGTGTTGGAGATCTACAAGCAATTGATTGAAGAAATCTTATATCCTACATTCTAGATCCATTGGTGCATACATACTTGTGGATTGAAGGATTCAAATCCTCCACAAGGACTTCTAAAAGAAAGGTGAATTTAAGCATTTACTTTGTCCATTTCTGCAATTTCAATTACATATATTTGAGGTTAATTCCAAAATTGGGGTTTGACCAAGGCAAACCCCTCCCCCCCAACAAACAATCTCCTTTTTCTTGTAGGTATAGGTTTGGGACTGTTGATTTGAGACTAGATCTGGATACCCTTTTCGGAAAACTTCTGAGATCCACAAACAGAGTCACTTTCGGATCTGTGCAGGTCAGGGTCGACATTATTGGGTCAGGGTTGACATTTGTGGGTCAAGGTTGACCTTTTTCATAAGATGAAATTGGAATAGAAAATGATTTTTGGGTTTTGTTCGTCTGTGTGTTCTGGTTCTGGATCATACTTCAATTTTTCCAAAAATAGCCTACAGACCTTAGAAAATAGCATTCTTTGATCTGCACTATTTTAAGGTTGGTACTTCATCTCATCCATTTCAACTCCAAGAACTATCATATACATTCCTTTCTAAAATGGGAATTTAAGATTTTTCCTCTTTGCTCTAATTTCCGAATGGATGATTCATTTGTGCATTGACCCTTCTTTTCGATTAATCAATTTGGATCTTTCATTTGTGCATTTGAGGTTAAAAGAAACATCTTATCTTCCCCACACATTACACAAACATCTACATTTTCAAATGTTACACATTTTTATATGTTACATTTTGGTCAACCCGCGATAGACAACGCTTTCTTTTTGGTGTTAGATTTGCATCTTTTGTTAGATCTTACATGTATTTAAAAGTAGATTTCTTTTATGCTATTGCATTTATATGTCAAAAAAAAATAAAAATCATAAATTTCTTTACAAAATACAAAAACATTTACACTTTTTATGCTTATAGATTTCATTTGAATGCATTTGGATGTATTTAAATCTATTTTCTATGCATTTATTTATTCATTATCATGTTGCACAAGTTGTTTCAAGTGTTTTCCAAACATCCTTCTATAACTTTTGG
>MU225951.1:3265884-3304147 GCA_018584345.1 Thuja plicata | reverse complement strand
TGTGAAGGATAATACTGAAGAAAGAATAAAGGTGATATCAAAAATGTTTTTGCAAAAGTGTGTTGAAGAATAACAGAAGATCCTTGTTCAGGTCTAGTGTTGATTGAGTCAGTGTTATTCACCAAAAATAAATCCATCCAAATGCAGATGCAATTTCATCAGTTCAAGTTTTGTTTGTAAGATCAATTTTTGTGTTGGCTGTGATAGCTATTTTTTATATAGGGAAGTTAGTCCAATCGACAGTGAACCTTACCTATAGTGAGCATTGTAAAAATAACCTTGATCAGTTTCACCTTAACCAGTTTTCTTTTCATGAGAATTATCATCTCCCTGGTTTTTCCCATCTTGGGTTTTCCATATAAATATGGTGTTCATTAAGCATGGTGTTTCTTTTGTGCTTTCATGTTTATCATTGTTTTAATTATCAGCTTGAATTAATCTTGCTACCAGTATAGCTATAGTTTAAAAAAATACCTTGGGATAACTGATTCACCCCCCTCTTAGTTATCCAATGTTTTTCAACAATTTCCTCATCAAGGATTTATTTAGGGTTTATCAAGTGGGCTTGGGGAGTTCAGGGAGTGTAAAACACTTTTCCCCTTCACCTCTTATGTCATTGACCTTGTGTGGGAGTCTCTTGATGTCCATTTATCTTTTAGGAGAGTTCTTCATGAGCTTGTGTGAGGTGAGATCAAGTATATAGAACCTTTTGTAAGGACCTGCATGATATTAATAAAATAAATTACAAAAATACACTTGATCATGTATACATAATTAAGCACAAATTAAGCAACTTGATCAAATTTATAAAAATAAAGCTACAATATTAGACTGTGATAAGGAGTTTGATTATACAAGACCAAAGATCAGACAAAACATAAGGAAACTATTTCTTGTACATGAGATCATGAGGTTGAACACAAAGATTGCATAGAGTACAAAAACTAAAGGCAACCCTAACAAGTACTCTTGACATTTGATCTTCACTCGAGTACACCATGGGAAAGGAAATTTTTTAAGTGCTTTTCCATCCAACCTCAAAGCTTTACTCTTCTACAAAATATTTTTCCTAACATGAAGGATACTTGACCCTGTATGAGGATGCCTAATAATCATAAATTGGAAAGGGTGTGAAACAATAATGATGACAATGTAACAATATCATGATATAGAATAGAATATGAAACATAATGATCAAATTAGTAGCATATACTAAAATATTACCCAAGAAAACTTTGAACAAAACATATTTGTTTTTGTTTTCCAATATATAGATTTAGGGTAGGTATCTATCCTCCTCTATTCTTCCCTATTTGGTGCATGTTTAATCTCACACAAAATAAATTGAATAGATAAGATGCACTAAGAGTACATAGGTAGACAAAAGAAATAATATTTACTTCTCTATCAGATATAATTTTGTATTGTAAGAATGGAAATAGGGTTCACCAGGATGCATGGATAAACTAGGAAGCTTAGGCCTATCTTCCTACTTACATTAGAAGGAAGATAATCCAGTAGGCTCAAGAAAACTCAAGTGTTAGGTGTATGAAATTATCCTTTGTTATCGGGACTATGATACAATGTTATGACAGTGATTCACTTTATTATTCTAACAATTCACTTTTTAGCTAACAATAATAGGATTCTTTAGCTCTAATCAACAATTCACTTTTTATAGCGGTTTTCTTGGATATAATTTTTTCCTTGGATAACCCTTTTGCACAATATTATTCAATTTACTTGAGTACAATAATTTCCTTGGATAGTCCTTTTACACCATTTATGGTTGATTTCCTTGGATACAATGCTTTCCTTTGATAATATTTTTACACCAATTTTATCAAATTTCCTTTCATACAAAGCTTTTCTTGGTTAATGCTTGGGATGTGTTAGCTAGCATAACATAATTTTCTAGACTATCAACTCCACCCTCTCTTTGGATGAGTGGAACTAGCATAACAAAACTTGATAGACTATTTTCTATTCTTCCTCCTCTTTTGTCTCATAAATCACACAAAATAACATAATTTGTTTTTAATGGAATCTATGTTCTTTCATGGATCACCTAGCATAAAAAAAGTTTATATCATGTGTAATTCATGATTTCCTTTCTCTCTCTCCTCCATGATCTCATAAACATAAGGCACTTTTCTAGTTGGTTCGATCATGGAGTCTTGTCTCATCTTTTATGTGTGCTTTTGGTCTTTCCATATGACCACTTGTGCTCTTGTAATAACATTCCAACCCTGACTTGTTGAGATATTTTTTATTTAGGTCTCTTCAACTATTTGATTTAGAGCCTTTGTTTTTAGTGATAACCCCTTTGTTGTGTATTTTTTATTTTACTTTTCCTTTATTTTGATTTGGATTTTACATTTTTTTAATTTTTGTGTACCCTTTCACATGGTTGTACAAGTTAAGATCCTTGGTTTGGGGGCTTGTTCCCTTCAACTTGGTGATGACTTATCTCTTTTTGGTCTTTCCCATGATCCTCTCTCTCTCCTCTCTTTCTTCTACTTTACCATGATTATGCATGTAGTTTCATACTCTATCTAAAGTGGGAGCTAAATTTAGTGTTGTAAATTGCATCCCTATGCAATTTCCTACTTACCCAGGCCCTATTTTAATGTGTATGGCCTCCTCAACCCATTTTCACTTACTCTAGCATAATTAAACATATATTTCTAGCATCCTCTCTCCAAATAGGACCTCTAGTTAAAATTTGGGTATGCCTTCAATAAACCAAGGAAACTAGGAGGGACAAGGCAACTTGGGTCACCCTATTCCAAAAATTCACCCCTATCTTTGAGGTTTGGCCCCAAATTTGAATCATGCAATGATCATTGGTTTTAGCTGGGATTTCAAACCCTCATTTTCTTTATTTTCATTTTTTACTCTGAAATGATTGAGAGAGGTATATAAGAAAGCTACACTCCCTAATTTTGGTAATTAATTTAATTCACAAGAAATCAAGTCAAGTCAATTGGATCTCTCAGCTACAATTTTGTATCTTTACATTCAAGGAGAAAGTTTTTATCATTAAAGGAATTTCATCCCACCATATTTTTTATTGTGGAAAGCTTCAACAACCTTCATGCAAGCATTTATTTTATGATGTCCTTTTAGGTTTTTGTGGAGTCATGTTATTGCATTAATATTTGTGATCACATTCAAAGATAATTGCATCGTCAAGGTATAAGACATCCAATTCTAAAGATCCAGCCTCTACAACATATCGACGCTCTTTCAATTCAAGTTCAATTTATTTAAATTTCATGGTTGATTCCAAAAGTAGGGTTTGAATTAGAAAAACCCATTTCTACACAATATTTTCTCTTTTTTCTATGTGCAGGAATAGGTGGTGGATGTATGGGAAAAGATACATATAGATTTGGAGAACGGCTATAGTCTACAAGTGATTTCATTAGAAAGTGTCAAGAAAAAGTTGAGTGAGTCACCCCAATCCAAGAATAAGACTACCAACTCACGCTTGTCCTCCCGCTTTGGCCTAAAATTTGGTTTTAAGATTAGTTACAATCTCTAGTTTCCAAATCTGGTCCTCAAATCAGTCTGTAAGTTCTCAGTCACCTTATGGGTACAAAATTTGTCTATTGATGGGAGTTAGGACTACTATCTTAAATATAATCAACATTGTATCCTTGGGAGTTATGGGCAAGCTATTATTCTTTTATGAAAGTGATTGTTGATTAGTGTTCCTAATGAACAATGTTGATATGAGTATGAATTATGAGACAAAGTTGTTCTTGTTGATGATGTGGTATTTCATATTTTTTTCTAATGTTTCTTGATCATTTCCTATTCGTGTTTCTGGATTGCCTTGGATTATGTGATCGAATTTGAAGATATTTTATGTAATGTGTTATTGTTCTTATTGTTCTTTGTCGACTTGGTCGTGTAACGTGTTCCAATGGCTCGTGGCATGATCTATGGATCTGGATTATGTTTGAGGATGTTGTTATGGGTCATTTTTATTTCTTAGCTGACATTTAATGGATCACATTATGTATTGATCCGTATTGAACTAATATTTTGTAACTAGGTCCCTGGCCAACCTAGTTGAGATGAATTGGTGTAATGTATATAAATATGTAATCATTTTTAATTGCAAAGTAGCAGAGAGAGAGTGTGTGAGTGCATGAGATGCTGAAGAGAAGAGGCATGAGTGGAATCTATAATTTAGGTACAGAATTAATGTCCTTAATTGGAACTATTTTGGTATATCAGAGATGGTGTTTTGTTAGTTTGTGAGTTTGGACAGTATGTCCTTTATGATTTGAAACCAGAGATTTTTTTAGACCAGACATTTTCGTAAGTGAACCTCCTTGGCATTGTGATCCTTGTTGTATTTGAGCAGTGAGCTCTAGGCAGTGTTCCCAAATGCATGTACATTCTCATTTGTAATACTCCTAACAGGGTATAGTGATTTTAACAAAGTACATTCATGTTATGGGTTTGATCCCCACCATGGTTTTTCCCCTAACGGGATTTCCATGTCAAAAATCTTGATGTTATATTTTTATTATTGTGTTTTATTCAGGCATTCATGTTTATCTTGCAAATCTCATATTAAGTGTGTATTTTGGTTAAAGGTCTTGAGTTTTTGGACACAACGGATCCCCCCCCTTTCAGTTGTGTATTTTCATTTATTCTAACAATTGGTATCAAAGCTAGTGTCCTCTTTGTGAATCTTAATCGCTTGAGGAGAGCCAAGATGTCAACCTTTAAGAAGGAGAGTCTGAGATTTGATGGAAAAAACTATACTATATGGAAGGATCATAGGATTACACACTTGAGATGTATTAGTGAAGAACATTGGGTTATTACAAAGAAAGATTAGCCTCCAGCAGATCTTTCTACTGTGACTGTTGATGAGAAGAAGGAATTCGAGAACAATATGAGAGCTAAAGAATCCTTGTTGAGTGCAATATCAGATGTTGAGTACACAAATATTATAGGATTAGAGACTGCACATGAGGTATAGAAAAAGTTGGAGACATTATATGAAGGAGATGGATTTATGGAGCAAGTCAAGCTGCAAAGTCTAGAAGAAAAATATCAATTGTTGAAGATGAGAAAAGATGAGAACATTAATGCCTATATGAATAAGATCACCGAACTTATTTGTGCAATCAAATGTGCTGGTGGAACCTTGGATGAGAATGAAATTTTTTCTAAGATCCTAAGATCATTGCCTTTTGATTACAATCACAAAGTTTCTTATATTGAATATATCATAACCGTGGTATTTATGACAAGAGATTCGTTGATTGGTATGATATCTACTTTTGAAATGAGAGAATTTGGTTATAGTTTTCCTAAATTGCATTTAAAGCTATTATCTCTAAGGATAAGAAAAGATATGATTCTAAATAAATCTCAACTAAGTATGAATCTAGATATGCTAAGGAATGGGCAGAGATTGAAGAAGAAGAAAGGAAGCTTGATGATCTTGAAGCCTTAATTGAAAAGAGACTACCTAAGGGATCTGGTAAGTATCAAGGAAATTCATATGAAATATTTTACATATAATAAGACTGAGCATATTGCTTCAATATTTTTGGATAGAGAACATAAGTACAGACCTAAGAAATTCAAGTCTAAATATCAGAATAAGTTTTATTATACATCTGATGAAGGTTTGAGTGATGATGAATCTTAAAAGAGTGAAGATGAGATTGTATTTATGTGGGTCCACTGAGAGGGGGGTGAATCAGACAAAATCAAACTGAAATACTTAAAACTTAACTCACTAATTTACTCAGTAGAACTGAATAGAGTAATAACCATCTCACAAAATAACTTAATAACTTAAACAACCATACATCTGATAATATGCAAATCAATAATTCAAAATTAGTTAACACTAGATTTAACGAGGATACCCAATATGGGAAAAACATCTATGGGAATTGTGACCCACAATAAAAATGTATTCTTCTGAAGTACGCTCGGTTAAGAACTTATCATGTTAAAGATTACAAACACATTTGCTAGATGTGACCCTATTAAGTGATTTACCTTAGATCTATTAAGATCTTCACCCTGTTAGGAGTGGCCTTATGAGAGGACTTTAACCACTCTTTTGGAATGTCACCTACTTTTAGGATTTACAAATAGGACTGTTAAATCCACTCGGTTAAGAGATTTTTCTCTGTTAAAAATGCTAATAAGAAATAATAAAAATTTGATTTATAAATATAGAAACTACCTTTACTTGGGTCAAATCCTTTGTGCTCACATGAATACTGGCATCACATACTCCATTTTCCTCTACTCTTAGACTCTAGATTTTTTTCTTTCTGCTTCTCTGTTATGCTCGGTAACTTCTATTCTTTAGCTTCTTATGTTTCTTAATTAAACTCACCAGCATCATCCGTTCTTGCCCTTTATATAGACAAAAATTTTCCTCTTAATCTCCTTGATTAGGTTTTCCTTCATTTGCACATGTTCAATCATCTTCGTCACAAATCTTAACTTGCTAAACCATTAAATTTTACCATGTAGCTTGAAATATTTCTTAGAACTCTAATAATCAGGTTTAACCGCTTAATCTTCGCCTTAGATCTTCTCATTAAATTTTCTCGCTCGTAGATCTTCTGAAAAACTTATTTTAATTCTTATCAACATCCAGATCATCATAGCTTCGTATTAAATTTGATCTTATCATGATTTTCAATCAATATCC
The DNA here is from genome assembly GCA_018584345.1 of Thuja plicata. Lineage (NCBI taxonomy): Eukaryota > Viridiplantae > Streptophyta > Pinopsida > Cupressales > Cupressaceae > Thuja > Thuja plicata. The sequence continues at coordinate 3,297,438 of MU225951.1, read as the reverse complement.
TGTACTCGGTAATTTGCTTTGCAACGCAGTAGCTAACTCCGTTCACTGCTTGATTCCTAACTCATTTTCAGTGCTCGGTAATTGAAACTGATTAACACAACTCTATACTGACTGACTCTATCTAGCTCGGTAGAGTAACTCTTTTCAGTCATAACTCAACTCTTTTCAATCTCTGACTTAATCAATCAAATACACTTTATCAACATTACATCATCACTTTCTAATCTGTATTTGTCACCCATTTAAGTGCTCCTTTTTATGATATGGTAACTCAATAAAGATCAGTAATCAATTGCTTGACATCAATGACAAAATAATAACTTATCTAACCATATCTACAAACATGTATACCTATTATCACTTGATTTTCATCATCTCCATCATTTGATTAACAATCTCCCTCTTTGGCATTGATGGAAATACTATAGTATTACTATAGCAATTGATGATGGCGATTCTCAATACTATAAATCTCTATCATTACTCCCTCTGCGTTGATAGTTCTATTTCTTATCTTTAAAATGTTCTCCCTCTTGGATAAATCTTGTGATACTGTAGCATACATTCTGATTCTCCTTCATGAGTAAATAGTAGCAATTCATTCTCTTCCTCTTTCATCAATATCTCCCATATGGATAAATGTCATCAATTCATTCTCACCCTCTTTGACAACAATGCAAAAATTCATACCCTTGAAAACTTGTTTTAGTAGTGGATTATACCTTACATGTACACATATTCATTGCATACTGAAATCCCCACACAACTTTAGGAATCACCTAAAGTGTGTCATACTAACATCAATTAAAAAATAGATAGTCTAATAAAGTATAGAATTGATGTAGCATGCCTCATGCTCCTTAGTGAATATTGGATACGGGAAGAACCCTTAATTTACCTTTGAGATACTCAAAAGCATCTTTCATTAGTGTCTTTATAAAGATATCAGCCACTTGTTCCTTTGAATTCACATATTCCAATACCACATTCTTCTCTTGAACTTGTTCTCTCAAGTAGTGATACTTGATAGAAATGTGCTTGGTCCTTGAATGCATAACTAGGTTCTTTGATATGTTGATAGCACTTGTGTTGTCACAACATATAGTTATAGGATATGAGATAATCTATTGCATACCTTCAAGTAGTTGTTTGATCTTAACAATATTCATACAATTCATGGCAGCAACAACATATTTCGCCTCGGCAGTAGACTGTGAAATGCAACTCTGCTTTGAATGCATAACTGGGTTCTTTGATATGTTGATAGCACTTGTGTTGTCACAAAAAATAGTTATAGGATCTAAGATAATCTCTAGCATACCTTCAATTAGTTGTTTTATCCGAACAATGTTCACACAATTCATGGCAGCAGCAACATATTTTGCCTCGGCAATAGACTGTGAAATGAAACTCTGCTTCTTGCTTTGCCATGTGACCAATCTTTCACCTAGAAAGAATGTTCCTCCACTAGTACTTTTCATGTCATCAATATTTCCAACCCAATCTACATAATTATAGACTTGCAGATCAAAGGTACCTTCTTTCTTATACAATAAACCAAAATCTTTAGTTCCTTTCAAATATCTAAAGATTCTCTTAACTATAGACATATGTGTTTCCTTAGGATTAGAAGAAAATCTTGCATCAATCCCAACACCGTGTGCTATATCAAGTTTTCTATGAATAATATACTACAATTTACCAATCATGGATCGGTAAAGAGTATTATCCACTTCTTATATCTCATCTTCTTTTGACAATTTACATCCTATGACCATCGATGTTCCAACAAGCTTGGAATCTCCCATACCAAAAGTTTTGAGGATCTCTTTGATATACTTAGCTTGTGTAATATAGATCCCTTTTGCAATTTATTGTATCCATAGACCTAGAAAGAACTTAATATCTCCAATCATTGACATTTCAAACTCTTTTCTCATTTCATCATCAAATGTCTTACATAAGGTGTTATTGCCTCCAAAAATAATATCATCAACAAAAATTTCAGCAATCAGAACCTTGTTGTCACTGTCACACTTCAAGTAAACATTATTGCTATAACTTTTTCTTTGAAATCACTTTTTGATTAGATAAGAGTGCAATCTATCATACCATGCTCAGGGTGCTTACTTCAAACCATAAAGAGCTTTGTGTAATTTACATACCTTGTTCTTATTTGTGCTCTCAATGAATCCTCCAGGTTGCTCAATGTAAACTTCTTCTTCCAGTATCCCATTCAGAGATGCAAACTTGACATCCATTTGATAAAATTTAAGTCCTTTGTAAGCCGCATAAGCTAGAAGTATGCTAACTCCTTCCAATCTAGCAACAGGTGCAAAAGTCTCTCCATAATCGATATCTTCTTCTTATGCATAACCTTTGTAAACCAATCTAGCTTTGTTTCTGATAACTTCTTCATTCTCATTCAACTTGTTTCTGAAAATCCATTTAGTACCAATAAAGTTTTTTTCCTTTAGCCTAGGTACTAAAGTCCATGTACTGTTATTTTCAATCTAATCAAACTCTTATTTCATTGCTTTCATCCAATCTTCATAATCTAGTGCATCTTTAACTTTCTTTGGCTCAAATGTAGATATCAAACATTCATTGTCTCTAACCTTGATTCTTGTCATCACTCCATTATTTGTATTTCCAATAATATTTCTTAGGGAGTGGTGCCTCCTCACATACTTTTCTAAAACAAGCTCAGTAGGTCTCGGTGCTTCATCCTCATTACTCGGTTATAGAGCAATATGTTCAGCTCTCTCCTCGATAGGTTCTCTCGGTAAGGTGTCAAGAACATCAGGTTGTACATATACAAACTTATCATAGTCTTCAGGTTCCTTTTTCTTTCTTCCTCATTTTTTTCTGCAAACTCATTGATTCTCACACTTGCACTTTCCACCATTTTGTTAGTAACTTGATTCAAACACTTATAGGCTTTACTCCTTGTATAATATCCTAAGAATATTCCTTCATCCCCTTTAGAATCAAACTTTCCTTCTCTAGAATCTTTCAAGATATAGCATCTACTTCGAAAAAATTTGAAATAACTCACATTAGGTTTGTGTTCATACCAGATTTCATAAGGTGTTATGTTGGTACCTTTCTTCATTTGTACTTGGTTTAATGTGTAAACAGCAATACTGACTGCTTCTCTCCAAAAATTTTGTGAAATACCTTTCTAATTATCAGTGTCCTTGCACAATAAACAATAGATCTATTTCTTCTCTCATAAATACCATTCTTTTGTGGTTTCCTTGGTGCTGACGTCTGTCTCTTAATTCAATTTTCATTACAAAACAGTGTAAACTCATCAGATGTAAACTCACCTCCTCTATAAGATCTCAAACATTTCAGTTGTCTTCTTGTTTCTTTCTCAACTCTGGCCTTGTATCACTTAAACATTTGAAATGCATCAAATTTTTCTTTTAAAAACATACAGACATCATTCTAGAATAATCATCCACAAATAAAATAAAATATATGTCTCCATAGTAACTTTTAGTTCTCATGGGTCCACATAAATCAGTATGTACTAAATTCAAAATTCCTTGTGTAACATAAGTCTTGCTTGAAAAATTAGATATAGTCATTTTACCCATTTGACATTCTTTGTACATAACATTATCACGTTTCTCTAATCTTGGTAATCCTCTGACTCTATTCTTTTTACTCACTTTGATCAAGTTGTCAAAATTAACATGACAAAGCCTTTTTTGCCATAGCCAAACATCTTCAACTTTAGCAAATAGGAAACTCTTCATAGAAGTACCAAGATAAAATAAATTACCTTTAGATTGTTCTCCAGTACAAATCATACTCTCCTTATCAAAAAATTTCACCTTTCCATGTTGAAATTCTAGTTGGTGACCTATTTTATTTAACTGTGCAACACTCAATAGATTATATGTTAAGCCTTCAACCCAATAAACATTATCACATATTGTGTTATTCAGTATAATTATAGAACCTTTTCCTTTTACAGGGTATGGAGCATCGTTACCAAATCTTAAAAAATCCTCCATCATGCTTCTCCAAGGAATTAAACTTAAGTGTATCACTAGTCATGTGATGTGAACAACCACTATCTATAATCCATGTTTCATTCTTACCTAATTGTGATATTAAGGCTCTTGGTTCTTCTTTATTTTCTTCATCGAAAATGTCTTTAATAGCAACATACACAATTTCTTTTTCATAACTTTCATCTGAATCATCATCACTTAGGTCTTCATTAGCAATATGATAAGATTTCTTACCTTTGTTTTTGTAGATCCTGAATCTCCTGAATATGTTTTCTCTTTTTATCCTTATCTATGTTATCTTTCTTCTCCTCATTATCTTTCTCAGGGTAGTTAGATGCAAAATGACCAATCTTGTTGCAATTAAAATATTTCAAGGGTAACTTACGTCGGTATTTTTCTTTGCCTTTTTGTAGCCTTCTAGCCAACAAAGCTTCAAACTCTCTCTCGTTTTCTTCATCTGTAGAAAATAACTCTTCCAAACCACTCTGACAGTTGTAAAATCTCTCACTAGCACTGCTCACATATCCATCACTAGGTCTAGAGTCCTTAGAACTTTCAATCTTCAAAGATTACTTAAATGCAGACTCAATCTTAGATGTAGTAGGCAGACTATTATCGAAATAATTAATCTCAAATGCAACCAACTTACAATAGTAGCATCAAGTGAAACATTCATCTGAGGAATGGATCTCAACTCTTGTATAGCAGATATTTGAATAGCATAACTTGGTAGCAGGGTTCACAACATTTTGCTTGTAACATTTTCTTCTATTATGGCTCCACGATCTCCTTTGATAGAAATAACAATATCCTTAAGTCTAGTGTTGTATTGTATTATGTTTTCTCGTTCTTTCATTCTCATTGAATCAAATTTACCTCTCATACTTTCTGCTTTTTTCCTTTTGAACATGTTGATCTCCACCATAGGTCAAAATAATATTATCCCACATTTGTTTTGAATTAGTAAATCCATCAAGTTCATCATATTCATGGTCGGTAAGTGTAGAATCAATCTCAATCATGACTTGTGTGTGTTCTTTCTTCTGTCTTTTATCACTAATTTTCAAAGGTGCAGTTGTAGGTGCAACATATTCATTATCAAGAAAATGAAGTCCATATTCTCCTATACCAGACACATGCAATCTCATTCTTCTTTTCTATGTAGATAAATGTTCCATATTCAACTTTGGTGCTTCCCTCTTATACATCTTTAGATCTTGACTCAAGTCCTTTAAAACTTAAAACTTCAGAGTACCAAATCTCTAATACCAATTGTTGGTCCACTGAGAAGGGGGGTAAATCAGAAAAAATCAAACTTAAATACTTAAAACTTAACTCACTAATTCACTCGGTATAATTGAATAAAGTAATAATCTTCTCACCAAATAACTTAATAACTTAAACAACCATACAGCGAGCCTAATAAACTCAAAAAATGTCAAATCTATAATTGTTAGGAAGATCATTTAGAATTCTTGTGCTATTCAAAGGGACGTCTCCTTATTGTTGCATTTGAGCCTTGCGATTAAGTTCCAAAGCCATGAAATCTGTAGAATTTTGTAAACCTCTGCAAATTGCCCTTACTCAGGGACTTTCGATAGAAAGTACTTTCGATCGAAACTAGTTAGTTTCGATAGAAAACACTTTCTATAGAAAGTACTTAGTTGTTTTAACTCATCCAAATTTTCCTTACTCAAGGAATTTTGATAGAAAGTACATTCAATAGAAAGTATGTTCGATAGAAAGTACTTTTGATCGAAACTAATTACTTTCGATAGAAAGTACTTTCTATCGAAAGTACCTGAGCAAATTTGCATGTTCATGAATTTTAGGAGGAATTGCTTCCTCCAAAAAATTGTTACCCACTATTGTGGGTTCACCCTCAGATCATAATATGAAAATCAATCATTCAAACTCGGTTAACACCATATTTAACAAGGAAACCCAATATGGGAAAAACCTCTATGGGAATTGTGGCCCACAATAAAAATGTACCCTTCTGAAGTACACTCAGTTAAGAACTTATCCTGTTAAAGATTACAAACACATTTGTTAGATATGACCCTATTAAGGGATTTACCTTAATATCTGTTAAGATATTCATGTTGTTAGGAGTGGCCTTGTTAGAGGACTTTAAACACTTTTTCGAAATGTCACCTACTTCTAGGATTTACAAATAGGACTGTTAAGTCCACTCAGTTAAGAGATTTTTCTTTATTACAAGTACTAATAATAAACAGTAAAAATTTGATCTGTAAATATAGAAACTACCTTTACTTGGGTCAAATCCTTTGTGCTCACATGAATACTGGCATCACATACTCCATTTGTCTCTGCTCTTAGACTCTAGATTCTACTCTTTTTGCTTCTCTGTCCTACTCGGTAACTTATGTTCTTCATCTTCTTCTGCTTCTTAATTAAACTCATCAGCATCATCCTTTCTCATCCTTTATATAGACAAAATTTTTCCTCTTAATCTCCTTTCTTAGGTTTTTCATCATTTGCAATCAACTGTTCGATCATCTTCTTCACAAATCTTAACTCAGTAAACCATTAAATTTTACCTCATGACTTGAACTTTTCTTGTAACTCTAATAATTAGGTTTAACCGCTTAATATTTTCCTTAGATCTTCTCATTGAATTTTCTCACTCGTAGATCTTCTAACAAACTTCCTTTAATTCTTATCAATATCCAAATCATCATAGCTTCGTATTAAATTTGATCTTATAATCATTTTCAATCAATATCTTGTACTCGGTAAATTTCTTTGCAACTCGGTAACTAACTTCGTTCACTGCTTGGTGCCTTACTCATTCTCGGTGTTCGGTAACTGAAATCAACTAACACAACTCTATACCGACTGACTTTGTCTAGCTTGGTAGAGTAACTCTTTTCAGACATAACTTAACTCTTTGCAATCTCTGACTTAATTAATCAAATGTACCAACTTGATAACATCAAATATATAGTAGCAAACAACTATATCAACATTACTTCATCACTGTCTCATCTGTCTTTGTCACACATTTAAGTTCTCCTTATTATGATATGGTAACTCAATAAAAATCTGTAATCAATTGCTTGACATCATTGAAAAAATAACAATTGATCTAACTATTTCTACAAACATGCATACCTATTATCACTTGGTCTTCATCATCTCCATTAGTTGATTAACAATTTATTGCTATCAAAGATGAAAATCCTAGTTTTGTGAATGAAGAAAAAGCCTTGGTTTCACATGTGGATAAGAAGGATGAATGGGTTATTAACAGTGGATGTTCAAAGCACATGACTGGAGAAAAAAACAAACTTGTGAAATATTGGAAAGGTATAATGGTGGTGTTGTCTGATTTGGCGATGATACTCCTTGCATGATCAGAGGAAAAGGTTATATTACTCTTGATGGTAAGAATAATACAAATGATGTTCTATATATTGAAGGTTTGAAATATAATCTTTTGAGTGTTGGTCAGGTAGTTGATAAAGGTTACAACCTACAATTCAAGGATGGAGTGTGCAAGATTATTAGAAGCTCTAGAATTGAGATTACTACAGGAAGAAAGACTGAAGGTAATGTATTTCATCTGAACAATTCTGAGATTATATGCTTGATCGTTAAGGTTGATGACAATTGGTTGTGGCATAAGAGATTTTGTCATGTAAACTTTGATAACATTGTGAAGATAATTACTACAAGAGTTGTTAGAGATCTTCCTAAATTGATGAAGCATGTTAATGCGATGTGTAAGGAATGTCAGTTGGGTAAGTTGAATAAGTCTACTTTTAAGAACAAGAATTATTCTTCAAATAGAATTCTGGATTTGGTACATACTAATCTATGTGGTCCTGCAAGAACAAGAAGATATTATGGGGACATGTATTTCATTCTATTCATTGATGATTATTCTAGAATGATATGGGTTACATTTTTGAAATAGAATTCTAGAGCTTTTGATAAATTCAAGATTTTTAAAGCTATGGTTGAGACTGAAACAAGATTGAAATTGAAATGTTTGAGATCAAACAAATGTGGTGAGTTCACTTCTACTAAGTTTAATACATTTTTTGAAGAGCATGGAATAAGGAGACAGATGTCTGCTCCACGGACCCATAGCAGAATGACATTGTAGAGAGAAGAAATAGAACTATTTTAGACACTACTAGAACCATGATGATTGAAGAAAATGTGTCACGGGTCTATTGGAGAGAAGTTGTTAGCATTGTAGTATATACATTGAACCAAGTGCAAATTAAGCAAGGAACCGGTAAGACACCTTATGAACTTTGGTATGGTCATGTTCCTACTGTGAAAGAATATTTGGAAGTAAATGCTATATCAGAAGAGATGAAGACTTAGGAGAATTTGATTCTAGATGTGATGAGGGAATCTTTCTTGGTTATTCTACAAAAATAAAAGCATACAAATGTTATAACCAGAGGTGAAAAAAAGTAATTGAAAGTGCAAATGTGAAAGTTGATGAAATTTTTTCAGAAACAGGTCAGATCTTGCATATTTGAATCAGGTGATGAAGAAGAAAGTCAGATTGTGCAAGCACATAATTAGAATCAAAATCAGAATCACAATGGATTGGTAGAACTGAATGAAGAAGATGCAAATGATGAAGAAGTGGAAACACAAGAGTCTGTTATAAAAGAAAATCTGAAGACTCCCAGGTATGTAAGTTTAAATCATTCAAAAAGGTAGATTATTGGTGATAGGAATCAAGGTGTTCAGACTAGAGGAAGAATTTCTAGAAGTGAAATTTCTTTGACTTCTAAGATTGATCCTAAAGATGTTAATGAAGCATGTAAAGATGGTAGTTGGGTTAAAGCGATGGAAGAAGAATTGGAACAAATTGAGAAAAATAAAACATGGATTCTTGTTCCTAGACCTAAAGACAAGAATGTGATTGGTACTAAATGGGCATTCATAAACAAATTGAATGAAGAAGGTGAAGTGGTTCAGAATAAAGCCAGACTTGTTTGCAAGGGATGCTCACGAATGGAAGGAATTGATTTTGAGGAGACATTTTCTCTTGTTGCTAGAATTAAAGTTGTTAAGATGTTTCTTGCATATACTATTACAAAAATTTCAAGGTATATCAGATGGATGTTAACTCTGCATTCTTGAATGGAGAATTGGAAGAGGAAATCTACATTGAGAAATCAGATGGTTTTCCTTTGACTGATGAACTAGATGACATGGTTTGCATATTGAAGAAAGCACTTTATGGATTGAAACAAGCACCTAGAGTCTGGTATGCAAGACTAGATAAATATGTATTGACACTTGGTTTCAGTAAAGGTACTGTTGATAGTAATTTATAGCTCAAAATTGATCATGATAACATCTTGTGTTGAAGTCTTTATGGATGATATTATCTTTGGTGAAAATGAAAATTTGAGTAAGGAATTTGTTGATGAGATGCAGAAGGAATTTGAGATGTCTATGATAGGTGAGATGAATTTTTTCCTTGGGCTGCAGATTACACAATTTGATAAAGGTATTTTCATATCTCAATCTAAGTGTGTGAAAGAGTTGTTGAATAAATTTGGTATGGATGATTCAAAACCTATTGGTACTCATATGATTAGGTTGTAAATTGGCAAAGATTGATGATACACCTAATGCAAATCAGACAAGATAAAGATCTATGATCGATGGCTTACTATACTTGACAAAAACTAGAGTAGACATTATGAATGTTGTTTGCATTGTTTCTAGATTTCAAGCAGAACCGAAGGAATCACATGTTGTTGTTGTTAAGAGGATATTCAAATACTTGAAAGGGACACTTGATTATGGCTTATGGTATGGAAAAGATGATGATTTTACATTGAGTGCATACACTGATGTGGATTGGGCTGGTAATGTGGATGAAAGAAAGAGCACAAGTGGTGGATAATTCTTCTTGGGTAAGAGGTTAATTTCATGGGCACGTAAGAAACAAAATTATATATCACAGTCTACTGTTGAAGATGAATATGTTGACGTTGTTATAAATTGTACACAAACAATATGGATTTAAAGCAAATGTTGAAAGATATAAGAGTGACTATTGATGAGCCTATTATGATTCATTGTGACAATTCAAGTGTTATCAATATTTCAAAGAACCTTGTGTTGCATTCAAAGACAAAGCATATTTCTATTAAATATCATTTCTTGAGAGACAAAGTCAGTGAGAAAGAAGTCAGCTTGGAGTATGTGTCTACAAAAGAGCAGATTGTAGATATTTTCATGAAGCCCTTGCCAAAGGATACTTTTGAGTATCTCCAAGGTAAACTTGGGGTGATTGCCCCTCCTTATCAGAGCTAGAGATGCATTGAGATGCATCAGTCCAGTGTGCTTATAGATTATCATTAATTTGGATTGATGTTTATGGTGGCTACTTCTTAGGGGGAGTAGAGGTTAGTGGTTGAGAGATGTTCATTCATTTTTTATAGATGTTTGTTCATATTTTTGGCCTCTATGACTTAGTTCATTCATGCAAGTGCAAGTCATTACAAGAAGATATTGTACTCAATTGATGGTAATGTTTAGCAAAAGAATGTTAATCATTTCAGTTACAATAGACTCATATGTATAAGTGGCTAGCAACTACAATCTTCTAACTACCTATGACTACCTCCTCAGATCTAGGAGAGGAAACTATTAATCACAAGAGAGTCCTATTAAGACTATACAACTATAATCATATCATAATTTGACTATCCATTTTCTTTGAGGTGACTGAATCAATAAATGATTTGTTGGAGATAATGGGTTGCCTCTTTGAATAAATCTTCAAGTTCTCCATGTCCTCTGACTGATCAAAACAACTAGGTTTATCTTGTTTGACAATTTTAGACACGCCTTGCCTATGGCTACGAGAACTACCACAATCTTTGGATGTAGGAGATGACTTAGATGACTAGTTGTTGAAGTGTTGCAAGAAATGTAAGTATCCAAAATATCGCATGCAACACATATTCATCCATTTTCATCACATTTAACCATGTAATTAAGTATGTAAGTATATTATCATAATGCACTAATAAACATCAAAATGCATCATATACATATCTCTAGATTATCAAAAAGAGTCAAGTCTTAAAGTGAGCCTAAAGCATAATAAGCATATAAAAGTCTAACTAAAGTCTATGAAGGTTGTATAAAAAGACAATTACAAGACCAATCGTCCTAAATGTTTTCTTGGGTTGTAGGGAAATTCCTAGGAATTGATGCAAGAGTTTGAGGGGAGTAATCCTTCTCATACTCTTCTATAGGATCTTCACCATGCACTTCATCTGATGGGTGAAATTTTACAGGCGACAAAGGGTTTAAATTTGTTAAAAATAAATAAATAATAAAAATTAACAAATCAACATTGATGTGAATCAAAAATATTTGTTATTAAAAATCCATCGAACTTACCTATTGTGTGAGATGGCAACATGGTTTGTCTAAATAAATTGCTTTAAACCTCCTAAAAGTGTTCCTGGGATAGCTTAGCCACATTCTTAGCAAGATATATAGAAAATAAATCACGGTTGTTTTGTTTCTTTTATGTAGATCATAAGTGTGTTTAGGATTGGTACAAATTGAACCTTAGATTCATCAAATCATAACACGCTCTTGTTATAAAATGAGCACATTATGGTTTTTATAACATGAATGGATTATTAATTATTTTTACTCCAAATAATTTTTTAGCCACTTTTTCAACCCCCTCACCCCCAACCGTCTTTGTGCACATACCCCAACATCCTTACATACATAAGTCTACCAAGGAGTACTAAATATTGTATTATGTTGCACAAGCTCCTTTACAACCATGTGATTGTACCATGAAAACACATTGATCATGTATATGATATTTGAACCTACCACCCTTCTTAATAAATGGTTCGTACTAGGCAAGGGGTAGTTGTCCTTGAGACTTGGTCTTCAAGTTTATAAAGTCAACATAAAGTCTATTCTTGATGTCATTCTTTATAACCAAGACAAGATAGGAAACTCAAGAGAGAATGGTGGAATGGGCTTAATGATGTAATTGTCCTTGACATTCATTAATTCTTTCTACACTTTTGTAGCCAATGTAGGTCTTCCCTTCTATAAAAACACTTTACTATAACTATTACAATATTGTATTCTTTTTAAAATTATACAATTGTCGAGGTAAGGAAAGAAATGTTGAAAAAGAGGAGGCAAATTTGTAGTTAATATAATTCTAGTGCCCTATTTATTTTGAGAAGTTTCAAAGAAATTTTTGTCTATAAAATGGAACAATTATATATATATATATATATATATATANAAATATATATATATATATATATATATATATATATATATATATATATATATATGAAGTATGAAATTGTTAATGGTTCCTTAGTCTCTTGGTTAAGTTGAATATTCTAAATGAGTCTACCAAGGATCAAGTCTTGTTAATTGCAAGGTCTCCATAATCCTCATTCTTAATGCAAGGGGTTTGAAACTAAAAATCATACTAGTGTATCAAACCAAAAAACTATATAACTTAATAACAAATTTATAATCAAATGACATTGATTAATTATCTGCTCATCTAGAAGTAAAATTTCACATCCTAAATTAGAAGCAATCAAGAGCTACACTAATAACTAACATGAGTTGTCCACAATCCATGATATATTTACAAGAATGCTTTTGAAAAAAAAACTCTGTTTTTTGTTTTTTTGTGTAACTTTTCAGATTGCACTCAACAATCCAGCCTCAGGAAAAAGATTAACTCTAGCAAATAAAAAATTGTGTAACTTTTCAGATTGCACTCAACAATCCATCCTCAGGGAAAAAGATTAACTCTACCAAATAAAAAAACAGTTTAAAAAAGAGAGGTGATTATTTTGAATTATTTAAAATAGATCGAAGGCAGATGGCTCATGGAGAAACTTGCATTAAATTTATAAATTGGTACCGTTACAGAAAATGCAGAGATGATGAATAGTACTGTTACTGCAAATAAGAAAGGAATCCAATGCAATGCAATGCAATGGTAATGTCGGTGGCAGAGGAGATGATTAATCTGCAGTGCGTAAGGAGATATTAAAAGCAAGGAATCCAAGTGAATGCAGCCATTCAATGGCGTTAGAGGCGCCTTGTATAAAACTGAAAGCCCTGGTATTATCTCCATAAGCGTAGAGCGACATGAGAGCATACCATGCTCTGTGAGTCGGATGGGCGAAATCCCAGAAGAATTTTTCATCCACATTATCACAAACCTCAAACAAAGCTTTTCCTTTTTCATCCACTTCTCCGCACAGTCCGACCGCGCCTTTCACCGCACAGCACGGCACAAACAAATCCACCAAACCTGAAAATCGCTAGACCATTGATAAATACAGGATCCTAGAAAAAATAAAAATAGAAATGAGAGAAAAACTTGAAAGATGTGTATTTAGTACCGTATTGTGCATGATGGGAGAAAATATAGTCAGTTGCTGAGACCATGTCTGGAATTATAATGGATATTTCCTTTAAATGCAGTCTCAGATGCTTCAAATTCTCCGTCAATGATTCGCTATGGGGTTTTATAATGCGATTGTATTTGGAATCACAGGATTTCTTGCCTATTTCCGGTGCGCATCCAAGTGCAGCAATATTACTCACCACAAAATTTCTCAGACCACACTCGTACAGATCCTTCACAACCTTTATTATGCCTCTTACAACAGGTTTCACCGCAGCTTCCAGACCCTGTTAAATATATTCATGAAAATTTTAGCAAACAATCTTACAGAGCAATAAGTGAGCAAGATGTAGAATTACTTCAATTGAGCCGTTTCTCCTGTCGCTGAGCGCACCGTAGTCGTTGCCAGCGGCCGAGATAAGCACAACAGAGCGCGATAGTTTGTGAGAATCGAACCCTGGACTTGCTGCAATCAGCTTCTTAAACTGCTTCACCTGTTGCGGTACTGTTGTGAAACCGTATGCTTGAAATATTGCACTGCCGCCGACCGCAAAATTCACTCCCTGCCTAATCTTCTTGGAATTTGGTCGGCAGCCATGATTTTTCAGCTGCTCATAAGATATTGGACTACGAAGCCCTAAAATATCCGCTGCAGTACAGAACAGTAATAAGAAGCCGCGCCTAGTTTAAAACCCTAATTTTACACAAATTTGTGAGTGAAAGCAATGCATACCCCAAAAATCAGTCTGGATTTTGCCAGATGAAAATCTGCCTGCTGGATAGCCGGGCCATGTCAATCCGTATGGCTTTCTCCATGGCTGGTTTAGTGTTTCATTGTACGGATCATGATTTCCGGTGTCTGCGTATGAGTCTCCGAAAACAAATAAAGCCTCTGCTTTCTCTGCATTGCCTTTTCCTGCAGATCGATAAATTTAATAATCTCATACAAAGTTAGGCATAAAATGTGTGCTTTGAAAGAGTTAGATTCATCATACCTGCAAATATGTTGAGAAAGCTTAGCAGAAACAGAGAGCTGAAATAAATGGTGTGCATATTTCAGGTGGCAGACGTTTAAGATCGAAAAATATGTAAAACAGGCATAAAATTTTAAGAGTTATTGCTCTGTTCGGAGGTGAATTTGATATTTTACTGTTTCTGCCGAGCGACTTAGGAAGATATTCTTGAAATTATGAGCAGAAATTCGGGGAAAGAAAAACGTGATCTGTTTTCTCTGTGTCCTCAGATTTAAGCGGCGTGCTCGTATTTTTAAAGTTTGAGTCACCGGTATGAAATATTTTATGCAATTGAAATCTGATAAATCATTGTGATGTTTTGCTTTTAACCACCTATTGCATGACACAGCCTGATATTATAGTATCTTGTTTATTTATATTCTATGTGTTCTCTTCTAGGCCCCGTTTGTTTGCAGGAATTGGAAGTGACACTTCCCGGTTTTGGGAGTGACACTTCTCGTTTTTGCAAATCCGCTGTTTGTTTCTCTAAATTGCAATTCTGGATTTGTCAAGTAAAACCAGGTTTAGACACCAAAATGAGTGGCATCATCTTCCTACTAATAGATGGAATTAGAAATCATACCCTGGTTTTGATATAATAAGGTTTTGAGCCAAATTCCAATTCCCCAAGATGCAAAACCAGGATTTCAAAACCTGGTTTTGTGATAATAAGGTTTTCACTCAATTCCAATTCCTGCAAACAAACGGGGCCGGCTTAATGTAACCCCTCACTTGTTTGGAAATTAGAAAAGTTGGATTTGCATTTGGACTTTTTTTTCCTTAAAAGAGAAATTGATGTGGGCAGTAAGAAATTGGATCCTTTGGTAGCTCTATTATTTGTGTGTTAGGGGAGAGGACCCGGTAGTTGAACACCCTAATTTTGCGCTTCTCAAAATCCTACGTGGAAAGCTCAAATCACTACCATTTTTTTATAGTAGCTTACTTGGCAAGTCCCCTGCTTATAACTAAGGTTTTAGGGTCATGTCATCAAATATGATGTCACATCAGCATGCTTTTTGCCAAGGTGTCCAAAACAGCGCAAAAAAAAAGTGAGACCAATCGTAGTGCATTAGGGACCCCCATACTTGAGCAGTTGATGTGGCATCACACAATTGGTTGCTTTTTAGAATAAGGGACACATTTCATTCAATTATGGGTAGTAATCATCAGCAAAAACAACTTTAAAGTCACAACTATTGATACAATGCTGTCAAAAATATTGGATATTAAATCAACAAGTGTGGGTATTAAGTGAACAACTCCTATCACAACCATTGAAACGTGTTCAAGTACTGGGTCCTCTCCCCTAGTTATTGAGGGATCTTAAGTAATTAATATAAATTTATATGAGTATATGAAAAATGTCTTCATATGTGAGTTAGATCCAAGATAGCATATGTTTTGCACCAAATTCTTTAGGGTAAAAGTTAATTAAGCAATGAAGAATTCAATTGATCACTCTTTTTGTGTGGAAGAAGAGTGTCGTGGATGGTAATGAAATGATTGTGTTGGGTAGGAGTTGTACTGGGTTTGTTTACTTCTCAAGAGAAGACCTTTTGGTGGCAAGTTATGGTGTTTATGTGTTGGGGTAAAGTTTGTTGTGAAGTGAATCATTGAAGTGGTTTTGTTGTTATTATTCTTATGCGACCAAGAGGTCATTGTCACTAATTGTGTTAAACTCGTTTGTTGCAAAGAGGTGAAAGGTGTTTAGTCTTCATTTTTCTAGCTCTGTGAACTCTTCTAATAGCATTTTTTTCGTTCAATGAAAATCTTCCCTCACCCACTTCACTCATTTGCTTGATGGATTTCCCTTAAGAACTTTGCTTTCTCTCAAGCTTGGTCTTTGGTGGGTCCTTGGATTGACAGTTCTATCTAAAATTTGACTCAACACCATCTACATCTAATCCTCCCTTGTTCCTATATGTATCAAGCATAAAATGTTGAGGAAAAAGGTAGGTCAAATGAAGTATTTTAGAGTGTTTTTAATCTTGAAGTTTGTTTGATTTTTTGTAAGGTTGACTTGTTTTTTCTTCATTGTTTTGAGTTGATTGCCTTCTGATTTGGTGGGCCTTGTGGTGCTACTAAGGGCTTCTCCTTTCTTTGCATGTTTTTTTGTGATTTTGTGATTTAAGTTTGCCTAAATGGACTAACTTATGTGAGTGCAAAATTAAATCTAAGAAATATTGTTGTACTTTTGGATCTAAATATGATTGCTATGTTCTTTCTTTTCTTGTGTTTTCTTATTAAATTAGCAAAATCTCACTTTCGTTTCTTAGTTTTAATGAGATTGTTTGAATCTCTTGATTTTCACATTTACCTCAATGAGAGCATTTGGATTTCTTAGTTTTTCTAGTTTGTGCTATACTCTGAGAAAATGAATATGTGGGTAATCTAAATCTAAATCTACTAAAAAAATTAAGCAATTCTTAAGTCTAAACGTAAAAAATATAAACAGATTTTACTTCTCTCGTGATACTTTGATTGTATATTTACTAATTAAGTTATTTTCCTTTTCAAAATAAATATAATTTAAATCAAAAGAACTTGTCATATGCAAAAACTTCATAGAAGGCTTTAATCTTATCCTCAAGAGATCCAACCTCTATAGTTCGTTTATTAAAACAAAAGGGTACTTCTCCTTAATGACAGTGTAATATAAGGAAATCTAAATCAATATAAGATTGAATAATGACTTATATAAAGAGAAACTTTGAAGCTTCTAAGAGGAAAACAAAAAATAGGCATGGCACTTCTATAAAGAGCATGAGAATGATATGGATGGAGGTTTTTGTGCAAGGATATGTAGCGCCTCATCCGATTGACCAAGGACAAAACTAATAGAACAACCTTTTTTTCAAACAACAACCAACAATATTAAAGATGTGATGACTTGTTGCATTTGTACTACAACATGCACACAAGTGTCACAAGTAACACTATGATATAGAGGTCAAGATAATACAACAAACTCACCATGGCATATCCAATGTGGCACTAGTAGAAGGCCAACAATCATGGGACAATTCGATCATAATGAACTAATGAGAGAGGAGGAACAATGTCCAAAAGATAATCGGGTATAAATCAATAATCGTGTTCTCTTGCGAGACCACCCAAAGATGAGATGAGGGAATTATAAACCTCCAATCCACGCCCAAAACACCCCTTACAACATACTCAACAAACAAACATCGGCAAATCATGTCTAGGAACCAACATTTTTCAACTAGACAACAAAAATAAACGATATGGATAGGCAATGAGGTATAAAAAATTATTCGAGCATGAAAATGGACTAGAAATACCCTCAACTACCTAAGATATGAAGGATTTACTTTCTATTTGTGTACGAGGAATAGAGTCATCCAAACATAGAGTAAGGTCACCTCTACGTGAACAAGGATTCCCAATTGGAGATGTCCAAAATTTAACTTTTGACACGTATAACAAAGTTACCCCAATATGTTGTTGCCTAAACATTCTTAAGGAGAATTGGGCAATTTTGGGTAACCCAGGGCCGCCTAAACATGGTCCAAGGCCACCCAAATACAAATAAACAATAAATTGAGTTTATTTTAAGCCAGCTAAAAAAAGTTCCTACATTCATGTTACCAAAATTGCATAAGCACATGAAATTAACTTTAATGCTATCATTTTGGGATCCAATGTCGTGTTCATGTTATCCAATCAATAATCACAAGCATGGCGTAATTTGATTACAAAGCATTCTGAGGTCCAGGAAGGAATATTAAAATTACAAGAAGAGGACTCAAATGTCCTTTCATTATACAAATTGCTATTTAAAAGAAACTAAAGTACACAAGTGAAAAAATATGAAGAAAAGAGTTTGGTTGATCTTGTTTCATTATCTTCTAAACAACAATGGTGGTATATGTACACCATTTAACCACATTAAATCAAAAGATTCCATCCCTGGTGCTAGGAGATAGTCACAAGGCCCACACACACACATGACATGTGGGGGGAAGGCATTACACATGCAAACACAAAGAATACACATCATCCAATCATAAGATATCATAACATCCAAGAACTAAGAATACATGGCATTCAAGTATGCATCAATAAAGTCAACACCAACAAGAAAAGAGCAATAAATCTTATAAGAGCTACTCAACTACATAAGGGTTGGATATTAGAGAGCAAGAGAGAGAGTTTCATTGAGTAGCTCAAAAGTATGGCTCATGCAAAATTAAGTAGTCCTCTCCAAAAGATGATGAAACAACCATACCAAATCAATATCCTGCATATGGCTAGGTCTTCCCAAGTCATCCTTAGTATTTACAAGAACACCAGGCATGAGAGGGGCATCCATTATTTTGGTTAGTTAATTACCCCTATTTCATTACTTTTTACTTATTACCATGACTTCTCAATGGGTTATCCTAACAGCCCCTTTGTACCTCGGCCTTCGTTGAAAGCCGCTCTCATAATCATCTGTGTTACTTACGCTCATCATGTTCTCTAACGATTGTAGCATAAAACCAACACAAATAAAATTTACTCAAAGTACTCAAAAATATATATTATTTTCCCCTTTTCTCACAATGGATTTACATCACATACCATTTTCATAGTATTGCTCACACATGATCCAAAGGGATCTTTTCACAAATGACAATCTCACACAATATTTCATCACAATTCAACATGTATACTCCTATTTTTCCAATTTTCATAAAAACTTCAAAAAAAAAATTTAATTTTTTTAAAAAAAAATCCATAAACTCCATCAAAATAGCTTCAAATTTCATCAAATTTGAAATTTTCAAAAGATTCATCACACCTACAAATATGTTGAGAAGGCTTAGCAGAAACAGAGAGCTGAAATAAATGCTGTGCATATTTTCAGGTGGAAGACGTTTAAGATCTTAAAATATATAAAACAGGAATAAATTTTTAAGAGTTATTGCTCTGTTCGGAGGTGAATTTGATATTTTACTGTTTCTGCCAAGCGAATTTTGGAAGATATTCTTGAAATTATGAGCAGAAATTCGTAGAAAGAAAAACGTTGAATGTACTGTCATGGATGTTGATGTTTTTGTTTTGATCTTCCAGAAAGTCCCATCTGTGTTCTCAATGTGCTCAGATTTAAGCAGTGTTTCCGTATTTTTGAGTCACGGGTATGAAATATTTAACGCAATTGAAATGGGATAAATCATTGTGAAGTTTTTGCTTTTAACCAACATAGCATACCTATTGCCTGACACAGCCTTTATTGTAGTGTTTTGGTAGGCTCTTGCGAGGCTCTTTTTTATCTTGTTTTATTCATATTCTATGTGTTCTCTTCCAATCGCAGGGTCCGTTTGGCGCATGGAATTAACTTATCTAGAACAGGCCTATTCTGGAATTAATTAATGCTCAAAACGAAAGCTGGAATAAGCTATTCTGCGTTTGGATCCCATAATGTGGAATTGGAATAAAAGGTTATTTTTTATTTTTTTAATTAATTTGAACAATATGTATTTTTAACTTGTGTACACACATACACATATACATATACACATATACACACATACACATACACACACACACACGTGTGTATATATACACTTGTATGCACACATACATATATATGTGTGTATATACACACAAATGTGTATATACACACAGATGTGTGTATATACACATGTGTAATGTGTATATACACACACATGTGTGTGTATGTGTGTATATACATACATGTGTGTGTATATACACATTACACATGTATATACACACATCTGTGCGTATATACACACACATGTATATACACATTTGTGTGTACGTGTATATACACACATGTGTGTGTATACACACACATGTGTATATACACATTTGTGTGTATACACACATGTGTGTGTATATACACATTACACACATGTGTATATATACACACACATATATATATACACACACGTGTATATATATACATACCCACATTAAAAAAAAAGATTTAAAAAAAAATTTATAAAAAAAATAAAAATTAATAAAATAAAATAAATTTGAATCCATAAATAGCTTATTCTAGAATAAGAAATGAATTCCAGCTTTTTTTTAGAATTAACTTATGCTGGAATAAGCCTCAAAATGGGGATAAGTTTTCTAATTCGAGAATAAGGATAATGCCCACAAACAGAGAATAAATTTATTCTAGCATTAACTAATGCTTATTCCAGGTTAATTCCTAGCGCCAAACGGGCCCTTAATGTAACTCATAACTTGTTTGGAAATTAGGTCTGTTTGTTTCGCTGAATTTGTGTATGTTGGAATAGCCAATTTTGGAATTTTGCTATTTTGAAAATGAATTCTAGAATATGGGCTGGACCCATTTGGTTCACTCGGACACTCGGAAAATGATTGAGAAGATGCATAAGAAATTTTAATTGTTTATTTCTTAATTTTTTAAATACGGTGTGTATATGTGTGTATATATATACCCATACATGTGTGTATATACACACATATATACACATATGTGTATATTTGGTTCACCCAGAAGATAACTGAGAAGATGCATAAGAAATTTTAATTGTTTATTTCTTATTTTTTAAAATACGGTGTGTATATGTGTGTATATATACACACATACACACATGTGTGTGTATACACACACATACACACATATACACACGTATACACATACACACATGTGTGGGTATATATATAAACGTGTGTATATATACACATACACACATATATATACACACATGTATGTGTGTACATACATGTATACACATACACACATCTGTGTGTATACACACATACACACATTTATGTACATATATACACATACACACACGTGTGTGTTTATATACATGCACGTGTGTGTGTGTATATACACATACACACACATGTGTGTGGATCATGTGTGTATATATACATGTGTATATATATATACATATACACACATGTGTAAAGCTTAAATTTGGTTTTATAAAAATTGGAATTGGAATTCCACCTATGTATATATATATATATATATTCCCATTTTGGGGAAAAATTGGGATTTGAAAATTCCAATTCCAATTTTGTAAGATGGACACAAACATGGAATTGGCATTAGCCTGAATTAGATAATACCAATTCCAGTCTAATTCCATGAAACAAACGGGCCCGAGAAGTTGGATTTGGATTTGGATCTTTTGTTCTTAAAGGAGATATGATGGGATAATAACAATTTTAGGCATGAAAAAATTGGATCCTTTTGTAGGAGATCTCTTAGGGCCCGTTTGTTTCATGGAATTTGTGCATGCTGGAATTGCCAATTCTAGAATTGAATCCATTCTGGCAATTGGGCTATTTTCAAAATGAATTCTAGAATTAGGCTGTCCTGTTTGGTTCACCTGGAAGATGACTGAGAAGATGCAGATTCTGTGTTTGGTTCCACAAAATTGGAATTGGAATTGGAACTTTGTTTTCGCACACATACACATATACACACACACGTGTGTGTGTGTATACACACACACGTGTATATATACACACATACACATATATACACACACATGTGTGTGTATATACATGTGTATATATATACACACATATATATATACATGTATATATGCATACACATATGTGTATATATACACATACACACATGTATGTATATACACATATATATACACACACATGTGTGTATATACACATATGTATATATACACACATGTGTATATACACATGTGTATATATACACACACACACACATATATATATATATATATGCATACACATATGTGTATATATACACATACACACACATATACACACACATTTATGTATATACACACATGTGTATATATATACATGTGTATATACACACATGTGTATATATACATATGTGTATACACACACACATATATGTGTGTGTGTATACACATACACACACATTTGTGTGTATATATACACACACATGTGTGTATATACACACATGCATTTATACAGACATGTGTGTATATACACACATGCATTTATACAGACATGTGTGTATATATACACATACACACACATATACACACACACATGTATGTATACACACATATACACACATATGTGTATACACATATATAGACATATATACATACATTTGTGACACACACATACATGTATGTATATACACATATACACACATATGTGTATACACATATATAGACATATATACATATATTTGTGTATATATATACACATATACACACATATGTGTATATATACATGTGTGTATATATGCATGTGTGTACACACACACACACACACACACATATATATACATTATTGAAACAAAAATGGGAATGAATTTTCCTTCCCAAAATAATACTTTCAATTCCAATTCCAATTCCAATTCCAGGTCTGAGAAGGAATTGTGGAATGCTCAAAATGACCCAAAATTAGAATTCGCATAACCCTATTCCAATTTTTAATTTTGGAACCAAACAGGGAATTGAACATTTTGGGAATTCGGAAATGCCAATTCCCTTTCAATTCCAATTCCACCCCTCAACCAAACGGGCCCTTATTTGAGAGTTAGTTCTTTAGGGAACTTTAGTAACTAATTTAACTATAACTAAGTTTAAGAAAAATGTCTTCACACAAGAGAATCAAATTCAAGAAAATATGTGTTGCACCAAATTCCTAATGATATCAATTGAATCAGCATGCTTTTCAGGGAAAATCCAACTAAGTAACGAAGAATTTAATTGATCACTCTCCTTGTGTGGAAGAAGAATTGAGTGGGAGTTGTTTTAGGTTTGTTTACTTCTCGAGAGAAGACCTTTTGGTGGCAAGTTATGGTGTTAATATGTTGGGGAGGAGCATATGATCGAGTGAATCATTGAAGTGGCTTTGTAGTTATTATACTTATACGTCCAAGATGTCATTGTCATTGTCACTAATCTTATTTAACTCATTTATTGCAAAGAGATGAAAGGTCTTTAGCCTTCATTTTTCTAACTATATCAACTCTTCCGATAGCGGGAGCTCTCTTGAATGAAACTCTTCCTTCCCCCACCTTCACTCATTTGCTTGGTCTTTGTTGGGTGCTTCTTGGAATGGCAAGTTTTATCTTGAATCTAACTCAACACAACCTAAATCCAATCCTCCCTTATTCCTAGATGCACCGAGCATAAAATGTTGAGGGAAAAAGGAGATCAAAAGAAGTGTGTTAGATCATTGTTTGAACTTCATGTTTGTTTGATTTTTTCTATGGTTGACTTGTTTTTGTGTTGTTCTCAATTGATTGACTTATGGTCTAGGGTCTTTTGATGCTACTAAGGGCTTCTGGTTTCTTTGCATGTTTTTGTGACTTAAGTTTTTATAAATGAACTAACTTATATGAGTGCAAAATTACATCTAAGAAATATTTCTATACTTTTGGATCTAAATACAATTGCTATGCTCTTTATTTTCTTGTGTTTTCTTATGAATTTAGTGGATACTCTCATTGTTTTCTTAGTTTTAATGAGAGTTTGAATCTTTCGATTTTCATGCTTACCCCAATGAGAGTGTTAGGATTTCTAGGTTTCCAATTTTTTCCTATAGTCTAAGAAAACAAATCAAACAAGTAATCTAAATCTCAATATACTTAAAAAAATGAAGAAATTCCTAAATCTAAACCAGGAAATTATAAATAAATTTTACTTTTCTTGTGCAACTTTGATTGTCTATTTACTAATTAAGTTATTTTCCTTTTCAAAATAAATCTAATAAAATATCAAAAGAACTTGTCATAAGCAAAAACTTCATAGAAGACTTGAAGGATCCTTATTCTTATCCTAAAGAGATTCAACCTCTATAGTTCTTTTGCAACAAAAGGGTGCTTCTCCTTGATGACAATATGATATAGGGGAATCTAAATCAATGTAAGATTGAATGGTGAATTAAGAGAAGATTTAAATCTTCTAAGAAGATAAAACAAAAAATAAGCATGGGACTTCTACAAAGAGCGTGATAATGATATGGATGAAGGTTGTTGTGCAACGATATGTAATGCTTTATTTAATTGACCAAGGAAAACTAATAGAACAACCTCTTTTTTCAAACAAGCAACAATATTAAAGATACAATGACTTGTTGCAATTGCACTACAACATGCCCACAAGTGTCCCAAAGAACACTACAATACATAGGTCAAGACAACACAAACAAACTCACCATTGCATATCCAAGGTGGCACTAGTGGAAGGTTAACAATCATGGAACAATTTGACCACAACAAACCAAAGAGAGAGGGGGAACAATGTCCAAAAGACAATAAGAGAGAAACCAATTATTGTATTCTCTTGCAAGACCACACAAAGATGGGATGAGGTAAATATCAACCTCCAACCCACTCCTAAAACACCCCTTACAATACTTACTAAATTCTCAACAAACTAATGCCAATGAATTATGTCTAGAAACTAACATTTCTCAACTAGACAATAAAAACAAACAATATGGACAAGCTATGAGGTATAAAAATTATTCAATCATGGAAATGGACAAGAAACACCCTTGGCTACCTAAGATATGAAGAATTTACTCTCTATCTTTTGTATGGGGAATAGAGCCACCCAAACATAGAGAAAGGTCACCTCTATGTGAATAGGGTCACTTAACAAGAGATGTTCGAAACTCAAATTCTGGTACTTATAAAAAGTTTGCCCCAATATGCTACAAGGCTATCTAACACATACTTAAATTTTGGGAAATTGTGGCCCAATTCTGGGTAATAAAAGGTTGCCTAAACATGGGAAAATGCAGCCCAAATATAGATAAGCAGTAAATTGAGCTCATTTTAAGCCAAACAAAATGTTCATGCATTCATTTTACTAGAATTGACGAGCATGAAATTAATTTTAATACTATCATGTAGGGCTCCAACACTGAGTTCATGTAATCCAATCCATAATCACAAGTATGATCCAATTTTGATTACAAATCATTTCATCTCAATAGAGAGATCCATAAAGGAAAATTACAGTTACAATAAGAAAACTCAAATGTCCTTTTATTATATAGTTTATTGTTGAAACAAAAGTAAAGTTAAAGTACACAAATGAAAAACATCAAGATAAGGGTCCTTTTGATCGATCTTGTTTCATTATCCTCCCTACCTCAAAGGTGGTATACACTCCATTGAACCACTTGGAATCAAAAGATCCACTCCCTTGTGCTAGGAGATAGTCACAAGGCCCAAACACACACACATGCAAGGTACATGAAGGTAAGGCATAAGAACATCTGAGCATGAAGAATATATAGCATCCAATCGCAAGGATATCACAATATCCAAGAACCAAGAATACATGGAATCTAATTATGCCCAAATATAGTCAACACCAATAATAATAAAAATACATGTTTCAATTATTAATCAACTACACAAGGGATAAATATTAGAGAGAAAGAGAGGGAGTTCCATCATGTAGCTCAAAAGTATGGCTCACATGAAACAAAGTAGTCCTCTACAAGAGATGAGAAGTCTCAATCATTGGAAATCAATGGCCCACAAATGGCTAGGTATTCTTGATCACTAATGCTTATGACTAGGAAAACAACTATTATGGGAAGTTCAACATAAGAGGGACTGAGTTGTGCTATAAAGGACGACCTCCAAGATTTTAGAGGCTAACTCTTCTTAACTGGTTAGGGAAAATAAAAGAGAATGAATAAAAAATAAAAAGTAAGCTAAAGAGGTGATACACCAATTTTTAAGTATTTTCTAATCACATAGCATAATACAGTTATAGTCCAACTATTTTTACATTAACTTGAAATATTTTAGAACATGATTCAACGCGACAAATAGGGTACCACCAAAATTGTAAAAGCATAAAACATATCAATCAAGTTTAGCCAAATAGTTTCTAAATAATTATATAACAATTCATTCAAAATATATAATAGAAACAAACATCATTAGGGCAAGAGTTGCACAGTCCAATGAATTTCATTTCTATTATATTAAGAACATACATCCTAAGGCTAAAAATATTGTTATAGTAGTAAAAAGATAACGGAATTCTTCCTGAGTGTTTTATCTACAAAATGGTAGTGAACCCCTAAGACAGAGCAAAGCTCTACTTTTATACAAGATTTTCCCCCTTTTTGAGAGGGGGGGGGTCATAATCATAAAGATTCCTACATGTTAGTCCTTCTTCATGGCGGTGGTTGTAATGAAAGGCTAGGGAATGATGCATGACTCTTTCCTACATGGCACTGATGTAGGAGCATCCTTGGGTCGTTGGCAATCTTGCATCACCCAAAAATATTTCCTTTCAATTTTTTTCTTGTTTTCCATTTTTTTTATTTTTTAGTGGTGTTCCTTTGTTTTGGATCATCAGTTGTTGCGAACCTCAGGGTTGGTTATGGACATCATGTTGTACTTATGCCTAGTTTCGTACCTCATTTGGATACTTTTATATGGAGATATTATAGATTCATGGTCAGTTATGTGTGTTCTTCATGTTATAATGGTCAAATGAAGTTTTCCAATCTTGCAAAGCAATTTCTCGATCGGCAAAGCTTCGTGGCTCATATCCTGATGTTCCTAGATCTTTGGTCGATGTCTCTCTTGGACTGCGCATCATTTATATATATTGACATTGAGATCTTATGTTTGTTCCTGACCTATATTTGCACACTTTACCTTTCTTAGTCTTGGAAAATGTAATTGATTTGGCTGACATATGTGTTGTGAAAGCTCTATATATTAAGGCTTTTGATCTTTGTTTAGGGCCAGTGGAGTAGTTCTCAAGAGATATCCTTGGAAGGTTAACATTAGGGTTTAGATTGAGACTTTTGTTATAATCAGGCATGTATGTCAAAAGTATGTAATATGCATGTTGCAGGCCAATATGATGTAATTATTTGATTTTGTGACAATGTGAAGATTTGTTGTAGCAAGTTGATTATCTTTTCTTGTTTCTGAATTGGTTGTTTCCACTGTGTTGAATCTTGTTGCATGGTTTGGACCATCTCCATTGGGGAAAATCCTACCATGACTACGTCAAGTGGTATCAGAGAAAGGTTGATGTTCATGTGTTTGTATATCTGAATTCTTGAGCTTGTGAAGCCCTAGTTGAATATGTTGTGGGGTGGCAGAGTGTGGATCTGACCTACAATTGCAGAGGAATTTCATAAGGGGTTTGCAAAGGAGATTGTTTTTGGTTGATAACTTTGTTTGGGTTGATGAAGACATATCGAGGATGAACAGATCATCGAGTTGGAGTATGGTTGCAAGTATGTTTGATAGATCGTCAACTGAGAGGCAATTGCGCACCTTGAAATCAGATCACCGAAGCTAAGGCAATTGCACCTAAGGATTGGAAATATGTTTCCTAGAAGAATGAACCCTAGGAGGTTAGAGAAAATTATGGAGGACTTCAAGAATGAGATGAGAACTGAGATCCAAAATGTGTTAGTTGGTTTAAGAATCAAATCTGAGACCAAGAAAGAATATGAGGAAGTTGTTGAAGATCTTGAGACTGTAGTTACTGAGAACTCTGCAGATGAGGAAATATTTTTGAGAGCTACAGCACAAGTAAGTAAAATTCATAGGATGGAGGTTTCTACTTTCTCTGGTTCATTGCATCCTGAGGATTTTGTTAGAATAACTGAGGGGGGGTGAATCAGTTGCCTCAAAAATTAATCCAATAATTCAACAAAATATTTATACCACAAATATAAAACCCCTAGTTATCTTTAGTCCTACAAGATGTATTCCTTGTGTGAATCTAACATGTATATACTGCTCGGTGTTTATACTTTTTATCCTTCTCTTAAGCTTTACAGAATAGCAGTCTATCTTTTCTTCACCTTTACTGAAATACAGTAAATAACTTAGTTTTTACTGATCAATCATGTTTTAGTAATGTGTAAAGAAAAACATTAAAGCAATGAACCATATACACATTTGACACATGGATTTTTAACATGGAAACCCTATTAAGGGAAAACCAATTGGGACCGGTAACCCAAAATTTTCACTCTTCTAAAGTGAGCTCAGTGAAGAGCCAACCCTGTTAAAGGTTACAAACACACTGTTAAGTGTGACCTTGTTAGAGGATTTATCACTAACAGTTTATCACTTCACCTAGCATTCACTATGTTTTCAACATGAAAACATTTTGATACTCCTTGGGATGTATCTCAATATATAAAGGATGGTTAAATCCCACTTTGTTAAGATATTTTTAGAATCAATGGTTAAACTGAATCAGTATATGATCTATTTATAAATACAACTTAATCTTGCAGATGTTCAGATCTATTGTAAGCTCATAATACCTTTCTGATCAATGTTCTCTTCAATTCCTTTGCTCCACTTCTTTCTACTCGGTGAATGTTGTTTCTTCTCTATTTCTCAGCGTCTGCAGAAAACTTTAGCTCTGTTCTTCAGCTTGTATTCTCAGGTCTATATGAAGACTTCTATCTTCACCAGAATTCTCTTTAGCATTCCTCTTTCTTTTTCTTCCCCCATTTCTTATGAATTACTTGTCTCTTTATATAGACATGATTTCACTATTTCTTGTCCTTCTTGTTTTCTTCATTGATCACTTCTTAATCCTTAAAGTTTTCCATGCTTTCTTTAGTTTTATTATACAAATCTCTCCTTGTTTTCTAGAATAAAACATGCTTTAAATCTCCTTCTTATCTTTAGCTTTTAACTGATCGATGAAAAGAAAGTAAACAATCAGTTAACTCTATCTTTAGCTCCTACCAACTAAGTTTTTTTGTCGTATCCTAACTTCAGTTCTTATCGTTCAACACTTCAGTTGTACTCAGCGACTACTACAGATAGCTCAGGCATCAACTTTAATTCAGTTTGGTGACAACTGCAGTTAGCTCGGTAATGCTTTCTCAGGTATCACTGACCGTCGGGTAACACTGTGAACTTCTGTGCTCGAGGTTCACTGTCACTAGGTGTACATGATTACCGATGACAAAAACTTTGTCTCTTCTTATCTTCGTTGATCACTTCTTGATCCATAAAGCTCACCATGCTTGGTTTAGTTTTATTCCTCAAATCTCTCCGTGTTTTCTGGAATAAAACATGCTTTAAATCTCCTTCTTATCTTTAGCTTTTAACTAATCAATGAAAAAAAAGTAAAAAATCAATTAACTCTATCTTTAGCTCCTATCAGCTAATTTTTTTTTTCGTATCCTAACTTCAATTCTCATCTATCAACACTTTAGTTGTGCTCTATGACTACTGCAGATAGCTCAAGCATCAACTTCAGTTCTTTTTGGTGACAACTGCAGTTAGCTCGCTAATGCTTGCTCGGGTATCACTATTCGTTGATTAACATTGTGAACTTCTGTGCTTGGGGTTCACTGTCACTCAATGTACATGATTACCAACGACAAAAACTTTATCTCTTCAGATCTTTAAGTGTTGTGAAAATATGCATATCCCTAATCATACCATATCAAGTTGACATCAATGATAATACAATACATTAACTGATTTAATGTCTTGCATTTACTTTCTGCATCTCGGTGATCATCAACTTTGTCATCTTCAAACATTCAATCAGTTATAGTTCATCAATCTCTCCCTTTGGCATTGATGGTAACATACTACCTACTACTAATACAATATGAAATATATCAGTTTTAGTTCATCAATCTCTACCAAACTTATTTTTCTATAACCAATACAAATGTCTGACTCTCGGTAAGCTCTTCTAGCTTAGATTTGATTCTTGTAGAGTACTTTCCTTCATTCTTCATTCCCTTCAATGGATAAATGTAGAAACTTCTGATTTTGTCTCTCCTTTTGTTGTATAATCTCTTCTCTGATGTTTTCTCTCCCTTTGACTGTTCCTCTCTCTGATGGATATTTCTTTTCTCTTCCTTTGGATGATCATGATATATATTTCATATGGATATAATCTCTCCCTTTGAAAGCAATGCCAAACAAAAATATATGTATTTCTCTAATATATTCCTTGAATTTCCTCTCCATCAACAATTTAGCTTTGTAGTAGCCAATAATAACTCTAGTGTTTAGTACAGATAAGTACCTTTCTATGTACTAATATATCTTTGCATTCCATCTCTTTTCTTGCATCAACATGAATGATCTTTTGATAATGTGTAGGCTGATGCAGCCTTTTAGTCAGCTTAGCGACCAGTATACAAGGGTCGGACCCCTAGTCTCTTTCTCAGGTACTCAAATGTATCTTTTGGCAATGGCTTTATGAATATGTCTGCCAATTGTTCTTTGCATTGCACATATTCCAGTATCACCTCTTTCTCTTGCACTTGTTCTCTTAAGTAATGATACTTGATATCAATATGGTTTGTCTTAGCATGCATGACTGGGTTCTTTGAGATGTTTATTGCACTTGTATTATCACAATAGATAATTACTGGTTCAATAAATTTCATATTCATACCTTCCAGTAATTGTTTGATCCATGCAATGTTAGAGAAATTTGTAGCAACAGCTACATATTCTACTTCTACAGTGGATTGTGAGATGAAGTCTGTCTCCCATAAAGAATGCTCCTCTTTTTGTGCTCTTTCTATCATCTAAGTTTCTAGCCTAATCAGCATATGTATACACTTGAAGCTCAAATTTTCCTTCTCTTTTATACCAAAAACCATAGTCTTCGGTATTCTTTAGATATCTCAGAATTCTTTTGACAGTAGTCATGTGTGATTCCTTGGGATTAGCAGAGAATCTTGTAACTATTCCAACTGCAGGTACGATATCTAATCTAGTATGGGTGATCCCACAATAGTGGGTTACACTTTTTCGGAGGAAGAAATTCCTCACAAATCTGCGAGGTGGGAGGATTTAGTTGGGTACTTTCGATAGAAAGTACCTAATTGTTTCGATCGAAACATTAATAGTTTTGATCGAAACTACCTTTTTTGCTTAGTTTCTATTGAAACTAACCTAGTTTCGATCGAAACTAAGTTAGTTTCGATCGAAACTAAGCTAGTAAAGATTTTAGTGTTATTTTGACCCATACGCATGTTAAACTAAGAAAGTACTTTCGATAGAAAGTACTTTCGATCGAAACTAATTAGTTTCGATCGAAAGTACTTTCTATCGAAACCCCCAAAATTGAGGCTATCTGCAAAG
>MU225951.1:3251432-3265710 GCA_018584345.1 Thuja plicata | reverse complement strand
TAGGTTTTTTATCCAATATAAACTTCCAGGTTTGACGTTCAATGAAAAATAGTAGAAAAGAGAAAAAAAAATTGAAAAATAACAGTGCCCTCCAGCTTTGAGTCTTCTTTCTATCAAAAAAAATAATAATTGAATTTTGATAAATACACAACAAGTTATTAGCTACGCAGTCAACGTATGTCACAATTACAGTTTACTCTACTTCAAACATTCATAAAATATGCAATAATCATGATAATGTTATCAAACCAATTGCATGCCTTCCGTACGGATGTTACAAAACCAAATTTGAAAGAAGCGCATTGATATCTATTTTAGAAAAAAATTTATGTTGTACGAAGTCATTGTACCTTTTTGAAAATGACATTTTCAGCAACATAGCATTTTTAGTGGGAGAAAAAAAAAACCATTAAAATCAATTCAAAAAAAAATATAAAAAAATATATTCAAAATCTAGACAGAAAATCCTAAAAGACTCTAGTTTACTTCATCTTCCGATTTCAAACAGTTTAACGACAATATGCATCCGAATGTGAACATTTTTCTCAAAATGTAGACTTCAATGTCCGTTTAGGCAAAAAAATGTAACCCACTATTGTGGTATCACCCGTATGTACAACATACATTA
Organism: Thuja plicata; assembly: GCA_018584345.1. NCBI lineage: Eukaryota > Viridiplantae > Streptophyta > Pinopsida > Cupressales > Cupressaceae > Thuja > Thuja plicata. Next base: position 3,265,082 of record MU225951.1, on the reverse strand, counting down.
GCTTTCCAATCATAGATATATAGAGGGTTTGATTTACCGTAGTTGAATTGTCTTCCTTTGTCAGCTTGCATCTGGTTGCCATAGGTGTTCCAACTGGTTTGGGGTCCTTCATTTTGAATATTTTCATAACTTCGTTGATGTATTTGGATTGTGTGATATAGATGGATGCATCCTGTTGAAGAATCTGTAGACCAAGAAAGAATTTGATCTCTTAACATTGACATCTCAAACTCCTTGCTCATTTCATTAGAAAATTATTTGCATAAAATATCATTACCTCCAAATATGATATCATCAACAAATATTTCAGCAATCAAAATGTTATCATCAGTGTCTTCTTTTAAATACAAATTATTATTTTCACTTGTTCTTACAAATCCAATAATTATGAGATAAGAGTGAAGTCTTTCATACCATGCTCTCGGTGCTTGTTTCAATCCATACAATGCTTTGTGTAGTCTACAAACCATGTTTCTTTTGTTAGGATCAACAAACCATTCTGGTTGGTCAATGTATACCTCTTCTTCTAGTATTCTATTTAGGAATGCATATTTGACATCCATTTGGTATTCCTTGAATCCTTTGAATGTAGCATAAGCAGGTAGAATTCTTACTAATTTTATTCTAGCAAAAGGTGCAAAGGTTTCTCCATAGTGAATACCTTCTTCTTGTGCATACCCTTTGCATACTAATCTTGCTTTGTTCCTTTCGACTTCTCCATTCTCATTCAGTTTGTTTCTGAATATCCATTTGGTACCAATGACATTCTTGTCATTCGGCCTAAGTAATAATGTCCATGTTTTTTTTCTTTTCAATCTACATAATTTCTTCATTCATTGCACTAACCCATTCCTGATTCTCAAGTGCAGTATTACCAGATTTAGGCTCAAAATCACAAATCAAACATCTAGTGTTCAGTGACTTACTTCTTGTTCTCATTCCAGCCTTTTTGTCTCCTATGATATGGTTTTGTGGATGGTGTCTTCTGACATATTTTTCAAGTACCGGTTTAGCTCTTTGTTCATCATTAAGATCATCATCTTGACCTTCATTTTGATCTTCATAGCTCGGTATATCCTTGTGAGAAATTTCTTGATTTTTGGTGTTTGCAGCCTGATGCTCGGGTGCATTGTTCTGTCGCTCGGTAGTGATACAATGTTTCTCGAGTAGTGTCAGGTTTTTCACTGTAGACAAACCTATTGTATTTTTCTGGTTCCTTTCTTCTTTCCTCATCATTTTTCTCAGAAAATTCATCCACTTTGACATCTTTCACTTTTAATGATTTTGTTAGAGGATTTGTTAAGACATTTATAAGCCTTGCTTTTGGTAGAATAACCGAGAAATATTCCTTCATCGCCTTTGGATTCAAGCTTTCCATTTCTATCATCTTTCAAAATATAACATTGACTTCCAAAAATTTGGAAGTAACTTACATTAGGTGTGTATACATACCATAGCTCAAAGGGTGTCTTATTGGTGTCTTTCTTCAATTGAACTCTATTTAATATGTAGACAATAGTACTGATAGCTTCTCTCCAGAATGTTTGTGTGATGCCTTTCTCAATCATCAGTGTTCTGGAACAATCAAAAATTGATCTGTTCCTTCTTTCAACAATCTCATTTTATTGTGGTGTTCTCGGTGTAGAAACATGTCCTTTAATTCCATTCTCATTAAAAAGGTTAGTGAATTCATCATAAATAAATTATCCTCCTCTATCTGATCTTAGTCATTTTAGTTCCTTTCCACTTTGTTTTTCCACTATATCTTTATACCATTTAAACATCTTAAATTCTTCTGACTTCTCTTTTAAGAAAATAATAGTAATCATTCTAGAATAATCATCAACAAAGAGAATAAAGTATCTATCACCATGCTAGCTCTTTGTTCTCATTGGTCAACATAGGTCAATATGGACTAATTCTAGAATAACATTAGATGTGTAGGTTTTTCTCTTGAAACTAGACTTTTTCATTTTACCTTTTTGACAATTCTTACACATGACATGGTCGGGTTTTGATCATCTCGGTAAGCCTCTTACTTTCATTTTATTTCTTATCCTAATCATGTTGGCCAAATTCACATGACATAACCTTTTATGCCACAACCATATGTCTTCGTTTCTATCCATTAAACAAGTGGTATTAATATCATAAAGATAGAAAAGGTTACCTTTTGTTTGTTCACTAGTTCCGATCAACCTTCTTGATTCATTAAAGATCTTTGTCATTTTGTTCTCAAATGCAACTCGGTGACCTGTGTTATTCAGCTGTGAAACACTCAATAGGCTATAGTTAATTCCTTTTACCTAGTATGCATTTTAACATCAAATCAGAATATTCAACATTATCGCTCCTTTACCTTCAACTAGACAAGGTGAGTCATTACCCATTCTTACTAATCCACCATTATAATATTCAAAAGTTTCAAGATTTTCCTTATCTCTAGTCATGTCGTGAGTACAGCCACTATCAATAATACAGAGATCATTTTTACTAACCTTAGATATGAGTGTAGTCTCAACATACCTTTCTTCTTCATCTGAATCATCCTTCATAGCAACAAATACCACCTCAATATCTTCACCAAACTTGGTGTCAGTATTTCCATCTTTGTTCTTAGCCAAGTAACAAACCTTCTTTCTTTTGTCCTTGTAGTCTCGGTTATCTCTTCTATCAGATTGTTGGTTGATTCGGTAATCTCGTTCATCACCTCTATCAAACTTACTTTCATAGGATCTATCATTGTTTTCGTCATCTTTGCTTTTGTTAGGACATCTAGCAGCAAAGTTTCCAATCTCTTTATGATTAAAACATACCAATGGTAATTTACCTTTATATTTACCTTTGCCTATCTACAATCGTCTAGCCATTAGTGCTTCAATCTCATCAAGTTCTTAGTCATCACTATCACTTTCACTATCATCTCTCATAGTGTGTTTATGACTTGATTTACTTATTTTCAAAGAAGATTTGAATGCAGACTCAATAGTTGGCAAGACACTATTGTCAAAGTTATTCATCTCAAATTAAATAAGTCTACTAATCAAACTATCTAGAGTAACATTTTTATTTGCTACTACTCTCATTCCTTGTATATATGATACTCTAATAGCATAAATAGACAGTAAAGTTTTGAGAATTTTTCTTACCACTCTTTCTTCTTCATGTACACCTCCTACTGCTCGGATAGAATTTACAACCTCTTTAATTTTGCTACTGTAGTGAGTGATTTTTTCTCCTTCTTTAATTCTTAGGTCATCAAAGTTTCCTCTTAGACTTTCTCCCTTTGCCCTTAGCACATTTTTATCTCCTCCATGTACTAGATTTAATTTACCCCACATTTCTTTGCAGTGGTGCATGATTTGACATCTTCAAATTCAACATCAGAGAGTGAGGAAGCAAGTTATATTGTCATAGAATTGTGTTCATTCTTTTCTCTCAATTGATCAACTGTCGAAGGTCTAGTAGGTAACACAAATTTAGTATCTAAGTATTGAGTGACATCATTTCCAATACCTGATAGGTGGAGTCTTATCCTGCTTTGCCATGATGCAAATTTTTCCTTGTTCAACTTAGGCACATCTCTTTTGCTCATCTTGTGATCTTTAGATTGAGTCTTAAAACTCCCTTTCTAAGTACACAAGCTCTGATACCAATTGTTAGAAAAACTGAGAGGGGGGGTGATTCAGTGGCCTCAAAAGTTAATCCAATAATTCAACCAAAACTTTATACCACAAATATAAAACTGCTAATTATCTTCATTCCTACAAGATATATGCCTTGTGTGAATCTAACATGTATATATTGCTCGGTGCTTATACTTTTTATCCTTCTCTTAAGCTTTACCGAATAGCAATCTATCTTTTCTTAACCTTTACCGAAATACAATAAATAACTTAGTGTTTGCCGATCAATCCTATTTTAGTAATGTGTAAAGAAAAATATTAAAGCAATGAACCATATACACATTTGACACATGGATTTTTAACGTGAAAACCATGTTAAGGGAAAAACCACTTGGGACTGGTAACCCAAAATTTTCACTCTTCTGAAGTGAGCTCGGTGAAGATCCAACCATTTTAAAGGTTACAAACACTCTGTTAAGTGCGACCTTGTTAGAGGATTTATCACTAACAATTTATCACTTGATGTAGCATTCAGTATATTTTCAACATGAAAACCTTTTGATACTCCTTGGGATGTATCTCAATATATAAAGGATGGTTAAATCCCACTCTGTTAAGAGATTTTATGAATCAATGGTTAAATTGAATTAATATATGATCTATTCATAAATACAACTTAATCTTGCAGATGTTCAGATCTATTGTAAGCTCATAATACCTTTCTAATCAATGTTCTCTTCAATTCCTTTTCTCCACTTCTTTCTGCTCGGTGAATGTTGTTGCTTCTCTATTGCTTGGTGTTTACAGAAAACTTTAGCTCTGTTCTTCAGCTTGTATGATCGGGTCTGTATGAAGACTTCTATCTTCACCAGAATTCTCTTTAGCATTCCTCTTTCTTTTTCTTCCCCCATTTCTTATGAATTACTTATCTCTTTATATAGACATGATTTCATCATTTCTTGTCCTTATTATTTTCTCTGTTGATCACTTCTTGATCCATAAAGCTTGCCATGATTGCTTTAGTTTTATTCCAAAAATCTCTCCTTGTTTTCTGGAATAAAACATGTTTTAAATCTCCTTCTTATCTTTAGATTTTAACTGATCGATGAAAAAAAAGTAAACAATCAGTTAACTCTATCTTTAGCTCCTACTAGCTAAGTTGTTTTTTCATATCCTAACTTCAGTTCTCATCAGTCAACACTTTAATTGTGCTGGATGACTACTTCAAATAGCTCAAGCATCAACTTCAATTTTGTTCGGTGACAACTGCAGTTAGCTTGGTAATGCTTTCTCGGGTATCACTGTCCGTTGGGTAACACTGTGAACTTCTGTGCTCAGGGTTCACTGTCACTCGGTGTACATGATTATCGATGACAAAAACTTTGTCTCTTTAGATCTTTAAGTGTTGTGAAAATATGTATATGAGTAATCATACTATATCAATTTGACATCAATGAAAATACAATACATTAACTTATTTAATGTCTTGCATTTACTTTCTACATCTCAGTGATCATCAACTTTTTCATCTTCAAACATTTAATCAGTTATAGTTCATCAGATTTGATAGATTGGATTGGTGAATAAGAATATTACTTTGAACTTGAGGATATCATAGATCCATAGAGGGTTAGGTTAGCACAGAGTAAGTTGAAGGGTCATGATACCTTATGGTGGAAAGAGGTATAGAAAGATAAAGAGGAAAATGGTCAAATGAAAATCACTAGATGGAGGGTCATGGTTGCTAGATTGAAAGCTAAATTCATAGCCAAGGATTATGAATTATAATTTTTCAAAAAGTTACAAAATTTGAAGTAGAAGGGTATGAGTGTGAAGGATTAAATTTAGGAATTTTACAAGATGAGAATTAGATCTAGACACCGAGAGATATCTAAGGAGAAGGTGGATAGGTATATTAATGGTCTGAGATTTAATATTCAAGATGAGCTAAGTATGTTGCGGATTTCTATAGTAGAGGATGCTTATCAATAATAATTGAAGGAAGAAGATAAGGTAAAGAGAAGATAGGGTAACCCTAGAGGAAAGGAGAAGCACGTGAATAGAAACACATAGGAAAAGAAGATCATTGAAGAGGACCCTGATCAGAGGACACTAAGGAGAGGGAATGGTAGCAAGGAATTTAAAGGTACTTGTTTCAAATTTGTTAGCATAGTACATGGAGATTTTCAATGTTCTTAAGGATCTAGTAAGAACTTGGGCAAACAAAATCTTGTGGCATAGGAGGAGTAGGCTACTGATGATGCACTCATGGAGAGTGTAGCATAACCTAAGATGGGAGAATCTCCTATGCTTAGGAGAATCATGTTGACTAGGAAAGAAGAGGAACCTATACAAAGGATGAATTTGTTTAGGATTTCTTGCAAATCAAGAGGTAAATGATGTACAGTTGTTATGGATAGTGGTAGTACTGATAATATGGTATCAGGAGAGATGACAGAAGCTTGTCTTGATAAGGTTGCAACATCCTTGTCCTTATGGGATAAGTTGGTTTCAAGATGATCATATTGTAGAGGTGAAATAACAATGTTTTGTGAAATTCAACATTGGACCTTACAAAGATAAGGTATTGTGTGATGTGGTATATATGATTGCTTGTCATGTTTTATTGGGAAGACCTTGGCAATATGATAAGGGATTTATCCATGATTGTAAAAGTAACTTGGTCACAATAGAGAAGGATGGACAAAAGTTTACTTTGGATCCCTTGAAGGAGGTTGAGGGGAGAAGTGCAAGGAATCTAAGCATTGTGAAGAGTTACTATTCAGAGAAGCAAACCACAAAGGTTGATATGGATTTGAAAATAGATTTTAAAGGCAGATCATAGAATCAATTGGTATCAAATAATAGGAATGGTAATGTGAAGTAGCAAAAGACCTTGGTTATGGATCAAATGAAGTATTGTAGAAGAGGTAAATTAGATGTGTGAAAGATAAGATTTGGTTATTTATTACCTGATGGTGATGGGAGGTATGATAGAAAAAGTTCATAATAGAGTAAGTTGATGGACCTGACAGAAGAAAGAGTAGAATTGCAGAGAAAGGAAGTTTCAGATAAAGAGGATATTTGGATTAAGAATGAACATGGGATTTATGTCCTGAATCCTACAAGATGTTCATAAGTTCCTCTTATGGAACATTTTCTTCTCACCAGGGTTGTCTTATGCAGGATTGTCCTTGGGTTTTTGAAAATCTTGCATCACTCAAAAGTATTACCTTTCAGTTTTTTTCTTGTTTTCCAATTTTCTGAGTTTTTAGTGGTGCTCCTTTGTTTTGGATTGTTTGTTATTGTGAACCTTAGGGTTGGTTCTATACATCATATTGTACTTATTTCTGGGTTCACACCTCATTTGGATACTTTTTTGTTGAGATATTATATATTCATGGTCGGTTATGTGTGTTTTTCATGTTCTAACGGTCAGATAGAATTTTTTGATCTTGCAAAGCAATTTCTCAATTGACAAAGCTTAGTGGCTCATATCCCAATGTTCCTAGATCTTTGGCCAACATCTCTCTTGGATCATGTGTCATTTCTAAATCTTGGCATTGAGATCATATAATTTGGGTCTTGGCCTATATTTACATACATTACATTTTCTTAGTCTTGGAAAATGTAATTGATATGGCTGACATATGTGTTACGAAGGCTCTATATATTGAGGCTTTTGATCTTTGTTTAGGGGTAGTGGAGCAATTCTCAATAGATAGCCTTGGAAAGTTAGCATTAAGTTTTAGATTGAGACTTTTGTTGTAATCAGGCATGTATGTTGAAAGTATGTAATCTGCATGTTGTAGGCCAATGTGGTGTAATTATTTGATTCTGTGACAATGTGAAGATCTATTATAGCATGTTGATTATATTTTCTTATTTTTGAATTGGTTGTTTCCATTTTTTTGAATCATGTTGCATGGTTTGGACCATCTCCATTGGAGAAAATCCTTCCATGACTATATCAGGCACCCTTTCCACTTGTCTGCTCCACTACTTCGATTGAATCTACCTTATGAATTAGCTAGAAATTGTGGTATTAGAAAAATACAAGCTATTGACATGTGGCATTATCTTGCTTAATTTGCAGTTTACCCATTTGGGAAATGAGACAATAGTACACTTTTAGAATTCTTATAGGCTTTATATAAGCTCCATCTTTTGATTTTTTTTACACCTCATGCACTCCACTAATTTGAGAACCGAATAGAATAAACCTTAATTTCTTTGATTTACTGAACCTTGGGTGGGCTATATGGTGCACTCACTAAACACTTTGATTTGTGCAATTCATCCTATATTACATATGATTTTCTTGGTACTTTATGTATTTCATCTAAAGTAGGAAAATATTTGGTATTAACAACTTTACTATAACTCTTTAGGAGCTTTAGTAAAAGAAAAAATTTGAGTGAAAACCATCCTTTTGACCATGTCAGCATCCACATCACCATTTAAATCTTCCACCTAAGTATTGGATCTTTTGTAAGGTTCTAGAAAGAAAATAAGCTCCAATGGAATGAAGACTTTTTTAACACACTCAGAGACTATTAGGAATGAATTAATATTTCCTTAAACTTAAACAATCCATTTGTATCTTAAACATCAAATCATATTATCCAATTAAATAATTGAAAGGAGAGAATGCATCACAATAATCCACATAAAGACACCAATATTTTTATGTGGAAAAATCAATACGGGGAAAAAAAACATAGTGCGAGTTATCTCAAAATATATATGAATAAGTGTTACAGTTTGTTTTAAGGCTCACTACGTAAGCAGTTCCACTGATCCCTAATGGACTTGATGAGAAAGATATAAAGATACCTACACTTATTGAAGTGATTCCCTTTTTGTAGAAAGATACATGAAGATTACTATGAAGAACATGAACATGAACATGAATTGCAATAAGATAGCAATCTGACATATGTGAATGTGGTAGTCCCCTTTTTGCACACTTAATCCATCATTCTTAAATTGTCCCACATCACAAATTATTTTTTCTTCTATTTATATCATCTACAACATCCCAAAACATCAATTAAGTCGACTTCAAAACAACCTTCAGATGAAATGTGTGATACAACTTACGTCAGCTTCAAACATAGGCACCCATGAAGAAAAATAAATTGTACATCATGTTACAAGGTGTGCACCCTTTGTATCCTTGTGTTTTTCATCCCAGAGGTGGATAGTGACATGGCTTAATCACTTCTCATGCTTGTATAAGTCAAGTGGTTATATCAAGCATTAACAAGTTGATCTTTTAGTGAAACGACAATCAACAATTGGTAGAAAAGCTGAGGTCGCAAGTTCAAACCCTGTGCTTGCACTGGGGGGTTGTTGCAAGTTGTGTTCCCTTGGTGTCCTTGTGTTTTGTAACACAATGGTGGTTTGTGACATGGCTTAACCGCCTCCCGTGCTTTTATAAGGCAAGTGGTTGTATCAAGCAATAACAAGTCGATCTTTTGGTGCAACGAAAGCCAACATATCAAACCAAACCATAACTGGGCCCAAAAACATCACAAAACATTATCCAAAGAAAATTTAATAGGTCAGTATCAAACTACTAATTAATGAACCATAACTGATTGAATGTTTGAAGATGTTAAGTTGATGATCACAGAAAGACAGAAAGATAATGCAAGACATTAAAACAATTAATGGATTGTATTTTCATTGATGTCAACTTGATATAATCTGATTGGTTGTAAACATAAGTGTCAAAGACTTCATAGAAATGATGACATGTAACTGATTGAATGTTTGATAATGTTAATTTGAAAGATAATGCAGGTCATTAAATTAGTTAATGGACTGTATTTTCATTGATGTCAACTTAATATCATCTGTACAGTCATGTACATAATGCCAAAGACTTCAGAGAACCAAAGGAACCAAAGTTATGCTTTCAGCAATGCATAAAAGTCAAGTATTCACTAAGTGACAAACAACACCAACGGATTGCACACCGACGGACAGAGCAAAGAAGAACAGTCACAGTGATACCCGACGATCAGAAGCATAGTGTTGCCCGACGAAGCAAAACCACAGTGATGCCCAATGAGCAAAGTCATAAGGTTTCCCGATGAGTAAAATTCCAATCATGCTCGACAGATGGAGATCATGAAGCGAACTAGAGTCTCACTGATGGATCAGTCAGTTGTCACCGACAACTAACTATAGTATTGACTGACATAATCAAGAGTTCAGAAAATGACAAAATATCTAGCTGGCAGAGCTAAAAATAGACTTAACTGGTTGTCTAATTTGTTTTATTCAACCAGAGATAAGTGATTGATTTAAATCTGATTTGTACAATTGGCAAGAAGATATCTACGAGATAAATTAGGAGTTATGCTTTAAATCTAATTGGCTGGATTGTTTATCACGCCAAGAATCAAGAATCAAGAAACAATGAATATTATGTCTATATAAGAGATGAGATTAATTAATTTATGATTGGGATTAAGGGGAGTGAATAGAAAGAGGATGTTGAAAAGAAACTGATGAAGAAAAAATTCATGCAGTGCTGATCAAACCAGTTGAAGGAAGAGATAAGGAATTCTGTAGACACCGACGAACAGTGAGCACAGCATCACAAAGCAGAAAGTATGGAGCACAAAGGATTGAATTAATACATTGGTCAAAGAGCTAATGTACTTAAATAGATCTAAAAATCTACAAATTCAAAGTCGCAATATGAACAGGTCATAGTGTTTTAGTTTAACCATTGAAGCATCAAGTCTCTTAACCGAGTAGGATTTAACAATCTTCTATATATTAAGGTACATCTCAAGGAGTGCCAAAAAGGTTGATTCATGAAAGTAGCATTGGACTTTCCTAATACCTATTGACAGTCTAAGAAGGATGTTGATTCAAGGATGGTAGCAATAGATGCCCGATACTAAGTGAAAACCTCTATGTATAAAATCCTTTAACAAGGTTGCACTTAATAGTGTGTTTGTAACCTCTAATAGGGTTGGCTCCTAACAGGGCTCACTTTAGAAGAGTGAAAATTTGGGGTACCGGTCCCAGTGGTTTTTCCCCTAACAGGGTTTCCACATTAAAATTCATGTGTTATGTGTGTATGATTCATTTCTTTACTGTCTTGCATCTTACATAGCTAACTCTGGATTGATAGGTATACTCTGCTTATTTACTAAGCTTTGGTAAATAGTTATACTGATTATCGGTAATCAAGAAAGAATAAGGATTGACAGAGAAAACCGATAAACAGTTAATCATTATTAGTATTTCATGGCATGCATCTTATAAGGACATAATAATCTTAGTTTTATTGATCGGTGGTTAAGTTTGAAGGATAAATTATTGAGGCCACTGATTCACCCCCCTCTCAATTATTACTAACAATTGGTATCAGAGCTTGTGTTCTTAGAAAAGAAGGTTTCAAGACCTAAGTCAAGATCACAAGATGAACAGACAAGATGTGCCCAAGTTGAACAAAGAGAACTTTGCTTCATGGCAAAGCAGGATAAGACTCCACTTATCAGGTATTGGTAATGATGTTACTCAATTCCTAGATACTAAATATGTGTTTCCCACAGGAGTATTGACAGTAGATCAATTGAGAGAAAAGCATGAGCACAACTGCATGGTCATAGAGCTTTCTTCCTCACTCTCTGATGCTGAATTTGAAGATGTCAAAGATTGTGAAATTGCAAAGAAGATGTGGGACAAACTAAAGCTTGTACATGGAGGTGATACAAATTTTCTAAGAGCCAAGGAAGAAAGCCTTAGAGGAAAATTTGATGATCACAGAATGAAAGAAGGAGAAAACATCACACAGCACAACACAAGAATCAAAGAAGTAGTCAACGCTATACGAGGAGTTAGAGGTACACTTGAAGAGGAGACAGTGGTAAGTAAAATCTTAAGAACCTTACTGCCTGTATATGCTATTAGAGTTTCTTCCATTCAAAAATGAGAGCAGTAGCAAACAATACAGTTACTCTTGATAATTTAATTGGTAGACTGATTTCATTTGAAATGAATAACTTTGATATTAGTGTCTTACCAAACTTAGAGTCTGCATTTAAATCTTCTATGAGAATAAGCAAATCAAGTCATAGACACACATCTAGGACTAGAAGAGATAGTGAAAGTGAAAGTGAAGAAGAAGATCTAAATGAAATAGAAGCACTTATTGCTAGAAGAATGCAGAGAGGCAAAGGCAAATAAAAAGGCAAGTTACCACTTGTATGCTTTAATTGTAAAGAGATTAGACACTTTGCTGCAAGATGTCCTAACAAAAGAAAAGATGACAGATATTTTGAGAAGAAATCTAACAGAGGTTATAACAAGGATTACAGAAGTTACCGACAATCAGAAAGAAGAGATACCCGAGACTACAAGGACAAAGGAAAGAAAGCTAGCTACCTAGCTGCTTGCAAAGATGAAGATACTAACACCAAGACTGATGAAGACATCGAGATGGTGTTTGTGACTGTGACAAATTATTCAAATAAAGATGAAAGGTATGTAGAATCTACACCCATATCTAAGGTTAGCAAGAATGACATCTAGATTATAGATAGTGGATGCACTCACCACATGACCGGTGACAAAGAAAATTTTAACACTTTTGAGTATCATAATGGTGGTACAGTAAGAATGGGTAATGATACACCTTGTCTAGTTGAAGGTAAAGGAACTATAATATTGAATAACCTAATTAAATGTAAAAATGCTTATTGGGTAAAAGGATTGAATTATAATCTATTGAGTGTTTCTCAGTTGAATAATTTAGGTCACAGAGTAGCATTTGATAATAAGAAGGCAAAGATCTTCAATGAATTAGGAAGATTGATTGGTACAGGTGAACAGATAAAAGGTAACTTATTCTATCCGAATGATACTAACACCACTTGCTTAATGAATAGAAATGAAGACATATGGTTGTGGCACAAAAGATTGTGTCAAGTAAACTTTGTTAACATGATGAAAATAAGAAGAAGGAGAAATGTAAGAGGCTTATCGATGATGTCAAAGCCCGACAACATCATGTGAAAGAATTGTCAAAAAGGTAAGATGACAAAGTCTAGTTTCAAAAGAAAAACCCATACATCTGATGATATTCTAGAATTATTCCATACTGATCTATGTGGACCAATGAGGAAAAAGAGTTATTATGGAGATAGATATTTTATTCTCTTCATTGATGATTACTCTAGAATGATGACAGTTATGTTTCTAAAAAATAAATCTGAAGAATTCAAGATGTTTAAATGGTATAAGGCTATGGTAGAAAAACAAAGTGGTAAGGATTTGAAATGCTTGAGATCAGATAGAGGAGGAGAGTTTATATCTGTTAGAAATTAATCTTTACTTTCATTATGTAAGTAGGAGATTCCTATGGAATCCCTACACCTATTTTGTCCTCTTGTAAGGATAATTCTTTTTATGTATTTTATTATCCCTTGGTTGTATTATTTAAATGGGATAAACCAAGGTATCCCTTAGATTCCTCCCTAAGAGGAAATAACATAAGTGACACACACTTTATGAATGTGGCTCACATGCACATAGGAGTTACACTTCAAACTCCCTCTTCCATCTCTACTTAAGAGATGATTCTCCTCTTTCTTAGTAGTAACACAAGCACTAGTTGTAGCACTTTGTCACTTCAAGTCACTCATTGTATAAGCTTGGCTCTCATTTTCTCTCTCTCTCTCTCTCTCACGTTCTTAGGCACTTTTCCCATTCATATTTATTCACCGGGGTTTTTTTTATGCTTTTCCCCCTTCAAAATCTTGTCTCCTTGTTTGCTTTTGGTGAATTCTCCTAGTTTTCTAATTTTTTCATGGTATATCTCTTTACTCCTTGCTCTTTGGTTTAAACAATTTCCTTGCTCCTCATTTCATCATTATTTTAACATGGTATCAGAGCAGGTTGGTTTAATCCATTTTTGAGTGTACAGGTGAAGGAGCTACCATATCTTGGAGCACTCCAAATTTCGGAGACCTCTTGAGAGAGTTTATTTCATGTTTTT
>MU225951.1:3215921-3241423 GCA_018584345.1 Thuja plicata | reverse complement strand
AACCAATAGAACTTCTTCAAAGTGATAGTTTGATGTACATGCTTCCTGATTTGATTCATAGTCTATATTTTCAATTGGTTTTCTCATTTTGCATGGTTAAATTCCATTGATTGAGGCCTTAGTCAATTGGTCTGTCATCTGAGAAGCATTACCCATTTGAAATATATCTGAATTTGTTTTAGGTTGCATGAAAATTCCATAACACCTTTGAAGTGATAAGTTTTCTTGTAAAACTGTCTCTGAGGTTGAATATAAGATTGGAATGATCTTGACTCTATTGCCCATGGTAGAATAAGGCACTGGTCTAATCATTATTTGGATTATAGTTATTTAGTTCATTGTTTATAGTTTTGTGCTATCTTATCTATCTATTCATTTCAAATTACATACACATTTATTAAACATTCTTTCAATTAATTAAAGTATTTCAATTTACAGTTCATGATATATTGCTTTCTATTAGATTTATTTCAAGTTCCTTGCCATACTTGAGAGAGAAGGTTGAAGTGTTCCGTATCTACTATAAAAAGCCTTATAACTTGAAGGATAAGTCAAGGTATAGGCCTACCAGCCTTGGTTTTGCAGAGCCAGAATTGCAAAAGTTCCAACCTTGCCTTGGTTGTGACTTGTTATTTGGCGAAATCACTTGGGTTTCCCAACATTGGACTGACAAGTCCATAGGAAATCCAATCTGTCAATTTGTGCACCAACACTTAGAAAGGGAGTTTAATAGCTCAAGAAAAAGATCACAAGATGCACAAATGAGATGTGCCAAAGTTGAAAAGGACAACTTTGTATCATGGAAAAGTGGAATAAGCCTCCACCTATCAGGTATTGGAAAATATGTTGTTCAATACTTAGATACTGAATATGTATTTCCTATAGGACCTCACACACTTGAGCAATTAAGAGAAAAGCATGAGCATAATTGCATGATATTAGAGCTTTCTTCCTCACTCTCCAATGCTGAGTTTGAAGATGTCAAAACCTGCACCTCTTCAAAGAAAATGTGGGATAAATAGAAGCTGGTACATGGAGGAGATGCTAATGTAATAAGAGCTAAGGCATAAATCCTAAGAGGGAGGTTTGATGACCTAAGGATGAAAGAAGGAGAAAATATCACTCAGTATAGCTACAGAATCAAAGAGGTATTCAATGCTGTACGAGGAATTGGAGGTGTACTTGAAGAAGAGACAGTGGTAAGTAAAATCCTAAGAGCCTTACTGCCTGTATATGCTATTAGAGTATCTACTATACAAGAAATGAGAGTAGTTTCAAACAATAATGTTACTCTAGATAGTCTGATTGGTAGACTAATTTCATTCAAGATGAATAATTTTGATAACAGTGTCTTACCATCTATAGAGTCTTCCTTCAAATCTTCTTTGAAAATAAGTAAATCAAGTCATAAACACACTATGAGAAATGATAGTGAAAGTGATAGTGATGATCAAGATCTTGATGAGATTGAATAACTAGTGGAAATAATATTGAAGAGAGGCAAAGGTAGATACAAAGGTAAATTACCACTTGTATGTTTTAATTGTAAAGAGATTGGAAACTTTTCTAGAATATGTCCTAATAGAAGAAAAGATGACAGAAGTAATGATAGAACATATGAAAAGAAGTTTGATAGAGGTGATGACAAATATTACTGAAGAAACTAACAATATAACAGAAGAGATACCCAAGACTACTAGGACAAAGGGAAGAAAGCTTGTTACCTAGTTGAGAACAAAGCTAGAGATACTAACACCAAATTTGATGAGGACATTGAGATGGTATTTGTGGTCATGAAGGATGATTCAGACGAAGAAGAAAGGTATGTAGAAACTGCACTCATATCTAAGGTTAGTAAGAATGATGTCTAGATTAAAGATAGTGGTTGCACTCACCACATGACCAGTGATAAACAAAAAATTTAAACTTTTGAGTATTATATTGGTGGATCAGTAAGAATGGGTAATGACACACCTTGTCCAGTTGAAGGTAAAGGAACCATAATGTCAAATAACCTGATCAAATGTGACAATGCTTACTGGGTAAAAGGACTTAATTATAATCTATTGAGTGTTTCACAGCTAAATAACACAGGTCACCAAGTAGCATTTGAAATAAGAAGGTAAAGATCTTCAATGAATCGGGAAGGTTGATCGGAATTGGTGAACAAACAAAAGGTAACCTATTCTATCTTGATGATATAAACACCACTTGTTTAATGGCTAGAAATGAAGACATATGGTTGTGGCATAAAATATTATGCCATGTGAATTTTGACAACATGATAAAGATAAGCAATAAAAGGAAAGTAAGAGGCTTACCGAGCATGTCAAAGCCCGAGCACATCATGTGTAAGAATTGTCAAAAAGGTAAGATGACAAAGTCTAGTTTCAAGAGAAAAGCCCATACATCTAATGCAATTCTATAATTATTCCATATTGATCTATGTGGACCCATGAGGACAAAGAGTTACTATGGTGATAGGCATTTCATTCTCTTTGTAGATGATTATTCTAGAATGATTGCAGTTATGTTCTTAAAAGAAAAATCAGATGCATTCAAGATGTTTAAATGGTATAAAGCTATAGTAGAAAAACAAAGTGGTAAGGAATTAAAATGCTTAATATTAGATAGACAAGGGGAATTTATTTCAGATGAATTTACTAACTTTTGCAATGAGCATGGAATTAAAAGACATGTTTCTGCACCAAGAACACCACAGCAAAATGGTATTGCTGAAAGGAGAAACAGATCCATTGTTGACTATGCAAGAACAGTAATGATTGAGAAAAGAATCACTCAAACATTCCAGAGGGAAGCTCTCAGTACTGCTATCTACACATTGAATAGAGTACAATTGAAGAAAGACACCAAGAAGACACCCTATAAGCTATGGTATGGTTACACACCCAATGTAAGTTACTTCAAAAATTTTGGTATTCAATGTTATATTTTGAAAGATGATAGAAATGGAAAGCTTGACTCCAAAAGTGAAGAAGGAATCTTTCTAGGGTATTCCACCAAAAGCAAGTCTTATAAGTATCTTAACAAGTCCTCTAACAAAATCATTGAAAGTGCAAATGTCAAAATAGATGAATATGCAGAGAAAAGTGATAAGGAAAGAAGAAAAGAACCAAAGGACTACAATAAGTTTGTTTACACTGAAGAACCTGACACTCTACCCGAGCAATAGTGTATCGCTCTTGAGCAACAAAATATTGCACCCGAGCATCAGGCTGCAATTACCAAAAATTAGGAAAATCAACAAAATGATGTTCCGAGCGATGGAGATCAGAATGAAGGTCAAGATGATGAACATAGATCTAAACTAAAAATTTCCAATTATGTCAGAAGACATCATCCACAATCATAGGAGACACGACGGCTGGAATGAGAACAAGAAGTAAGTCACTAAATTCCAGATGTTTAATTTGTGATTTTGAGCCTAAATCTGTTATACTGAACTTGAAAATGAAGAATGAGTAAGTGCTATGAATGAGGAGATAGAACACATTGAGAAGAAAAAGACATGGACACTTTTATCGAGACTAGATGACAAGAATGTCATCACTACCAAATGGATATTCAGAAACAAGTTGAATGAGAATTGAGAAGTCACAAGAAACAAAGAAAGGTTAGTATGCAAGGCGTATGCACAAGAAGAAGGTATTGATTATGGAGAAACCTTTGCACCCATTGCTAGACTAGAAGGAGTTAGAATACTACTTGTTTATGTTACATTCAAAGGTTTCAAGGTATACCAGTTAGATGTCAAATCTCCATTCCTAAATAGAATACTAGAAGAAGAGGTATACATTGAAAAAACAGAAGGGTTTGTTGATCCAGATAAGAGAAACATGGTATGTAGACTAAATAAAGCCTTGTATGGATTAAAACAAGCACCGAGAGCCTGGTATGAAAGACTTAACTCCTATCTCATAACCATTGGATTTTTAAGAACAAGTGAAAATAGCAATTTGTACCTAAAAGAAGATACTAATGATAATATTCTGATTGCTAAAATATTTGTTGATGATATCATATTTCAGGGTAATGATAAGTTATGTAAAACCTTTTCTAAAGAAATGAGAAAAGAGCTTGAAATGTCTATGTTTGGGGACATCAAATTCTTTCTTGATCTACAGATTCTTCAACAAGATGCAGGCATTTATATCACACAATCCAAATACATCAAGGAAGTGCTAAAGATATTAAAAATGGAAGATTCCAAGCCAGTTGGAACACCTATGGCAATCGGATGTAAGCTGACAAAAGAAGATAAATCAAATGAGGTAAATCAGACTCTATATAGATTAATGATTGGAAAAATAATGTATGTTGTTCATACCAAACTAGATATAGCACATGTAGTTGGAATAGTTGCAAGATTCTCTACTAATCCCAAGGAATCACTTATGACTATTGTTAAGAGAATTCTGAGATATCTAAAGAACACTTAAGACTATGGATTATGGTATAACAAAAAGGGCAAATTTGATCTTCAAGTATATACAGATGTTGATTGGGTTGGAAACCTAGATGATAGAAAGAGCACAACTGGAGGAGCATTCTTCATGGGTGATAGACTTGTCACATGGATAAGCAAGAAGCAAGGATGCATCTCACAATCTACTGTAGAAGAAGAATATGTTATTGCTTCTACAAACTGCTCTAATATTGCATGGATCAAACAATTACTAGAAGGTATGAATATGAAGATTCTTGAACCAATGATTATCTATTGTGATAATACTAGTGCAATTAATATTTCAAAGAATCCAGTCATGCATGCTAAGACTAAGCATATTGCTATCAAGTATCATTACTTAAGAGAACAAGTACAAACAAAATAAGTGATACTAGAATATGTTCAATCCAAGGAACAATTACCTGACATATTCACCAGGCCATTCCGTAAAGATACATTTGAGTACCTGAGCTAGAGACTAGGGGTCCAACCCTTGTCTATCGGTTAGTAAGCTGACTAGAAGATTGCATCAGCCTATACACAAATTAGAAGATCATTCATGTTGGTGAAAATGAAGAAATGGACTACAAAGATACATCTGTACACAGCAAGGTACAAATATGTACCGAACACCAGAGATAATTTTGGCTAATGTAGAGTTATGTTGCTGATGGAAAGGAAATTCAAGGAGTATATTATATAAAGGAGAAAGGATATAAATTTGGCATGATCAATGTTTACTTTGGCATTTTTGTCAAAGGGAGAGAGATTTGAAGGGAGAGATGTGACCTGTAAGGGAGAGAATATCCAAAAGGAGAGATTACATATGAAATATCCATCATGAGGAAGAGAATACATACAAAGGAGAGATTGTTGTCAAAGGAAAAAGAGATGATCAAGGAGAGGAATAGTTAAAGGGAGAGCACAGATAAGAATCAAAAGTTGATACATCTATCCAGTAAAAGGGTTGAAGATTGAAGAAATCACTCTGCAAGAAACAAATCTAAACTATATGAGCTTACCGAGAGCCAGACATTTGTATTGGTTATAGAACAATAAGTTTGGTAGTTTGATGAACTAAAACTAATATATTTCATATTGTATTAGTAATAATATAGTGTGATAATGTAGTGTGTTACCATCAATGCCAAAGGGAGAGATTGATGAACCATAACTGATTGAATGTTTGAAGATGTTAAGTTGATGATCACCGAAATGCAGAAAGATAATGCAAGACATTAAAATAGTTAATGGATTGTATTGTCATTGATGTCAACTTGATATAATTTGATTGGTTGTAAACATAAGTGTCAAAGACTTCATAGAACTAGATAAATAAAGGTTATGTTATCAGTAATGCATAATAGTTTAGTATTCAGAAAGGGACATAAGACACCAACAGATAGTGTACACCGACAGATAGAGAACCCCGAGAAGAAAAGTCACAGTGATGCCCGAGCAAGAAACCCAAGAAGCATTATTGATGAGAAGAACCACAAGCATTACCGATGGTCAGAATCATATTTTTACCCTGACAGAGAGACAACCCCAACGAAGATGCCCGAGGAGAACTGAAGTGTTGACCGAGCTAACAAAGAGTTAAAATTTTGAAAAGAATTGAAGTTCATAAAATACAAAAGACTTAGTTTGCAAGAGCTAAAGAAGGAGTCAACTGGTTATTAATATTTTTTTCATCGACAAGTTAAACCCAGAGATAAGTAAGAGCTTTAAAGCTATTTTATTCCAGTTTTCAAAGAGAAATCTATGAGATAAAATTGAAGTATTGTTTTAAAGCGAGATTGGATAGAATTGTGGATCGCGCCAAGAACAAGAAATTCAAGAACTTAGAAACGGTGAAATCATGTCTATAAAGAGACAATCTAATTCATTATGAATTAGGGGAGTGAATAGAGAAGAGGATGCTTAAGAGAAACTGATGAAAAAAGGACTTCAATCAGACCTGATCAATCAAGCTAAAGAATAGAGCTAATTATGCAGACACTGAGAGATAGAGAAGCACAACATCACTAAGAAGAAAGAATTGAAGAAAAGGTATTGAAAAGAGACATTGATCAAAAAGGTATTATGAGCTTACAATAGATCTGAAAATATACAAATTATAGTTGTATATGTGAACAGATCATTTACTGTTTCAATTTAACCATTGGATCATAAAGTCTCTTAACCAAGCAAGACTTAACAATCCTTTATATATTGAGATACATCCTAAGGAGTATCAAAAGGTCTAATCATGAAGATAGCATAGATATGTCAGATACCAATTGACAAACTACACTGGGTTTAATCATAAAGGTAGCATAGAGATGCCAGGTATCAAGTGAAAAAATATTAAATTTAAATTCTCAAACAAAGTCACACCTAACACTGTGTTTGTAACCTTTAACAGGGTTGGCTCTTCGCCAATCTCACTTCAGAAGAGTGAAATTTTTAGGTTACTGGTCTCAAGTGGTTTTTCCCTTAACAGGGTTTCCACGTTACAAATACATGTGTCAATGTGTTTATGAGTCATTACTTTAGTGTTTTTCAATACACAACTAAATCTAGATTGATCGGTATACACTAAGCAATTTACTGTATTTCGGTAAATGAAATACTGCTAATCGGTAAACATTAAGAATAAGGTTTAACAGTAAACTCCAAGCAGTAGTTATTTGCTAAGATTATTTCAAGGCATTCATCTTGTAGGACTAAAGATAACTAGAGGCTTAATATTGTGGTACTAAGTTTTTGGGTTGATTTATTGGAATATTTTTGAGGCCACTAATTCACCCCCCCCCCTTTCAGTTATTCTAATAGTGTCTCTTTTCAATACCTTTCTAATCAATGTCAATACTACCCAATGTACACCATTGTGCCAAAGGGGAGAGACCAAAAACATCATGTAGACTAAGCTATGAGAAATGTAAGCTATCCATGGTGTCCTTACATCTATCTTATTAATTATCTAATCATTATGTGCTAGCAAAAGTACAGAAACTCACTAAACTATAAAGAACATTGCTTCTTGGACAAAATATGGCACTTGAATACAAAGGAGTATTTGGTACATCAAAACATTTTAAACTTTTATGGATGAACCTTTATACCTCTTTGATCATATACCTAAATCTTCACAACCAAACTATCACTTCGGAGGAATGCAGAGCATATGATAAGCTTGTGATACACTTAACTCTCTTGTAGTGCAATCCAGAGAATAGTCAATTCTATCTCTCACTATAGAAAGGGTGATGATAAGAAAACATAAGAATAATATCATGAGAGACTGACAACCTTAACTCCAAATCTACAAAAGTAAATCTTGCAATACGGAAGAATGCAAGCCAAAAAACCAAAGACTATATATCTTTAGGAAGTTTAATGTCTATGCCTTCGATCATTTTTCTCATCAATTCAAGTATGGACAAACTACCATCTATCATTCATATAATTACTCAAAATATGAAAAAATCAATTCATTACATATTCAAGGTGTGAATAATGTATTACCAAGTTAACCATGTACATAATATATATCTTGAATGTACTATTGTCATCTTGTGTCATGAATACATATCTTGATCATCCAAACTATCTTGATAATCCTCAATCATGTTGATCCTATGACTCCATCTATGTCAAACCATCTCTCACAAATATTTCTTAAACCATTTCTTAGTCTCTTCAAATATACTAATCCTTCTCTTTCTCTATACAAATATGATACATCAATGGAAATTTGACATCAATGACAACATATAGCACACACTGCCAAAAAAATTCTTCCACATGAGCTACCAAATGGAACTTCTCCCTTTATCTTCTTGGGTGAAACAATTGTGGGAAGGTTCTAGAAAAATGACAAGTTCTAGTGGAATATAAACTTTTCCAAATAGTTGCATGTCTACATTTTCCCTTTGTAGATACTCAAATGTTAGAGCTTTAGGAAGGTTGCAATGAGAGAATAAACTCTAGCAGAATGAAAATTTTTATGAGTGGATGTCCACATAGGACATACTACTATTTTTACTATATTTTTAGAGTTGAAATAAAATACATTAGACTGACATGTGGCCTCCACATAGATATACTGAAATGAAAGGGCATGGCTCATTGCATTATATGAAACTAGTGTGGGAATCTGTCACATGGAATGCTTTTGCAACATAGAAGGGGAAAGGATTCCCAAGCCTTAGAGAACTTGTGCTAGGTTGAAAAATGGCATATTATTCTAACCTCATTGATCTTGAAAGATAAAAATCTTGCTAGAATAAAAAATGTAGGTCTAAAAAAGAATGAATCTGCAATGCTTAAAAGAATAAGGATAGTGCCTATAAAAATTGTTAAGTTAGGATATATCTAGAGGCTAATTTAGATCACATTAATAGCTATGGAAGATTCATGTTGTCCTTCACTTACATAGGTGCAACCCAAAAATCTCTAGATTCTACCCAAAATTAAGACACAAAAATAGTTGCAAAACTTACAACTTTGTAAGTGTTGGTTGGAGGGGAGCCAAATTCGCCTCCCAAGGTTGAACCTTCTATTGCAGTGTCATAAATTCCTGATCAATCTCAATCATCTCCTTAAATTTAAAATTACTCAGTGTGGAAAATATATCCTCTCTATGGAGTTTTAGTTGTGTCAATGGGCACAAATTTTTTCCACTTCTACAACACTCGAAGAAGAGCTTAGGGACTAAAAAAGTGACAATCATATTGCCTATTCTCCAAAAGCTACTTTATTCGATTCTCTACCAAAATTGAGCTATCTGGAAGGAAAATAAATGGTATTCACAAATTGAACTATTCATTTAGTATGCCCTTTCATCTATTGTGTTGTGAGCTCAAGGGTGTGATGACACTCTTTACCATTCATGGCCACCTTATTACATTTGATGAATTTGTTGGCCCTCTATGTGACATTCCTTCTATATCCCATGTTTTCTACCACCAAAAATAATTTATTACAATATATAGTTTCTCAATCAAAATTTTTTATTTTGTCACCTTTGGTGCAATAAATACCAAAATTTGTTTCACGGTGGATCCAACCTCTAAACTTATTTTTTGTACATTGGCATTAAATTTAATTAATGGTCATAGGGATGAAGTAACATCCTTTATTTTATCCCAATAAGATTTATAGAGCTACTATAGTATGGTAATAATATTAACTTATTATGTTGCATTAGTCATTGCATTCTACAACAACATGTGGTGATATAAAATATACCCTCATATATTTACATGTTCTACTAGCCCTTTAGTTCTCCTAATTTTGTGGCCCTTAATTTGAATGATCTTGCACATTTGAAGGCCTAATTTTGTGTAAATAATCTTCTTCTGGCTTCTCTTGCCTCTAGCACCCTAGTCCCAGTTTTATATGGAACTAGGTATCATATCCCCCCTAGACCATGTTTCTAATCACTAATGTCTAGCCAAAAAGGGCACAAATTTGATTGTTTCAACGGTTGGATTTTGGCAAGCAATAAAATGTTTTCTAATTAAACCTTCTCTGGGTCTTTCACATGCCTCTTTTAATTTGAGTATAAAAGGAGGCCTCCTCCTCCTCATTTACATCAATTACATTCACAATTCATCTCGTCTTGAGTAAGAGTTCTAGTCATCTCTAAGACATTGAAGAAGGATAATCAAGCATTCAATGAATTAGCATTGAAGGTGGAATCTATGATCAAGTTCCTATGTTCCTTCCATTAGTGAAGACATGCAATATTTTCCTTCCTAGAACCAAGTACCTTTTATGAAGGCTTCGAGACAAAGAGAATTAATTAGGGATGATATAAAATTAAGTTAAGGTAAAAGACATGAAGTTGGACAACAATAAACATAAACAAAGAGCTATAGGTTTGGAAAATAAATATAGAACACAAATATAGAAAGGAGATTCAGAGAGGAACCTACCATTGAAATTTGACCTCAAAATGGTAGGATTAATTTTCTTAGCACTATCATCTTAGTAGAACAAAAAATGACATCCTTTACAGATCCAAAACCTGAATGTCTCTCTGATGAATCCTTAAAACACATTCTCCAAAAAAGTGTTGGGAAAAGTCACTAACTACAAATTTTGTACAAAATATCGAAGCTTTCTAGTCATGTGATAGTCCCTATTTCAAGTTCTGAATCTTCTTGTCTAGTACACCTTCTTTACATTTGTAATAATTCACCTCTGGATCAAGAAACTTGCAGAAAAGAGAGGAAAAGTGGTGTTTGTGTTGTATTGGGGCTTGCCTTAGTCAAGCCTTGAGAGAATACAACCTTCCCTACAATAATGACATTTGAAATAATCCACATGTTTAAAGTATAAAATTTTGAATTATAATTTTATATCATCCCTAATTAATTCTCTTTGTTTTTTATGGCATCGTGTTTTTCCTAGGAATCTTGGAGCTATTGTGTAGCTTAGCATTTTTTCTTATTCGACCTGCAAGGAGATATTTAGAGCTTGATTTTTTTCAGTCTACCAATCTCTACCTCCCTCTTCTTCAATTATTTTTTGTCTGTCAACAATGGATTTCATATTCTTGAGCTTCTACTCCCAGTTACTGGCCTAGTGGTTGATATTGAGGAAATTGGTGGTTATATAATTTTGCATTTCCTCCATGAGTTCTACCTTGTCTTTTCATCAGGCGTAGCTGAGGTTTAGTTCTATGGTATTTATAGTGTAATCATTTGGATTCATTTAGCCTTCCAATTTATTTACATTAGGATTCATGGTGACCACTATTAAAGTCTAATTAGCTTCATTATATATTGAGTTAATTCTTGGGGTGGTTAGCTTCATGGTATGTTTCCATATCCTATTTTGTATTTTCCCCTCCTAAGATTTATTTTTTAAATCACTTTCTTGTGATGCTTAGAGGGATACTAAACATATTTCCCTATGAAGGGCATACCAGTTGGAAGGTCATAGAGAATGGGAATAGTGGATACTTCCATTTGAGTTTCAGAAGAAGTGGTTAGCAGATAGCTTAGCATAGAAGGGGAGAAAGGTAGAATATTTTAGAGGGAATGTGTAGGGCGCAAAGTGACTAAGGATATTAATTTCATAGAAAAGACTAGTGGCTTAGTGGGAGGAGATATCAGGGGAACATGCATAGTCATTTTAGTGTATATGGTTGATGGGGTGGATATAGGCATTGGTGTTCGATCAGGGGTATGTATTTATGAATTGAAAATTTCATAAAATGTGGAGTTGGAAGTGGGGACTATGGAATGATAAGTAGCGAGGGATTCCTATGAAATGGAGCCTAAAATGGAATTTTTGGATCAAGAGGTGGTGAGGATCACTTTCAGAATGGAAACCATATGAGTGAATGTAGACTGAGATGTAGTAAGAGTTAAATAAATCTTATCCTAAACCATCTAGACAAGAGTCGGGGGGAAGAAATTGTAGTTGTCATGCAACCACACTCAATCACCATGACATGTGTAAGTTATGTTTCTTCTCTTCTTCTATTGGGTTTATTTGGAAGATAAAACCTCTCGTACAAAATTTGAAGAAATATGGACCAGTGTAGATTGGGATCAGGAACCATGAAGCCATTGGTGTTAGACAAAGGGTATGCATTTAGGAAATTAAAATTTCTTATGGTGTGGAGCTCGAAGTGGCAACTGTGGACTGAGAAGTAGTGGGAATTTCATATGAAGTGGAGCCTAAAATGGTAGTTCTAGGTTAAGAGGTGGTAAGGATCTCTTGCAAAATGGAAACCATATGAGTGACTATAGACTTAGATGTAGAAAGGGTTAAACTAATGATTGAAAGACTTGAAGATTAAGTAGGAAGAAGAGAAGAAACGTAACTTACCAACACCATTGTGATTGATGGTGGTTGCATGATAACTATGGTTTCATCCCCTTGATTCTTTTCTAGATGGCATAGGATAAATCTTCTCTTGGGTTCATTTGGAAGACAAAACCTCTCCTACAAAATTTAAAGAAATAGGTGTCTATGCAGATTAGGAGCTGAAACCAGGGTGACTACTCCTTGTCCTTTTGGCCATGTAAATCTAGGCCATTTTTTTATGAGATGGAACCACCAGCCTATATTCTGTCTTATTTTCCTTTTGCTTATGTTGCAGATTAGGGTCCTTATCTTTTTTCTTTGTGTGTTCCTCCTCCCATATTATGTCAAATTGTTCATCAAATATAATGGACTTATATGTGGCATTTAAATTATGGATCTCTTTTCGATAATTTTAAAAGTAATTAATTTTGTCCTTCATCTATCCTAGATCATGTAGTGTCTTTCTCAAAGGCCTATGGATTTTACATTTTAGGTTTATGTGTACCTAAATCATATAAAATGAGTGATATTTTGGCCTTTTTCTTGGCATCAACTTAGATAGATCAACATAAACATCATATGTTTCTACCTCTAAACTATATTTTTCATCCTAGTAGGGACACAATTCACTTGTCAAGGAAACCCCTATGTCTGGTAGGAATCCATTTAGATGCTACTTCCATTGATCAAAGATAACATTAAGGAACAAATTTTTAAAATTGGAAACCAACATTTTTCTACAACCCTCTTCTACATTAAAATTCTTCTCCTTGAAAATGATATCTTTTGAATGGAATTTTTCTTCTTGTTTGCACTATAGTCATTGTTGATATTGGACAAATTGTTCTATACGCTAAATACGCTAGTACTTGGAAGTACTCAAAAGTGAAGCCATGCATGTGAATAAAGGTGAAATTGGTTCTGAGGAACCAATCATACTGGGACCTATTATTTTTTATACATATCTTTTGATCATCTATCAATTTGATAGGGACTTCTTAGTCACTAAAATCTATAAGGATTTTAGTAAAAAATAACTCAAATAAGGTGTAATAATCATAAGTAGAGGATAGTGCATGGGTACAAATGCACATTGCCTTCAACTATTGTGGGTTGTACTCCTCTACATGCTCCAACTCCATGTAACAATTAAAATTATTAGCATTCTAAAGTAGTATCATGTGAACTAGAAAATAAGAACACATGGATACATATTTATCTGTGTACAAATCTAATTGCTTATGAATTCCATCTGCAATTATGTCTATAAATTTCATCCTCCGCAACTCTCTTTATGGTGTAGAAGCACCTAAGCACCAGGTGGATACAATAGCTCAACATGAGATATTGTGATTTTTTTAGTCCAAAAGATCATTAAGATGTATTGTGATGTCATTTCAAATAATGGGAATCAATATGCAAAGCAAGTTATAACAAAGTTGTCTTAGTTGTCCATCCAGGACCTAGATTGGTCAAATGGTCAAAATTATGTAAAAGAACCCATGTAAGGGTAATAATATGGTAAAAGGTAACAATTAGGTCATTATTACATGTTAGGATGGTCTGCATAAAGTTATAAGGTCATTTGTTTTAAAATAACAAAAGTTGCAAAAACATGTAAAAGTTGCACCAAATGTTGTAATAGATGGTTGTACTATTCCAAAGCTAGTTGGGAAGCTTGTAACCATCAATATCATTATAAATATTTATTTCAAGGTTGAATTTAAGGCATCTTGGTCAAGTTGGAGGTGTGAGGCAAAAGGAGATTCAAAACATCTCTGATTGTCCATACTTTTCTACAGAAAACAAAGGGGACATTCATGGTGGGAATGATATAACTCCATCTTGGGGTTTGAGGAAGAAAATAATAGAGTGTAAAATCAATTCACTATCTCTGTAATGTATATTTATAAATTTTTAATATAATTTTTGTGTGTTCAAATGAAACCTTGTAGATTTTTCTAGGACAGTCACATTAAGTCTGAGTTTTCATGCATTTTATGTTATACAAATAAATTTATTGATCATGTTAATTGATTTGGAGATATATTACGATGTCTTAAATTCCATTCAAAACAATTTTTATGGCTTGTGGTGATGGATCAAGTGAGATCCGTGATATTTTGTAAAAACTATCTCAAAACCCTTAGTTGCGGACCCATTGGCAAGGATTTGGTCATAACTTGAAAAGTAATCATTGGAAAAATATAATCTTGGGTTATTTCCAATTAGATTCACTGCAATTTTAAAATCAATTGGTTTTGTATTGTTTGTATTTTTATTTTGAAATTTATTTGATTCCCTAGAGGATAAAACTTAGAAAATATGTTTGTCTTGACTATAAAAAAAAGGATCTCTGTGAATAGGTCATAACTTGTCATTTTACCATTGGATTATCTAAGTTTTGGATATGTTTTAGGAAGTATAATTATCTATAATTGCACCTTAAAGATTGGCTCAATCTTGTATATTTTAAAAGTTATGAATAACATAATTAGGACTATCAAAACTATTAATGACAGTCACAATAACAGGAAAGTAATCACTTTTTGTTGAATGGAATAATGTGTTGTATTTTGGTCAAACAAACATGATGAGAACATGTTTGGTTGAGTATATAAAAAAGATATTTATTAATTTTTTTTATTCCTTGATGCTAACAAGGTTGTGTGTGATAGCAAGAAGATAAAGTATGTGAATGAATGTTGATTCCAGACCTAATGTGAGAAGGCTAAGGTATGGATACCTTAAGGGACATTATTTGATTAATGATTGTAATTGAATCCTAGGGAAAGTATAGATAATGGAAGTTGATTTATTGTTGAAATATGCTGGAATATGCCTCTAATATGTTGTAAAATTGATGAAATGTTGATTGGATCAATAAGATCCTAGAAGTTTGATGGTTTTCCATGATGCTCTACATCAAATTACTATCAGAGCTAGAAGATCTTGAGAACGTGAGGAGTGGAAACTCACACCAGGACCTAACCCAAGAAGGATTTGTTATTTGGTTTTGTTGATGAGTTTTTGGTTGCAGGTGCTTGTCCATCTAGCTACAAGAAGGAAGACAAGGAAGGTTTGTTAAGGGCCATAGGGATGGTCTAGGACCAAGGGAAGGTCCATTGATTTCAAAGAGACTAGGGACAGAGGAAAAGAAAGGACTCCTAGGTGAGTCACAAAGGTTGTTGGTGAGGTGATGTAGCATGGAGAGGTGGACTTATGATTGGTAGAAACACCATGAATGGTAGCCACTACAAAATCCATTGGTAGGAGTCACAAAGAGATTACTTGAAGGAAGATAGCAGCAACATAAAATAATACAAGAAGAAAAAGAGGCATAAAGAGGCAAAGGTAACATAAAGAAAAAGGTGAATATTTCACTCAAAATTTTCTTGTAGGTCATTGTACCCACGTTTCCAAGGGGCTTGGAAAAATTTCAAGGCCAGGAGTATGGTACAGAAGCACCTAAGTAATAGGTGGCTACAGGAGTTCAACATGAGATATTATGATTTTTTTAGTCCAAAAGGTTAGTAAGATGTATTTTGATGTCATTTCAAATAATGGGAATCAATATGCAAAGCAAATTATAACAAAGTTGTAAAGTTGTCCTAGTTGTCCATTCAGGACCTAGATTGGTCAAATGGTCAAAATAATGTACAAGCACCCATGGAATGGTAAGAATATGGTAAAAGGTCACAATTAGGTCATTATTACATGTTAGGATTCTCTAAATCACTTTATTTATGCAAGCGGAAACCTATAGCTAGTTGAAATCCATACACCTTGTCATCAATGTTCATGCTGAAAATAAATGCCATCATAGAGAAGACACCTTGTAAATCTTCCCTAAATCCCATTGGGGTGACATGTATCCTAGTCATCACATTTTTATCCTCTCTAATACTATTGAGATCTATATTACAAAATTCTAGTAGATCATTCTCGTGGGCTTAGTAATATGCTAGCTTCTTGTCACAAATATCAACACCATTACAAGAAACAATGTGCATGGCTCTTAGAGAATTAACATTGGAAATAACCTTTAGATTATAACCTTTTATGATCCCATGGGATCATTCATATTTTTTATCACATGCATCAATCATTTTTGGGTATGGGTACACAAATGCAACCATAAATTATGGAAGACTACACTCCCAAAGCCAAAAATTCAATGATTCAAAATCTATCTTTTCTCCTTTCTTCAACATTCTCTCAAGCACACCGGTGCAGGGGATATTTGATTTTTTGTGTAGCTTGGGATCATGAATTTCACTAGCATAATCATAGACCAAGACAAACTTCTTTCACTCATCTTTTTTCAGGTTCTTTTTGTTTGGCATTACTATCTTTGTTAGTACTTGGTCTGTTGTATAAGCCCTACTTTTTGAATAGTTTAGGAAGAGTTAAATCCTTGTACCTCCATCTGACCTTGGTTGGTTATGAATATTGTGTTAGAATGAATTTAGAATAATTGAGAGGGGTGAATCAGTTATCCTCAGGTCGAGATGGCCCATTTAAACTTTATACCAATTTGAACAATTCATATATGCTCGGTAGTAATAACATAAAACAACAACATACATATGCAATTTACTGTTCAAATGTAATCAGCTTGTAGAAACTTAATAGTAAAACACAACATAAACATTCACACAAGTTGACACCAGTATTTAACGTGGAAACCCAATTTGGGAAAAACCCACCAATAACATGCTATCAACTTTTCACTCTTCTGAAGTGAGCTATGTTAGGAGCCAACCTTGTTAAAGGTTACAAAACACATTGCTAAATGTGACCTGGTTAAAGGATTTAATCACCCTGTTAGGAGTGGCCTTGTTAGAGGACTTAGAACATTCCACCTGAATGTCACCTTGCTCAAAGGATTTATACAATGACTGTTACGTCAACTTGGTTAAAGGATTTTGACTAATAAAATGGTTAGAAAGTAATTAGCAGGTGTGATCTGATACATACAACTTACTTTGAAAATCCAAATCCAATTCAGCTCTAATGATAATTCATTGAGTGGCCTCCATTCTTATTTCAATCTTTAGATTTGCTTGGAAATCCATCAAGCAAACACTCTCGCAACTCTTTGCTTCTCTGTTTAGTCTTCTCTACTTTGATTAAGCCAATTAGTCAATTAACCATGCAATCCTCTTGCATACACTTCTTACACACTTCATGAATAAACCCTTGAGGTTATCATATACCTCTTCATCTAGGTCAAATAAATCTTTTTCCACTTAATCAAGATCATAGATCTTAGTTTAGGTCAGATCCAACAGATCTTTCCATCTTTACATTTAATTTACTTCTCCAAAGAAATCACTAATTAAATCTTTGATCCATGCATTAATTACAGTTACCCATGCATTTAAATAGTGTGGACCAATCATTCTTATCCTTAATTATATTTACATATCCCAATAAAATCAATTATGTCAGCCAGAGATCTCAAATCTCAACAATTACCAAAATATTGTTTCTCAGCCAACCCTGTGTTCTTCCACTCAATCATCACTGGTTTCCTCAGCAATTTACTGGCGCTCGGTCATCACTGACTTTACTTGGCATAAACTATTCACAGTAAACTATCATCGAAAGATAAACAACACATTACTTTGCCAATGTGCCAACTGATCAAGTGCCCTTGTGATTTCCCATAACTCAACCATTCCACTTGGTCTTCTTGTTAAATCTCCTTCATCAATCAATTGATATGGTTCTCAAATAGATAGCAATAGTCTTACCAGTTAAGGTTTGACATCAATGAAAAAATAACAATTTTTTCCATTGTAGCTTTCAAACAATCTTTCCAACAATCCCCCTCTTTGGCATTGATGGCAACAGTAAACAATGAAACAATAATTTTCAACCATAGTTACCATACAATCCAAAAAGTATGTCTGTGTTCCTTGATATGAACAAATCTTCATTAATGTCTTTAGCTTCATTTTGATTCTCATCTTGTAAATTTTTTTCCTTCTGTGTCTATAATCACACTGAAATCTTTATGTTTATGTTCATCTATAGAATCCCTCTTTCATTAATCTCTCCCTCTTTGACAACAATCTCTTTTTCAGTAATCTCTCCCTCTTTATTTATTTTTCTCAGTAATCTCTCCCTCTTTGACAACAATTCCAAAGACGTTGACATCTTCATCATGCAAATTCATTTGTTCTAAACTTTGTATCATGTTGTTCATGTCATCTTGCTTATGATTGATCCTCTTTTTTGTCTTTTTCTATCTTTCACAGCTTTAGGAAGCATCCTAAAGTGTGACTACATGTGCATCAATGGGTAAAATATTCTGAATATAACATTTGATGCAACAGTTCCATTCTAAAATAATTAGCCTTAGTTAGGGGATTCACCCCTAATTTACCTCGCAGATACTCATGAGCATCCTTGGGTAGTGCCTTTGTAAATATGTCTGCTAACTATTCCTAAGTATTCACATATTCCAGTCTCACATCCTTCTTCTGAACTAACTCCCTCAAGTAATGATACTTGATAGCTATATGCTTTGTCTTAGAGTGCATAACAGGGTTCTTAGAAATATTAATGGCACTCGTGTTATCACAATATATGACAACTGGTTCTTTGATCTCCTCTTTCATACCTTTTAGTAGTATCTTCAACCACACAATGTTAGAACAATTAACTATTGCTGCTACATATTTGGCTTCAACTTTAGATTGTGAGGTGAAATTTTGTTTCTTGCTTGTCCATGAAACTAGTCTTTTTCCTAAAATAAATTCTCCTCCTGTGGTGCTTTTCCTATCATCCACATTTCCAGCCCAATCAGAATCAATATAGACTCTGAGTTCAAACTTGTCATTCTTTTTGTAATACAGACCATAGTCATATGTTCCTTTAAAATATCTCAGAATTCTTTTTACCACCATCATATGTGTTTCCTTGGGATTGGCAGAAAAGGTCGCAACAATACCAACAGCTAGTGCAATATCAGGTCTATTGTGTACTATTAGAAACACTGAGACGGGGGGTGAATCAGTGTTTGTCTATTTATTATATTTCAGCAACTTAAACATAAATCAAACATACATCCAATGAAGCTTAACATAAGAACTCATAACACATTATATGATTACGGGGAAACCTTGATCAGAGGAAAACCCCGGTGGGAATTAGTACCCACAAATATTGTACTAGTATAGTGAACCTTTTAAAGTTCCTTTGCCCTGTTAGAAGCAGTCTTTACAATGCAAGTACAATGACTTGGTTAAAGGTCTGACCCTGTTAGGAGTCTTTTACAAAACCCTATTAAAGGTATATGGCTCACTGCCCAATAAGATGAGGGCTACAACCTTCTGATAATTGATATACACTATATCAAAAGTGAACTGTTGTGATGACACTGATGTCTGATCAGTTCCATGTATGCACTGATTCTCTTACTCTCTTAAAGAGCTTTATCTCATATTGAATTCAACATACTACTCTTCTATATCTTTCTCATGCATATTATTTGACACTTGTAACATAAATTTACATTACATACTTATATGTTCATACCCGAATAGATGCAACTCAAAACAAGACTTATGGTCAGCCCTAAAACATAATACACAACGCTTCTAAGAAAGTCGGCTTAAGAATTTTTACAACAATACTAATTAAATGATTACAAACATATAATAAAAGGTTCTTGGCCGTTACATAACAAAATCATTCACGCTGATCAAAACACTTAGTCAGCTTTCATGCTTTGTCTTATGGACTGCTGGTGTACTGATCTATCTGTAACTTCTCCGTACAATCATTATGTACCATGCATGTCTGGACTTAGTATGTAGACATCACATAGAACATATATCTAAATGCACATACTCTTATTCAATGTCTCGCACGTGCGCTGATGTGTTGATCATTGTATATCTCTGTCTGTATATCTCTGTCTGCCCTATTTCCATACTTAGTCATTTTATCTTCTAAGTTATATTTGATAGAAACTTAGTATGACTTTGTTGCCATGATGACAACACAAAATGAGTCATGCATCCTCGAGAAGTCAACTTGCCAACAATCTCCCCATTTGTCATTTATGTCAACAAAGGAATGTGGCCAAGTTTCTCAAAATGACTTAATCACAAAATAACTGTATATTATTGCATCTCTTAACATATATACACAATCTGTATTACTCCCCCTTTGACATTAATGACAAAGGTGTACAAAAATTGTAATTATTCTACATACTTACTCCATGTAAACATCAGGGTACACAATCTGAAGAGATTGGATCTCTTTCTGCCAGAATACCTTCATTGCATCAATTGTCTGAAGATGTGCGCATAAGGCATATGTCAGCTTCTCCATCTTTATCAAATCCATGCAA
This sequence comes from Thuja plicata, assembly GCA_018584345.1. Taxonomy (NCBI): domain Eukaryota; kingdom Viridiplantae; phylum Streptophyta; class Pinopsida; order Cupressales; family Cupressaceae; genus Thuja; species Thuja plicata. The sequence continues at coordinate 3,220,775 of MU225951.1, read as the reverse complement.
GGACCTTGATCATATTTCACAATGGTGGCGTCAATCTGTTTGATGTTCTCATTTAGAACTGCTAGAGAGGGAGCAAGTGCATTTCTCAACTGAGTTTGTCTGACTCTTATCTTGCTGATCTCCAACTTAGCCTTTTCAATTTTGTCTAACTGACCTTGATAGACATTGTTACATATGCTCATGTCTTGGGTAGATTTCTCAACTGATTTTCTGATAGTGTCCACCATGATCTCTACCTCTTCTATCTTCTTGATATGTTTAGAGGTGAACTTCACTCTGTCCATGCAGTTTTCTATGACTTTCTTACCCTTAGCTACCAATTCTTTCAATATGGATTGCCCAATCTTTAAAGATTTTAGGTCTAAGGTAAAATTCTTTACCAATTCATTCAATCTTTCCTTTTTGTACTCATCTTCAGAAATTCTAGTGGCAGAGTCTACTAGGTCTATAAAGTGTGCTTTGAAGCTTGTTAGAATGTTGTCGACATCTTCAACTAATTGAATCTTGGTAAATTTCTTGTCTGCAGGTACTAACTCATTCAAAATGTTAACTTACTCCAAGAAAAGAGGGTTCCTCGTAACCTAGTTTTCTTTTGCTTTTTCCATAGCTAGCACGCTGATCTTCATTAATTCCTCTTCTCCCCATGCATCTAGACTTGCTGAATCAGGAGTTAACCTTGACAACAATGAAGTAGATGGTAAAGTGGATGGAGTGAATATAGTATTTTGACTGGTATCCATGCACTCACTTTTTACTGGTTTCTCCTTGATTGGTGTCTCATTATCTTGAGTATCTTTTTCTTCGTTCAAGTCTATTGGATCATTGGAGGGAACTTCATCCTGATGTACAGATGTATCATTAGTGCACATCTCTTCAGTGCTTACAAAGGCTTCATCAACTTAGTCCATGTCTTTGTCAGATGTTGTCATGGATATCTTGATGTTATCAACCACTATAGTATCTTCTAAGTCTTTTGTTGTATCAGAAGTTATTGTCACTAAGGGCACTGAGACCTGTGGACCTATCATAGGTGCATCTTGAATCATTGGTTCTGTAACCTATTTGGGAGGAGCTGGAGTTACCTTTGTTGTAGGCATCATTGATGGATACATGTGTCTATCCATAAACACTTGTGCAAATGCCTTTTCAGTTTATTTTCCTATCTGCTCATACTCTTTGTTCATAATCTAAAGAGTCCTTGTCTTGGTTATGAGATGAGGTTTCACCAAATCTAGTAGAATTGTCTTCTCATCATGTGAGCATAAAATGAGAAGATTATCTAATGTTTCTTCTCTTATCCTCATGTCTTCCTCAATTACATGTCTCTTCATAATTTCCAGTATGTTCCATAACTTAACAGGTATCACTATCTTAAGTTCAAGAGCTGACTTCTTAAACTTAATCATATGAGAGATGATCATAGAGTGTATCTCAGTTTTATCAATCTCTTGATACTTGTCATAGACCTTAGCAAGTGTGTCTAGTCTCCCTTCATTAAAAATCCTATTCTTCAAGACATTTAGACTAGGTCTAAATCCTACCTCAGGAGGAGCTTGAGTGTTCCTTGCTGTGCTCTGTGTGTTCCTTGAGGATGGGTGATTTGTGGGTGCTTTCTTCCTTCCTCTAGACTTCTTTCTTGGTATAGAAGGTGGAGATGAGTCTAGGTCAATGGTGGTAGAGGGCGCAAAGGTTCTCTCTACTTTCTTATTCTTCTGGATGTCATCAGTTTTCTCAAGTTCTTTGGCTATCTTGGCTTCTCTAGCTTTGTCAAGATCTTCTTGAGTGACTCCATGAACTCTTAGAATTCTAGATGTAATCTTAGATGATTTTATTTTGTTATTAGCACTATATAATACAGAATCAACTGCATTAGTCTTCTCTCTGTAAGTGACCCATCTAGGCTCATTGGGATCTTTGGGAACTGACAAAAGGACCTATGCATATCCTTCCAATACATGTTCCTCTAGTTCATACCCAAGTGGATGAATCCATTTAGTTCTGGGCTCAACTGCCTCCATAAAAGTGCAGTCAGTCTCTACCATTAAGCATATCATTTCCTTATACTTTTCAACAATCTTCTCAGGTATCCTAAACCTCTTCTGCATCTTGATCCTAAAATATTTGATTTCCATGTCCATAGCATCCTTTGCACTACTCTCTAATGTGGCTTTTAATGAAATTTGAGACATTGTAGGTTTGCTTCTATCTAGGTACAAATTTGCAACCTTACCAACAATGTGGAAGTACAAGTAGATGATCAGAGACCCAAACCTGAATGTTTTGTTCCTATCATGCTTGATAACTCAAATGTTGTCCATCAATTGACCATGCAATATCTCGCATAGATTGAGCTGAGTGTTATCCTTCACCATCCTGATAGCTAATAGAACTGTGGCTGCTAACACACTGTTTAATATGCTTGCATGCTGGAACTTGTAACCAAGGATCATTGTTAGAAGCTTTATTTCTTCTTCCTTGATAGGATCAACTATCATGATGCGCCTATCACTTCTAGATAGGCATGCTTTCTCAACCTATTTCTTGACATTCTTCCTAGTAGGAAGAACTGGTCGAGTATTAGGAAGTCCAGTCATGTTGTGGATTAGGTCTACAGTAATGTGAATGGGGACTTCACCAATCCAGAAAAGATCATCATGAATCTTGCTCAACAATATTTTAACCCATTCTGGTTCATAGAATTCATGCACATTCAAATACTCAAAGATAGGGTTGTCTATGAGGTGCACGTATTCATCCTTGAATGAATAGTCTAGTTTCATCATCGAAGCCATGAGAGTGGCTATACTATTATCTCCAATTGTTTCCTTTTTAAAATAAATGTATGCGTGGATGTTTTCTACGTGAATAACCCCTAACAAGGTTTTGGAGAAAGCTCCTTCCACATCATCTAGTATGGATTTGAATGGATGCTTCTTAAATACAAATCTCTTCCTCTCTACAATATCAAATACAACTGGAGTCGCCATACTTACTTGATGATTGCTTAAATAGGGTTTTACAAAATTTTGAAATGGCGCGACTGCTAGGGTTCCATTCCAAACTTCTTAACTGTGCTTCGTAACCACCAAATTTGTTATGCTTCCATGCTTTGATGCTTAGTGCTCCTATGCTCTCCAAATTCTGTGATCTCAAATGCAAATGTGAAGACGATTGAAGACTTACATCTTTTTATAAAATTTACTGCATTTAATGTTTGCAACCATACACAGTTTTTACAGTGAATCTCAAACTTCATTCAGAATGCGTTATAGATAATTCTTGTATACATACTTCATCCAACTATGATCATAAACATAATTTTATAGACGCATACTTAGAGATGAGTATACCAACAGCGTAGGGGTTCTGAGCTAGAATAGCTCCCCCTAAGACCAAGAAGGTTTATTCAACCAAAAATAGAGGATGCATCCACTATGGATGCATCAACTAATTTGTCAACATCATTGTCCTTCTTTACTTCAACCCAATTTTTTCTTGAATCTTCTTTTGCTTGAACAAACTTGACTTCTCCTTCTTCTTCAAATAGTGATTTCTTAGGATCCTCTTGCTTTTGAGTTCTGGATCTAAAAAACCTTGAGATGTGTCCATCCTTTCCACATGTGTGACAAATGATAGGAGGTCTGATGTTCTTGTTCATCATGTTGCACTACTTTGTTGTGTGTCCATTGTAGTTACATATCTGACATGTAGTGTTCTACAAATTTCTTTGAGGTTGATTTATTTGATTGTTTTGATTCATTCTTCTCTGATTCTGCTGTGACTGATTTCTTTGATTTGTTCTACAATGTATAGTCTTGTGACCAAACTTATTACAGGAAAAACTAACCATTGAAAGGTCTTACCTCTTTGCAATCTCTTGCCAAATGACCATGTTTGTTACATGCATAACAAGTTCTGTTAACTTGCTTAATTTCCCCTTTAGGTGGATCTATTTTAATCTCTGCAACATTTTCAACTTTCTTTGCTTCTGAAGATGCTTCATGTGCTTTCTTTCTTTCTTCGAATGAATTTACTTCAACTTGTGCTCCACTGTATCCAAGACCATTAGTGTCGCCTCTTAGCTTTTGTGCATTGAGCTGAGATTGAAGTGAATTAGAACTTGTGTGGAGTTTATCAATCTTATCCTTTGCTTCTATTAATTCAAATTCCATCATCTTCTTTATGTTCTCCAATTCCAAGACTTTCATGTTTTCTTGCAAGAGTTCATCTTCAAATTGTTTTCTTTCTTTGATCTTTTCTTCAATAGAAATTTGACTGTTTATTAGCTGTTCATCTAGATTTTCAATTTTATCTTTCAGAGACATATTCTCTTCATTGATCTTTTTGACCATTTTCCCTAAATCACTTGTAGAACAATCTTTCAAATCTTTTCTCAATTCCTTGATAAGCATTTGTGAGCCATCAACTTTTAGTCTAAGTTCTTCATTTTCTTTTTCAGCTCTGTCAAGATCTTCAAGAGCTGCTTCAAGATTCCATTTCAAATGTTTTGCTTTTGCTGAGTCCATGATCTCCTCAAGTGGTTAAACTTTCTTTCAGAGGACCAGAGCTCTGATACCAATTGTTAGAAACACTGAGAGGGGGGGTGAATCAGTGTTTGTCTATTTATTATATTTCAGCAACTTAAACATAAATCAAACATACATCCAACGAAGCTTAACATAAGAACTCATAACACATGATATGATTATGGGGAAACCTTGATCAGAGGAAAACTGATGCAGGAGCATCCTGGGTGTAAGGGAAATCTTGCATCACCCAAAAATATGTGTTTTTCTATTCAATAAGGGCTATTTTGTACAAAGCTACTATTTTTGGAAACTTACTATTTTTAGT
>MU225951.1:3146992-3210979 GCA_018584345.1 Thuja plicata | reverse complement strand
CAGAGTATCATGAAGGAGGTGTTGAAGATGAGATCACAGCGGCTCAGTGGAGTATTCCAGCAAGTAGTTCAGATACCAAGGAGATTGAAGACATATTGGACAGTCGTGTTGGTAGAAGCACAAGGAATTGGACATATGAAGAATATCTGGTCAAGTGGAAAGGTTGACCTATTGAAGATTCATCATGGCTGAGAAGGGAGGAGGTTAACCATCTTGGTTTTCCTCTGCACACCTGAGTCATGACAGGGTCACTTCTCAAATTACCCGGGGTGTCTAATGCAGGAGCATCCTAGGTGTAAGGGAAATCTTGCATCACCCAAAAATATGTGTTTTTCTATTCATTAAGGGCTATTTTTTACAAAGCTGCTATTTTTGGAAACTTACTATTTTTAGTAAGTTTGTCATTTGAACTCAGAATGTTCAAATTTTCCATGTGAAGGTTCATCTTAGTCATATAAGAATGCCAGTTGAATTTCATTGCCAGATCATCTGTATTGACGAAGTTATTAAGGATTTACTATTGAGATTTTAGGGTGCAAAATCTTTGAGCTCAATTTTTAGGACCTTAGAGGCTTCAGATCAAGGTCGAACCCCCGTTTGACTAGCGCTTCACGAGTCAAGCACTGTAGATCGTGATCTCCCCTTTCTGGAAAGTGGTTATAATAGCCAAACGGAGCTACAGTTCAAAAGTTATGGCTTCCGAAAGTTGGGCTACCTAATCTCATGTTTTGTAAATATTTAAAGCCGACCTTTTGTAATAAAAGTGAAAAATAATTAAATGCTAAGGGTAGTCGGCCTTAAGGGCAAGATTTCTGGAACCTTCTCAGGCGGTGGAAATTGCCTATATAAATAAGGCCCGTAGTGTTGTCTAGGGCAGTTCTGGGTAGATCTGGGTAATAATTTGAGGCTTTGTCCTACAGAATATTGTAAGGGGAATGCCCATGTGGCTTTGCATATTGTAATTATGAAAGTTTGTAATTCCACATTTGTGGAGATAAAAAGAAGCCCATTTTCTATTCTTGCAAATTTTTGTTGCTTCTCTATTTCTATTATGTGTTTGTGGCATTAAGGGGAGCATCCTTCATCAAAAACCCTGATGGGAATTAGTACCGACAAATATTGTACTAGTATAGTGAACCTGTTAAAGTTCATTTGCCCTGTTAGAAGCAGTCTTTACAATGCAAGTACAATGACCTAGTTAAAGGTCTGACCTTGTTAGGAGTCTTTTACAAAGCCTTTTTAAAGGTACATGGCTCACTTCCTAGGCTCATTTCCCAATAAGATGAAGGCTACAACCTTCTGATAATTGATATACACTATATCAAAAGTGAACTATTGTGATGACACTGTTGTCTGATCAGTTATGTGTATGCACTGATGCTCTTACTCTCTTAAAGAGATTTATCTCATATTGACTTCAACATACTTCTCTTCTATATCTTTCTCATGCATATTATTTGACACTTGTAACATAACTTTACATTACATACTTATATGTTCATACCCGAATAGACATGACTCAAAACAAGACTTATGGTTGGCCCTAAAACATAATACACAATGCTTTTGAGTAAGTCGGCTTAAGCGTGTTTACAACAATACTAATTACATCATTACAAACATATAATCAAAGGTGCTTGGATATTACATAACAAAATCATTCATGCTGATCAAAACACTTAGTCAGCTTTCATGCTCTGTCTTTTGGACTGCTGGTGTACTGATCTGTCTGTAACTTCTCCATACAATCATTCCATACCATGTGTGTCTGTACTTAGTATGTATACATCACATAGAACATATATCTAAATGCACATACTCTGATTCGATGTCTCGCACGTGCGCTGATGTGTTGATCATTGTATATCTCTGTCTACCATGTTTCCATACTTAGTCATTTTATCTTCTAAGTTAACTTTGACAGAAACTTAGTATAACTTTGTTGCCATGATGACAACACAAAATGAGTCATGCATCTTTATGAAGTCAACTTTCCAATAGTGTACAACATATTGTATCTTTCCAATCATTGATCTGTAAATGGTTTGATTCACTTCTTTTGTATCATCATTTTTTGTTAACTTTTGTCTAGTAGCCATGGGTGTACTCACTGGCTTTGAATCTTCCATTCCAAAAAAATTTAGTGTCTCCGTGACATATTTTTATTGAGTAATATAGATACCATTCTTCATCTGATATATTTGTAAGCCAACAAAAAAATTTATCTCAGCAAACATAGACATCTCAAATTCAGTTTGCATCACCTTTACAAATGCTTGGCATAACACATCTTGTCCACTAAATATAATGTCATCAACAAAAATTTCAGCCAATAAAGTACCTTTACTTTGCTCTGCCTTCAAATACAGATTGTTGTTGTCAACCATTCTAGCAAATCCAATCTTCATCAGACAATTGTGCAATATCTTATACCATGCCCTAGGTGCTTGCCTCAATCCATATAGTGCTTTGTGTAATCTACAAACCATGTTCTTCTTGGTTGGGTCAACAAATCCATTAGCTTGTTCAATGTATGCTTCTTCTTCTAATATTCCATTTAGAAATGTTGACTTTACATCCATTTGAGAGACTTTAAAACCTTTGTAGGCTGCATATGCAAGTAAGGTTCTTACTCCTTCCAATATTGCAACTGGGGCGAATGTTTCTCCATAATCAATTCCTTCCTCTTATGCATACCAGTCTAGCTTTGTTTCTTGTTACCTCTCCATGTTCATTCGGCTTATTTATGAATACCCACTTAGTACCAATTACATTCTTGTCATTCGGCCTAGGTACAAGTGTCCAAGTCTTATTCTTCTCAATCTGTTCAATTTCTTCATTCATGGCTTGTATCTAGTCTTCATTGTCTAAAACATCTTTTACTATTTTAGGCTCAAAATCACATAATAAGTATGTATCCTCTCTCAACTTACTTCTTGTCATAACTATAGAATCCTTAGATCCTATGATTTGATCAGACTTGTGGTGCCTCCTCACATACTTTGCTAGAGTAGGTTCTTTTTCTACTTCAGGTTGATCATTCATGTCCAATTCAGGTTGATTCTGTGACTCGACATCTCCATGAGATAGCTCGGCAACTACCTCCTATTGTCTGATAGCTTCTTTCTGTGACTCAGTAGGTGCTAGATGTTGCTTGGAAACCTCTTTCTTAGTTTCAATTAATTCACTAGAATCTTCCTCATCCATATAGATGAATGATTTGTAACTTTCAGGTTTTTGTGTGCTTTTAGCTTCATTTCTTTCTGCATATTCATCAATTCTAACATTTGCACTTTCCACAATTTTATTAGTGTTAGAATTCAAACACTTGTATGCTTTACTTTCCATTGAATAACCAAGAAATATGCCTTCTTCACCTTTAGCATCAAGTTTTCCATTTCTGTTATCCTTCGGTATGAATCATTTGCTTCCAAAAACTTTGAAATATTTTACATTAGGTGCATATCCATACCATAACTCATAAGGTGTAGCATTAGTACCTTTCTTAACTTTTACTCTGTTCAAGGTATAGACTATTGCACTTATAGCTTCTCTCCAATATTTATGTGCAACATTCTTCTCCATCATTAATGTTCTAGCACAATCCATAATAGATATATTTCTTCTCTCAGCAATACCATTCTATGGTGGTGTTCTAGGTGCAGACATATATCTTTTTATCCCTTGATCATTGCAGAACCTGTTAAACTTATTAGAAATAAACTCACCTCCTCTGTCAGATCTTAAATATTTCAAGCTTTTACCTGTTTCCTTTTCAACTTTTGCCAAGTACCACTTAAATAACTGGAATGCATCAGATTTTTCTTTAAGAAACATAACAGTCATCATTCTTGAGTAATCATCAACAAATAGAATAAAGTATCTATCTCCACAGTAACTTTTCTCACCAATGGGACCACAAAGGTCAGTATGAACCAATTCCATACTTCCCTCATAAGTATGAGTCTTTCTCTTGAAACTAGATTTAGTCATGTTTCCTAATTGACATTTCTTACACATTGCATTTGTCAGGTTTCTTTAACTTAGGTAGCCCTCTAACCTTTTTTAATTTACTTATGCTTACCAAGTTATCAAAGTTTACATGACACAACCTTTTATGCCATAACCAAACATCATCATAATGTGCAAACAAGCATGTCTCATCAGCTAAATCCAGATAAAACAAGTTACCTTTTGTTTGCTCACCACTTCCAACTAGTTCTCCATTGACATCATAGATCTTTGCCTTCTTTTGATGGAATTCAACTCTGTAACCAGAAGTATTCAGTTGTGCAACACTCAATAAATTATAATTAAGATCATCAACCCAATATACATTGTCACATCTGATCTTGTCAATCAAGTTAATTAATCATTTACCTTTAACAAAACATGGTGCATCATTACCAAATTTAACATAACCACCTTTACACTGATCTAAGGATTCAAATTTATCTTTATCACCAGTCATGTGATGTGAACAACCACTGTCAATAATCCAACAATCACCTTTACTCATATAAGAAATTAGTGCAGTTATCTCATCATCATCAGAATCATCTTTCATAGCAACATACACAACTTCTAAATCATTTTCATCAGAATTATTAGATTCACTGCCAGATGCTTCTTCAGCTATATAAAAAGATTTCTAACCTTTGTCTTTGTAATCCTTATACTTTCTGAAATCTCAGTCATCCTTTTTGTCTTTGTACTTGTTGTCCCTTCTTTCATCTTTGTCATTCTTATCAGGACATCTAGCAGCAATATAACCAACTTTGCTACATGAAAAACAAATGATAGGAAGTTTACCTTTGAATTTTCCTTTTCCTCTAGACAGTCTTTTTTCCATAAGTGCTTCAAGTTCTTCCAAATCATCATCTGTAGTATCATTTTCACTGTTCACACATTTCTTTCCTTTCTTTGATTTGTTAAGGACCATTTGGGATCTGAACTCAGATTTAATAGCTTGTGGAGTATAGTTGTCAAAATTTGACATTTCAAATGTAGTAAGTCTGCCTAATAGACCTTCCAAAGTCAAATTATTATTAGGAGCACATCTTAACTCTTGAATTGCAGAGACTCTAATAGAATATACAAGAAGAAGATTCCTCAGTACCTTGCTCATAATGGGGTTATCATCAATGGTTCCCTTAGCTCCTCTAATAGAATTTACAACTTCCTTTATCCTACCATAATATTGAACTATATTTTCTCCTTCTTGCATTTTAATTTCATCAAACTTACCTCTTAAGCTTTCAGATTTGGCTCTCAGGACATTTGTATCACCTCCATAGATGGTTGCAAGGACATCCCACATTTTCTTTGCAGTTGTACAATTATTTATGTCTTCAAACTCATGATAGTTCAGAGGTGATGCAATCTCCAGCATTGCTTGATTGTGTTCCTTCTTTTCTCTTAACTGTGCAGCTGTGGCAGATGCAGTGGGGGATACATAATCATGTTCAACATAGTGCTTAGTAGAATCACCAATATCAGCCAGATGTAATTTCATCAAACTTTTCCATGCAGGGAAATTCTCTTTGTTCAACTTCGATACCTCCTTTTTATACATCTTGATCTTTTGCTCCAAGTACCTTCAAACTTTTTTCAAGAGATCAAAACTCTGATACCAATTGTTAGAATGAATGTAGAATAACTGAGAGGGGGGTGAATCAATTATCCTTAGGTCTAGATGTGCCCATTTAAACTTTATACCAATTTGAACAACTCAGATTTGCTCGGCAACAATAACTTAAAACAACAACATACATATGCAGTTTAATGTTCAGATGTAATTAGCTTGTAGAAACTTAACAGTAAAACACAACATAAACATTCACACAAGTTGACACCAGTATTTAACATGGAAACCCAATTTGGGAAAAACCACCAATAATATGCTATCAACTTTTCACTCTTTTGAAGTGAGCTCTGTTAGGAGCCAACCCTATTAAAGGTTACAAAACACATTGCTAAATGTGACCTGGTTAAAGAATTTAATCACCCTGTCAGGAGTGGACTTGTTAGAGGACTTAGAAAATTCAACCTGAATGTCACCTTTCTCAAAGGATTTATACAATGATTGTTAGGTCAACTTGGTTAAAGGATTTTGACTGATACAGTGGTTACAAAGTAATTAGCAAGTGTGATCTGATACATACAACTTACTTTGCAAATCCAGATCCAATTCAACTCTAATGCTAATTCACTGAGTGGCCTCCATTCTCATTGCAATCTTCAGATCTACTTGGAAATCCATCAAGAAATCAATCTCGCAAATCTCTGCTTCTTTGTTCAGCCTTCTCTGCTTTGATTATGCCAATCAGTCAATTAACCATGCAATCCTCTTACATACACTTCTTACACACTTCATGAATAACCCCTTGATGTTATCATATACCTCTTCATCTAGGTCAAATAAATCTTTTGCCGCTTAATCAAGATCATAGATCTTAGGTTAGGTCAGATCCAATGGATATTTCTATCTTTACATTTAATTTACTTCTCCAAAGAAATCACTAATTAAATCTTTGATCAATGCATTAATTATGGTTACACATGCATTTAAATAGTGTGGACCAATTGTGCTTATCCTTAATTAACTTTACATATCCCAATAAAATCAATTATGTCAGCCAGAGATCTTGAATCTCAACAATTACCAAAATATTGTTGCTTGTCCAACACTGTGTTCTTCCACTCGGTCATCGTTGGTTTCCTCGGCAATTTACTGGCGCTCGGTCATCACTGACTTCGCTCGGCATAAACTGTTCACAGTAAACTGTCATGGAAAGATTAAAAAACACATTAATTTTCCAATGTGCCAACTGATCAAGTACCATTGTGATTTCCCATAACTCAACCATTCCACTTGGTCTTCTTGTTAAATCTCCTTCATCAATCAATAGATATGGTGCTCAAACAAATAGCAATGGTCTTACAGTTAAGGTTTGACATCAGTGACAAAACAACAATTGTTTCCATTGAGCTTTCCAACATATTGACTCTTCAAGATCCATAATTACTTACTTTTAAATGCTTACACTTCTTCCTTTTCTTTACACTTTATCAAAAACAAACTAGCTCTCTACCCAATTCTACACTTAAGAAATCACAACAAATATCTTCAACTATTTTCTCTTCTATAATATTTCTCTATTTTTTGTCTTTGTGGTAACAAATGACTTAGAAAAAATATTTAGACTACTATTATTGATCTCTCTCATGTGAATTTAATTTTATTTACTTGGGAAATACAAATCTCTAAGAAATAAGTACGAACAACTCATAGTGTTGGTTTTTAGAGAAATGTGACGTTGATAAATAGGTGTTGGGGGGGAATCCACTTGAATTTGTGTTTAATGAGGAATCATGGTGGTAATTAAGGGGCTTAATAATTATTCACCTAGAAATAAATCCACAATGGCTAGACATCTGGCAACGAAAAGAACAACTTGCACTTCAACACTTATTGAAGCTAAACACAAGACACACAAAAAAGGGAAAAACTAAATAACTATTTACAAGGAGCCTTATAAGCTAAGAACTAGAAAAAAAAATTAGGTGAATCACATTCACTGGGATCCTAATAGAATTCATTGTAAAAACTTTTAATTTGAAATCATTTCTCTCTTTATGATGCATGATTCATAAAGGGCCTTTCTGCAATGAGGAAAACTTGGCATACTACCTAGTCTTTGTTGGTCGCTCGTCATATCTTAAGAACAATTCTCCCTCCTTGAATTCAATATTGGACACCTTCGTGTTGGACTTTATTTTGATAAACTTCTATAAGTTGGTCATAATGTTGTGAGATTTTTCTTGGGCCTCCTATACATTGAGCAACTATGCTAGCCTTACCTCCATGGCTCCATTTTCTCATTTTCTAGAGACTTAAGCAGTTGAAAGGTTGAGATCTCTTTGGAAATTGGTATAAAAACCTTTGTCCCATATATTAATCATATGGGGATGTCTTTAAAAATTTCTTAGGAGTAATCTAATTAGTCCAAAGTGTCATTTGTAGGTGTTTATGCCACTCCTTTTGATTATCCATGCCAATTTGTTTGATCAATATGATTAGGTTCTTGTTTGTTGAATTTTTAAGTTCCTTTCCCTATATATAGTATTTTGAGGAGGTCTTGAGGGATACTCCATTATTAAATATAAATTATAACACCTTGGAGCCTAATAAATCTCTAACATTATCATATATGATTATTTTGGGTGGTTCAAACCTTCCTACTATCTCTTCTAAAAAGCCAATGATTTTAATTCATAACATTTTTTAGTGGGACTACTTCAAACCATCTATTGAAATAGTCAGTTTTTTTGAGAATATATTTATTCATGACACTTAATGTTGGATTGACCATATCAATAAAATCCAAGCCCCACCATGTGAAATTTTTTTCTATCACACTCAAAGTTATATGTATTGTCAATTTTTTTATTTACCAACAAATAATTGGAACTTATGGCATATTCTTACTATATTGTGATAGTCGATGAACAAGGTGGGCCAATATTATCTAGCACGCATGATCTTTATATTATTTTTTCACATATAAGTGGTTTCTTGCAAGACTACCTCAAAATTATTTTAGGATCTTGTTTGCTTGGTCCCATTCGACACACACTAGAGAACAACTCCATCAAAGTTCCTTTTGAAAATAATGTTCTCAATTAATACATGCTTGAGTCCCTATAACTTGTATAATCTCCATTTTTGAAATAACAAGTTGGTTGAAAACCTTCCAGATTGTATGAAGTAGGCTCTATCTGTAACCCAGGATCTCACAACCTCAAATTAGTTGATCAAGGCATGGTCCAAAACCTCTTCCTCACTTAGAGCTCCAATTTTTTCACCAAATACTTGCAAATTCCTTTTCTTGAGATTACCTTCTTGGGCTTAATCTCTATTTCATATTCCAAGATTTTAGTGATCCAATTTTCCCTCTTTTTGGTAATCTCACCTTCCATAATATATTATCACGCACTTCAATGATCTATATATTGTTGGATGATATTAGTTTTGGTTACTGATCATGTTGTTGATATTCATGTTTTTTCACTGATGTCAACATATATTTATGTGGAGAAGATAGACTCGCTACTTGACTGGAAGAAGTGTACAGACACTATACGGATGATTCAGAATGATCAAAGTTGGATTTTAGTAGAAGGATGTGTACTGACCTTATTCCTAAGGTCTCTTGACTTAATGTTACATATTGTGGATGTTATAGTTGATTTGGTGAAGACTGGTTTTCTGGACTATAAATGTGATTCTGGACAGAGTAGGTCTCTGTGTTTCTGGTATATCTTTCTGGAAAAGATATTTCAAAAGATGTGAGCTTACATTTGGATAGCCAACATATGGTTGAGTAATGGGTTGAGTTTTATTTTTTTATTATTACTGGTGATGTCATTTGTGGCGTGTATTCTAGAGAAGACCTATTTACTGGCCAACTTCAGACATGTAGCGTGTGAAATTAATTATGAGCGTGGATTGCAGATCTAGAATTATATGTGATGGATTATAATTGATGTTTAATTTTTATAGGTACCATGTGTATCTTTTCAAGGGGTTATATAATTATTTGTATGATGGAAAGCCTTAATTTGCTGACCTAGTTAATTATGTATTGGGAAAGCTTAACTGGCCGACCTAATGAATTATTTTAAGAGGGTATATATGAGAGTTTTTTTCTTGTGGAGAAGATGTGGTAGAGATAAAAAGGGAAGACATGTGTGGAAGCTACAAATCTTTTTGACTATTGGATATAGAGAAGAGTTTATGATTGTTATACTTCATTGGAACTTACCAAGCAAAGACAGTTTCTATCAGACAGTTCACTGGATTGTGTATTTTCTTTATACACTTGATTCGGATTGTAAATCCTTGAGGGTGGATTTAACCTTCTTTGGGAAGTGTGCCTTGGCAGTGATCCTACTATTTTCTTTGACTCCTAATAGGGTATGTCTCCTAACAGGGACTGTGTACTATAATGTTGTAACAAGCTCCTAACAGGGCTAATATCTTTTAACAGGATACTATACTCTCAGTACATTATTTGTGGGTGTTAATTCCCACTAGATTTTACCTTTAACAGGGTTTCCTTGACAACAAATATTATTTTATGGTGTTGGCATTTACTGTGTTATCATTTACTTTTTCTGATATGGTTTATAAAGTTTAAAGTTTAATAATCTATACTACAACTGATTCACCCCCCCTCTCTCAGTTGTCTTGTGGACTATTATTCCTAACAATTAGTATCAGAGCTACTGGTCCTTAGAGAGAAATTTTAATAGCTTGAGGTGATCCTAAAGATGACTTACTATAGGAAGGATAGTCCAAAGTTTGATCCTGAAAACTTTGACAGTTGGAAGAACAAGATGAAAAAACATTTTCTATGTCTGGGAATTGATTACTGGATGATCACAAAGAAAGATGAAAAGATAGAGACTGAGGATGAGTTAGAGAAGGCTACTAAAGATCAAAAGAATTTATTTTCATGCAATATGGTTGCAAGGGAATATTTGATCAGCGCTCTTTCAGAGGGAGAATTCATTGAATTAAAGGACTTGGACTCTGCACATGAGATCTGGACAAGACCGGAAGCATTATATGTTGGAGACAAGTTTACAAAGCAAGCAAAGTTACAGAACTGGAAGGTAAAGATGGAATCACTGAAGATGAGAGAAGATGAGAACATTAGGGCATATGCACAAAGAATTACTAAAGTGGTTACTGGCATTAGAAAATCTAGAGGAACTTACAGTCAAGAAGAAGTGATTGCAAAGATACTCAGATCTTTAACACCTATATATAGAACCAAAGTAGAAGCTATAGAGGAAATTATACCTTTGACACCAAACTTCACTAGAGAAACGTTGATTGGAAAACTAACTACATTTGATGCCGCACAATTGGGAGACACTTTACCTAAATTTGAGTCAGCATTCAAGGCAACCGTGCACAAGAACAAAAAGACCTTATCTGGAAATGCAAGCACCAACAGTAGTGACATAAGAGAAGAGATTGGAGCTTATGCTGATGAATGGGAACATATACAGGAGGAAGAAAGAAAGCTAGATGAAATTGTGGCACTGATTGCTAGAAGAGAAAAGAGAGGTAAGGGAAAATTTGAAGGCAAATTACCTTTGAAATGTTTTTCATGTAACAAGATTGGTCATTTTTCATCTAGATGTCCTACAAGAGTTCCAAAGCACAAACCTAAGTTTTTCAAGTCTAAATATTTAAAAGATAAGGAATGTTATTATGCTAGTGAGGGTATATTAGATGATGATGATGGTGACTGTGATGAAATTGGATTTATTTCTATTAAGGATGATGTACCTATTCATGAAGAAAATGCCTTAGTATCTCAAGTTGAAAAGAAATCTGAATGGGTTATAGACAGTGGTTGTTCACATCATATGACTAGAGATAAATAAAAGTTTGTGAGTTTGAAAAGACACGATGGAGGTGTTGTCATATTTCGTGACAATACTCCTAAGCTTACTATTGGATTTGGATCTATCTCTTTGGATGGAAAGATTAACACTGACAATGTATTACTTGTTGATGGACTTAAGCATAATCTGTTGAGTGTTGGAAAGTTAGTAGACAAGGGTTATCAATTGAAATTCATTGATGGGAAATGCTCGATCAGAAGTAAAGAAGGAGACATGATCGCATCTTGTTCTAATTCCAGAGGTGATGTATTTGAATTGAACACATCTGAAGCTTCTTGTTTTATTGCGAAGGTTGATGATAGTTGGTTATGGCACAAAAGATTTTGTCATGTTAACTTTGATAACATTGTGAAGGCATGTATGAAAAAAGTAGTAAGAGATCTACCTAAGATTGTAAAGCCATCTAACACTATGTGTAGAGAATGTGTTATGGGGAAGCAGACTAGAAGCACTTTTAAAATCAAAGCTTATAAATCTTTCAATATGAGATTGAGGAAATTGATTGAAAGTGCCAATGTGAGGATAGATGAAAAGTTTCAGATTCAGGAAAGGATGTATGATTGTGGTCAGATTACAGAAACAAAAGAGGTTACTGCTAAACCTAAAGAATCTTTTATGGTTGACGGTGAGATTGAAGATGAACAGTCTGAATCTACTGAGACATTGAAGACACCAAGGTATGTTAAGAAGAACCATCCTGAAGATCAAATTATTGGTGATGCAAACAAAGGCATGATGACTAGATCTAGATTTAGAGATGAGATCTATTTGATTTCTCAAGTTGAACCAAGACTACTGATGAAGCATGTAGAGATGAATCTTGGACTAAAGATATGAAAGAAGAACTAGAAAAAATAAAGAAAAACAATACTTGGGAATTGGTTCCAAGACCTAAGAACAAAAATGTGATTGGCACTAAATGGGTTTTCAAAAGCAAGATGGATGAGGAAGGAACAGTGGTAAAAAATAAGGCTAGACTAGTATGTAAAGGCTACTCACAATAAGAAGGCATAGACTATGAAGAAATATTTTCTCCTGTTGCTAGATTGGAAGCTGTGAGATTATTCCTTGCTTAAGTTGCACATAAAGACTTTAAGGTTTATGATATGGATGTGAAGTCAGCATTCTTTAATGGTGATCTAGAAGAAGAAGTTTACATTGAGAAATCTGATGGTTTTCCTTTGATAGATGATGAAAACATGGTTTGCAGACTAATGAAAGAACTGTATGGACTGAAACAAGCACCAAGGGCATGGTATGCTAGACTGGACAAATATCTACTTTGTCTTGGTTTCAGGAAAGGTAATGCAGATAGTAATTTATACTTAAGAACTGAATGAGATGGAATCTTGATTATAGAATTTTTTGTTGATGATATCATTTTTGGAGGCAATGATAAGATGAGTAAGAAGTTTTCTAAAGAAATGGAAAATGAATTTGAAATTTCAATGATTGGTGAGATGAAATTTTTTCTTGGTTTTCAAATTAATTAAAGTAAGAATGGCATTTTTATATCTCAGACCAAGTATCTTAAATAAATTTTGAAATTTTTTGGAATGGAAGATTGTAAACCTGTTGGAACACCTATGGTGACAGGAAACAAACTGACTAATAGTGATGAGACTCAAAGTGTTGTTCATACTAAGTACAAATCGATGATTGGAGGTCTACAATATCTAACACACACTAGACCAGATATTACCAATGCAGTTGGAATTGTGGCTAGATATTAGGCAGATCCTAAAGGAACACATTTTTCTGCTGTGAAAATAATTTTTATATATTTGAAAGGGACAATAGAATATGGATTATGGTATGAAAAATATGATGATTTTACTTTGCAAACTTTTACTGATGTTGATTGGGCAAGTAATGTGGATGACAGGAAGAGTACAAGTGGTGGTGTATTTTCCTTGGGAAAAGGCTAGTTTCTTGGTTGAGCAAGAAGCAGAACTGTATTGCTCAATCTACTGTTGAGTCAAAATATGTTTTTGTTGCAATAAATTGCACACAAGTTGTTTGGATGAAAAAAATACTGGAAGACATTGGAACAACTTTCAAAGAGAAAGTGGTTATTCTTTGTGATAACACTAGCACAGTAAACATGTCAAAGAATCTTGTAATGCATTCAAAAACTAAGCATATCTCTATTAAGTATCATTTCTTGAGGGAGAAGGTAGCAAATAAATAAATTAGACTGGAGTACATTAGCACAAAGGAACAGATAGTAGATATATTTATCAAACCATTGCCAAAAGAGGATTTTTAATATCTTTGAGGCATGCTTGGGGTAGTGGCCCCTCCCAATGGTAATTAATTGATGTAGATGTGCATCAGTCTAGTAGTTTTCATAGCTATATCACTCTCTGGACTTGATGTATGGATCTACTCCTTAGGGGGAGTGATCACAAGAGAACACTATGGAGTACATTTGGGTGATCTTGCACCTAGTTGATGGACATGAAGATTTGAAAAATATACACCTTACAGAAGAATACAGATGAGTTATGGCACCCTTTTCCATTTTTTCCAAAGGAGGAAGGAATCTATGTGAAAATCCCTACTATTTTGGGGAGATTTGTGTTGAGGATATTGAGAAGATTGTATTGAGAGAGAGTACTTTTGGGTTGATGCATGTGGATTTTCCCAATTGTTTCCATCAATTCCAAAGGGGAAGATTTTTGTATGGTATCAGTTTTGGTTACTGATCATGTTGCTGATATTCATGTTTTGTCACTGATGTCAACATATATTTTTGTGGAGAAGACAGAATGGCTACTTGACTGGAAGAAGTGTACAGACACTATACAAATGATTCAGAATGATCGAAGTTGGATTTTAGTAGAAGGATGTGTGAAGAACTTATTCCTAAGGTCACTTGACTTAATGTTACATATTGTGGATGTTACAGTTGATTTGGTGAAGACTAGTTTTCTGGACTGTAACTGTGATTCTGGATAGAGAAGGTCTATGTGTTTCTGGTGTATCTTTCTGGCAAAGATGTTTCATAATATGTGAGTTTACTGGTGGATAGCCAACATATGGCTGAGTAATGGGTTGAGTTAGATTTTTGTATTGTTACTGGTGACGTCAGTTGTTGCATGTATTCTAGAGAAGACCTATTTACTGGCCGACTTCAGACATGTAGCATGTGAAATTAATTATGAGCGTGGATTGCAGATATGGAAGTATATTTGATGGATTTTAATTGATGTTTACTTATTATAGGTACTGTGTGTATCTTTGCAAGGGGTTATATAATTATTTGTATGATGGAAATCCTTAATTGGCCGACCTAGTTAATTATATATTGGGAAAGCTTAACTGGCCAACCTAATGAATTATTGTAAGAGGGTATATATGAGAGATATTTTCTTGTGGAGAATATGTGGCAAAGATCAAAAGGGCAGAGATTTGTGGAAGCTGTGAAGCTTGTTGATTGCTGGATATAGATCAAATTTGATGATTGTTATACTTCATTGGAACTGACCAAGCAAAGATAGTTACTATCAGACAGTTCACTTGATTGTGTATTTGCTTTATACAATTGATTCAGATTGTAAATCCTTGAGGGTGGATTTAACCTTCTTTGGGCAGTGTGCCTTGGCAGTGAGCCTACTATTTTCTTTGACTCCTGACAGGGTATGTCTCCTAACAGGGACTGTGTACTGTAATGTTGTAATTATCTCCTAACAGGGCTAATATCTTTTAACAGGGATATTATACTCTCATTACATTATTTGTGGGTGTTTCTTCCCACCAGGGTTTTACCTTTAACAGGGTTTCCTCGACAACAAATATTGTATTATGGTGTTGGAATTTACTGCGTTATCATTTACTTTTGTTGATATGGTTTATAAAGTTTAAATTTTAATAATCTATACTACAACCGATTCACCNCCGATTCCCCCCCCCCCCCCCCTCTAAGTTGTCTTCTGGACTATTATTCCTAACATATATACTATTATTTTGTTACCTGCTACCAAGTGTCAGAACTTCTTGAGGCTTTTAATAGTGGTGAACATCTACTTCTCAATAAATGTATTATTAGCCTCATATCCCTTAAATTTTCTTGAATGGAAAGACATGAGATGTTTATCATTTTATTACTCTAATTTAGATATGAATCTACTAAATAATCCGACAAAGTTAGATATGAATCTACTAAAAATTTTAATCTTTCTAAGAAAATATTGAGATCCTTTTTTTTTCATTGCTAGGGACAACTCTCTAATAGCTTTCACCCTTTTGAGATCTATATAAATTCCTTCTTTGGGTACTACATATCAAAGTGATTTTTTCTGTGAGACTCTAAAAACATACTTATTGATGTTTAAAAATACACCAAAATCTTTGCATCTTTGGAAGACATTTTCCTATTCATCAAAATGATTCTCCTTTGATTTTGAAAATATTGTGCAGTCGTGTAGATGTGTGAGGATGAGGAAATTTAGTAAGTCCTTAAAAGCAATGTCTATTTCCCACTAGAAATTGATTACCCCATTTGATAGGCCAAAGGGAATTTTAGTAAATGCAAATTTTACCCACTTGATGGAACATGGTCTTGTGCTAATCTTCCTCTTTCACCTACACTTAGTTATATCTTGAGAATTCATCCAGTGAAGAAAATATCTCAAAACTTGCAACTATTTGAAGAATCTTCTCCATGGAAGGCAAATGAAAGTGTTAGTAATAATAGTCCACCAATACAATAGAGAGGGGGGTGAATCAGTTGTATACCAAATTATTCAACTTTAAACTTATAAACCAATTATTCAATGCCAAACTGAACACATCAAAACCAACACCATAACACAAGAAATTATTGTCGAGGAAACCCTGGTAAGGGAAAAAACCCAAGGGGAATTAGCACCCATAAATAATGCACTGAAAGTATTGTATCCCTGTTAGGATTTGATTATTACAAACAGTACATAGTCCCTGTTAAAGGATAGACCATGTTAGGAGTCAAGAGAAATAAGAGGTAGTCCATGTTAAAGGATAGACCATGTTAGGAGTCAAGAGAAATAAGAGGCTCACTTCTCAAGCTCACTTCCCAAATGAGAAGGTTAAATCCACCTTCTGGACTCAATGTCCAAAGTACAGATATAGAAGTATACAATAACCTGTGAAATAAGTGATAGCAACTTGCTTTGCATAAATAAATCCAATGAAGTTCATTAGAATCATTATCTCTTCTCTACATCCAAAATACTTCACAATTATAAGCTTGAAACTTCCACATTATTCATTCACACTATCTCATCAAGAAACAAATCTCCTTTATACAATTTATAACAAGCGATTAGGTCAGCCATTTAGGACTTCCCTAACGCATAAATAATTACATAGACCCTTGCTAAGATACACATGGTACCTTAAAAAAGTAAACATCAATTATCTATTCTCTACATCCAGAAGACTTCACAATTATAAGCTTGAAACTTCCACATTATTCATTCACACTATCTCATCAAGAAACAAATCTCCTTTATACAATTTATAACAAGCGATTAGGTCGGCCATTTAGGACTTCCCTAACGCATAAATAATTGCATAGACCCTTGCTAAGATACACATGGTACCTTAATGAATTAAACATCAATTACCGATCAATAATTATACTTCAAGATCTATAATCCATGCTCGCCATCCTCTAAACATGTTACATCCCAGAAGTCGGCCACAAATAGATCTTCACAAGATCACACATCATAGCTGACATCACAAAGAACCCATTGACCCAAGAATCATAGATAACATTATTCAACATGTCTTCTACCATGCCTCAAGCTCACATATCATAACTTGTGCTTGCATCCAGGTTATCTCCAAAAATCAGAGACCAACTCTGTCATAATTATCTATCACTTCTCTATAACCAGTCTTCACCATAACAACTATAACTTATGCCAATATTCAATATCAAATCAATCAATCTTAGATATAAGATCTCTACTCATCCTTGTATCCAAATATGTGCTTGTGTTCTCTAAAAGTTTGTACGTGTTCGTACACTTGTGTCAGTCTTGCATGTACCAATGATAACCGGTTTGTCTGAGACTCCTGATGAAACCAACTAAAACATATGTTGACATCAATGACAAAACATGAATGTCAACACCTCTAGGATAAACAATTCCAACAATCTCCCCCTTTGGAACTGAGTACAACATATGTGAAAAATCACCAATCCAAGAGTAGCTTCCTTAGTAAAACTTTCTCAATATCCTCTTCACAGCTCCCCCTAAAATAGTAGGGATTTTTTACTTTTAACTCACCCCCTTTGAAATCAATGGAAAAGGTTGTCATAACTCATATCCTTCTCTAACCATCCCACATCTGCAAGGTGTAGCTTTTTCAAATATTCATGTCTACAATAACTAGGTGCTTGATCACCCAAATGTGTTATGTTGTGTTCCTGTGATCACTCCCCCTAAGGAGTGGATCCAAGCATCAAGTCCAGTGAATGATATAACTCTGATAGTTATTGGATTGATGCATTTCTCCATATTTTAGTTCTTTCAAGGAGGGGTTCTCACCCCAAGAATACCTCTGAGATAATCAAAGGCATATTTTGACAAAGGTTGTGTGAATATATCTATATTTTTCTCCTTTGTATTGATGTACTCTAATCTAACTTCCTTTTCTGCAAACTTGTCTCTCAAGAAGTGATATTTGATTGAAATGTGTTTAGTCTTTGAATGCATAACATGGTTCTTTGACATGTACATTGTACTTGTATTATCACAATGCATAACCAATGGTTCTTCAAATTTTATCTCAATGTCCTTCAGCATATGCTTCATCCAAACAATTTGTGTACAATTTACAGAAGTAGTTACATACTCTGATTCAGCAGTAGATTGAGCTATACAATCATGCTTCTTACTTAACCATGAAACCAACCTCTTTCCAATAAAAAATTCTCCACCACTTGTGCTCTTCCTATCATTAACACTTTATGCCCAATCGGCATTAGTATAAGTATGTAAAGTAAAATTATCATAATTTACATACCATAAACCATATTCTAGCGTTCCCTTCAAATATCTAAATATTCTCTTGACTGCAAAAAGATGAGTCTCTTTAGGATCTTCTTGGAACCTCACAACAATTCTAACTACATTAAAAATGTCTGGTTTTGTGTGAGCTAGATATTGTAAACCTCCAATCATGGATTTGTACTTTGTCTAAAAAACACTTTGAGATTCATTGGTAGTTTTTGGTTCTACGTGTGAAATTAAACAAATCTTGTTTCTCATTCTAGATCTCATCATCATTCCTTTATTTGCATCACCAACAATTTGATTCTCAGGATGATTTTTCTTAACATACATTGGTGTCTTTGGAGTTTCAGAAGAATCATTCAAGTATACCTTGATTCCATTGTCAATCTCAAGAGTTTCCTCTTGACTTTCAGTAATCTCCCTGTTCTCTGGAATCTTATTACAATCATACATTATTTCCTAAATCTGAAACCTCTCATCAATTATTTCATTAGCACTTTCAACTAACTTCCTCAATCTCAGATTCAAACACTTATAGGCCTTTCTTTTAGGAATAACCAAGAAAAATTCCTTAATCACTTCTAGCATCAAATTTTCCTATCTCATCATCCATTTTAATATAACATTTGCTACCAAATATTCTGAAGTATTTTACAGTAGGAGCATGATTTAACCAATGTTAATAAGGAGTTTTATTGGTACCTTCTCTGACCTGAATTCTATTTAGAGTGTAGACTACACTACAAAAATATTCTCTCTAATGCACATTTGAAATATCTCCTTCAAGCAACATACACCTGGTAGCATCTAATATAGTTATGTTTCTTCACTCTGCAATCCCATTTTGTTGTGATGTCCTCAGAGTTGATGTTTATCTATATATTCCATGCTCTTTGTAGTAGGTTTTAATCATATTTTATGTAAAATGTCCACCTCTATCTGATCTTAAAATTTTTATCTTCAGACCTTATACATTCTCAACTTTTGCTTTGAAAATCTTAAAATTATCAAAATCTTCAAAATTCTCTTTAAGAAATGCAACCCACATTATCCTACAATAATCATCAACAAGGAGTATAAAGTACCTTTCTCCATAGTAAGATATTTTTCTTGTAGGACCACAGAGATCTATATGTACCAGATCCACCTTCCCCTCTTCTGAGTAAGATTTGCTCTGAAAAATGCTTCTAGTTTATTTTCCCATCACACACTCTACACATGGTGTTAGAGGGCTTCACATTTTTTGGTAAATCTCTAACTGCATTTTTCATACTTGCTTTCACAATGTTATCAAAAATTATATGACAAAACCTTTTATGCCATAACCAGTTGTCATCAATCTTCACAACAAAACAAGTAGCCTATGTAGTATTCAACTCAAACACATTCCCTCTTGAATTTGTACCCGATACGATCAAATCTCATGTCTGACTTCTGGTAGTACATTTCCCATCATTGAACTCCAAATAATAGCCCTTGTCTACAAGTTGTTCAACACTCAAAAAATTGTGATTAAGTCCATCAACAAGAAATACATCATCAGTATTAGTTTTACCATCAAGAGAAATCAAACCTAATCCAATGATCAATTTTGGAGTTTTATCACAAAATCTGACTACACCACCATCATATTCAGTTAGCTGAATAAACTTATTTTTATCACTAGCCATATGATGTGAACAACCACTGTCTATGACCCATTTAGATTTCTTTTCAACATGAGAAAGTAAGGCTCTTTCTTCATGAATAGGCTCATCATCTTTAATATAAATAAATCCAATTTCATCATAATCCATAATATCATCATCAAACACACCTTCACTAGCATAATAGCATTCCTTATCCTTCAAATAATAAGGTCTATGAAACTTATGTTTATAGTTAGGAACTCTTGTAGGACATCTAGATGCAAAATGACCAGTCTTATTACATGAAAAACAATTTAGGGGTAACTTTCATTCAAATTTACCTTTACCTTTATTTTCTCTTCTTGTGATCAAGGCCATAAGTTCATCTTGTTTCCTTGCCTCTTTCTCTATCTTTTCCCACTCATTAGAATATTTACCAAGCTCTTCATACATGTTATCTCTGTTGGTACTTGTAAGACTTTGTAAAGTCTTTTTGTCATTGTATACAGTCACCTTGAATGCAGATTCTACTTTAGGTAATGTATCTCCCATCTCTATGGCCTCAAAGGTGGTCAATTTAGCAATCAATACCTCTTTGTTGAATTTCAGTGACAAAGGTATGATCTCTTCTATCGCTTGCACTTTAATTTTGTAGACATGTGTCAAAGATTTGATAATCTTTGTGATCACTTCTTCTTCATTATATGTGCCTCCTGAATTTCTAATGCATGTAACAACCTATGTAACCCTCTGTACATATTCTGTAACATTTTTATCATCTCGCATTCTCAAAATATCCATTTTATTCATCTAATTCTGCAACTACGCTTGCTTAGTAAACTTATCTTCTTTATATAGTGTCTCTAGCCTTGGCCATATTTTATGTGCAAAATCCAAGTCATTAACATCTGTGAATTCACCCTTAGAGAGAGATCTTATCAAACCTTATCTTGCAACTATATTACAAATAAATAAATTCTTTTCACCTTCATTAGCATTTTCTAATTCATCTTTAGGTTTGATCTTCTTATCCTTCTTTGTAATTATCCAGTAATCAATTCCTAAGCAGAGTAGGTGAGTTCTTATCTTGTTCTTCCAACTATCAAAATATTCAGGATCAAATTTTAGACTCTCCTTCCTATAGAATGTCATCTTCATAATCACCTCAAGTTGTTAAGTTTTCTTTGGGAGGACCACAAGCTTTTATACCAATTGTTAGCAATGACAGTCCACCAATACAACTGAGAGGGGGTGAATCAGTTGTATACCAAATTATTCAACTTTAAACTTATAAACCAATTATTCAATGCAAAACTAAACACATTAAAAGAAACACCATAACACAAGCATTTTTTGTCGAGGAAACCATGTTAAGGGAAAAAACCCAGTGGGAATTAGCACCCATAAATAATGCACTGAAAGTATTGTATCCTTATTAAGAGATTTATCCATGTTAGGAGATTTATCCTTGTTAGGAGATGATTATTACATATAGTAAAAGGTCCATGTTAAAGGATAGAACCTATTAGGAGTCAAGGGAAATAAGAGTCTCACTGCTCAGGCTCACTTCCCAAATGGGAAGGTTGAATCTACCTTTTGGACTCATTTCCCAAACTACAGATATAGAAGTATACAATAACCAGTGAACTAACTAATAGCAACTTGCTTTTCCTAAAAAATTCCAATCAAGTCATCATAATAATTATCTCTTATTTACATTTAGCATACTTCACAATTACAACCTCATAGCTTCCACATCATTCATCTACCTTATCTCATCAAGAAACAACTCTCCTTTATACAAGTTACAACAAGCAATTAGGTCGGCCATTTAGGACTTCCCTTATGTATAAATAATTACATAGACCCTTGCTAAGATACATATGGTACCTTAAACAATTAAACATCAATTACCAATCAAAAATTATACTTCAAGATCTATAATCCATGCTCTCCATCCTCTAAACACGTTACATCCCAAAATTTGGTCACAAATAGATCTTTGTAAGATCAAACACTATAGTTGAGGTCACCAAGAACCCAGTGACCCAAGAATCATAGATAACATTCTTCAACATGTCTTCTACCATGCCTCAAGCTTGCATATCATAACTCATGCTTTCATCCAAGTTATCTCCAAAAATCAAAGACCAATTCTGTCATAATTCTCTGTCATTGCTCTGTAACCAATCTTCACCATAACAGCTATAACTTATGCCAATAGTAATATCAAATCAAGAAATCTTAGATATAAGATCCCTTCTCATCCATGTATCTAGCTTTGTTCTTTTGTGCTCTAAAATTCCATACACTTCTGTCACTCTTGCATGTACCAGTGATAACCACATTATCTAAGACTCCTTATGAAACCAACTAAAACATATGTTAACATCAATGAAAAAACATGAATGTCAACACCTCTAGCAGAAAAAATTCCAACATATAGTGGTTCTTAAAGGATTCTCTATTTAAATCATGAATGAATATGTCGAGCTTGATATCTTTATTCTTCTTACAAAGAGGAACTAGGTTGGGAATCCATGTGGAATTCTTAAAGAGTTATATGTTCCTGAGAATCTATTAGTTTCTTCAGTTCCTAGGTTATGAGGGACTCAATATTTGGATTGATTCTCATATGCTATAAGTGACTGGTCTTAAATCCCTCCACCAAGTCTATGGTATGTTGTATAATGTTGTTATCATACTCAATCAAGTCATAGTGGATCCATGTCATGACCTTGTCATACTTGTTTTAGAGGTTTATTAGCTTCTATTTATCTTCTTAGGGAACTCCTTTACCAAATTTTTCCTTCCTACCTCCTCTACCATCAAGTTCAAAGTAATCTCCCTTGTCCAAAATAAACTTATGCTTCTTTTATTTAATCGTCACTATCAAGCAATCTTTCTAGAGTGATTATCCCTTTAGAGTTTATTAGGTTTTAGCTGAATAATTTGTTCTTCATATGCTTTCTTGATATTCGGGTCTAATTTTTTGACAAAATCGTGTGCTCATTGGATGAACATGGGAATCAAAGCATAATTATCAAATACCTATCAATTTTGGTCTTTATTAGGGATAGCTAGCCTCACATTTACCTACACTAAATATTTGTTATTCAGTAGGTCTATCATTAGGTCAAACTAAGAGTCGATTATCACCATGTTGTTTTCTTCTATGTTGCACTTCTATAGAACCACTTAAATTTTAGAGGCTTCTAACCCTTTAATTAGGTCTCATAGTCTATGGTGGTAGGATCATATTCAAACATTCTTCATAGCTGAGGATTCTCTTCTCTAGTTGACTATCTAATTATCTAGAAAATTTCAACTACCTAAAATTAGAATTAGGATGCCCTCACAACTTCCTCTTTCATAGGGGATACAAGGTAGATACTAGCTACCAAGGCAATTTTTCATATGGAAACATCAAATTTTAAGGACCATATACAAGGATCAGTATTGGGAATCTCTTTATAACATCTTTGGATATTAGTGACCTTTGGGATCACTTGATCTTCATCATACATCACATAAGTCTCAAGGCCAATCACATCATAGTTGTTGCACAAGTCACTTTTTCAACTCATTTATAATAACTTCTTCTTTGGGGATCTTGTCTATATTGATTCTATCTTCCAACATTTCTAGATGATGCATATAATTCTTGGTGAAGGAGGTGTGAGTAGCTTCAAAAATCATCATAGCATTATTTTTTATGTGGTTAGGGTAAATTGGTTTGGATGAGACTTTCATCTTGGTACCATACATAGTTATCCAAATTGAGTGAGACTAGTCTAGGGACAGGTATCCACATATTTTGGCTGTAAAGTTGTGGGACAAGAATAAGCCAAAAATAAGGGAAATATATATAATAAAAACCTCTCAAGGAAGAGAAATGTTTGTGCATGCATACAAGGTTTAAGGGAAACCCTTGATTATCCCTAGGGATTTGACCTTATTTCCCTTTATTTGCATGACTACTCTATCCAAGGGCTCATATTTTAATCCTAAGGCATCCACAATTTTCTTAGGCATGGCTATGCTGCTATACCATAGTCAATCATAACATTGTTCAATAATTTATCACCATAATGTGATTTAAAAAGAATGTGGTGAATTTTGGCTTACCTACCTCTTATTTCACATTTTCCTCTTTGGAATTTGTAAAGGCTAAGGATGACTGATTTTGAGTCCCCTTAGGAAACTATTGATCTTTCTTCTGGGTGTGATCTAGAGTTGTCTCAACTAGTGTCTACTTTTTTCACCCTCTAAATCCTCTCGCAACAAATATTTATATTTTGGCATAGCCAAGATGTATCATAAATCATATTGGAGAGGAATTGATTGACCACACTGAGTGATTCAAGAGTCTAAATTTTGAGTTCCTTCAACTTGTAGGAAAAGGTTTCCTTTGACTTGTAGCATTCCTATGACACTCTTAGTGGATTCAAATCTTTTTATAGAAATATCTTTGGGTTTCTACACTTGTAGAATTATTTCTCTAGTGAATCTCCTCTTATAGTGAGTATTATAGTCCAATTTTACTTAGGAATATTTTAACATCAAGGAATCATTTGCAAATAATACATCTTCTCCCTCCATCCAAAAGAAAAGTGTACAATTTTTTTTTCTTGTTCAAGAGACATTCCCTGAAGATGGGAAATGAGAAGGGCATTCTCTAATCCTAGAGATTGGTAAGCATGTACACCTTAATGTCTTGTCTTATTTTTTCCTCTATCCTCTATATGATGTTACCCCTGAGACAATTGTGGGCTGTGTAAACTTCATTGCACGGAAAACACCATGAATTTATGTTAGATCCATAAAATTATTTTGGCCAACAACCAATTCTTTGGAATGATTAGGTAGTATAGCTTGTAGTTGGTTTAGAATAGGTATCATCTTATTAGAAGATTGAGGCTAAGGACTAGATCTTTCTCTTTCCTGGTAAATTGATTATGTCAGAATGGAGTTCTATCTAGTAAGGAAACTTTTGAGGTACTTCTTATTACCTTTTAGGCTAATCATCTCATTAAAAAGTCTATTCAACAAGCTCTTCATATGATTAACCTTTGTGGATAGAAAATAAGAAGTAGATGCACTCATCTACGCATTAAATTAAAGTACATAGAAGTTAGAGTAGAATATGTATTTAAATTGGAATCTTTTTACAACAGAATTGACATTTTAGCAAAATATGGCATAGGCAACTAGGGAAGAAGCTTCTTGGCATCTATCAGGTTGTTCTTAGCTCTGACCACCATGTCATGTACACCTACCAGTGTATGTATATTTAGCAATTGTATAATGAGATTTATTTCTAAGTTGAAATATTTTAATTAAAAGACAAATGTTATATCAACTAGGGTTGAGAAAAAACTAGTATTCATTGCCAATTTTTATGGATCCAAGTGTTGAAATCTATGACTTCTTCCTAAGACAATATTTTCATGGTTATTATCTGCAACAGTACGGATGATCAGTCTCCTTTCTCAATAAAGAAATAAAATAAATAGTCTCATAACTGGTCTAAGGAGCTAATTAATTTGGTGGGTAAGGATCGCAATATTAGTCCAAGGCCTTTCCTTTAAAGGATCTTGATAGAATTTAGAGTGCTACATTTTTTCATATGACATTATGCACAATTCACACATTAGCCACATCTTGTAGATGTTCTGCAGATATTTTGAAGTCCACTCTAGTAAATTTGGGGAATGTCTTCAAATCATTAGTAATTATTGGATCAAAAAAAGCTAGTGGAATTGGAAGTATAAGAGGACTATTGAAATAAAATTCCAATAGCAACAACCCAAGATCTAGAGGCCAATGAATAGTAAAATAACAAGAGAGACAATATATACAAGAATAGATTAAATTCTCATCAATATGAATTAATTGAACTGAAGTGGATAATCAATCCTTAATGAGTACAATCTACATGTGCCTTATTAAATAGCCAAGGCATGATAACTAGGAGATATGAAAGAGATAACTTATCGCCTACATAATATAGAAGAAAATTTCCAAAAAAGGTGGATCATCCTCCATTGTGCAATAAATTATGTGAAAACATGTGCAACAATATGATACGTGATAAGTGCACTAAAGGTGGAGACTGTTGGGTATAAGCACTAAGTAATGTACTAAGAGGGGGTACAGACACCAATTCAACTTTTACAACTAATTCTAAGCATCAGTAATCAGAATGAACTGAAAACTAATTCATTAAGCATTAACCATTATTTTTGAACACAATCATAACCATAAAATAGTAAATGAAACCAAAACATCACAACCATATACACAAATATTTTGGTATCGTGGAAACCCTTATAAGAGGGAAAAACCATGGTGGGAATGGTACCCACAAACTTCACTACTGTAGTATAGAAGGTGTCTTATGAAAGTCTTACAAAAACTCTTTCTAAGAGTTATACATCTTGTTAGATATGTCTAGTACATTATCAGGTATACAATAAGAACTTTGAAAGTTTACCTCATGTGAGGGTTAAAATCTACAATCTAGATACTCCCCTTATGAAAGGATTTAGAAACAAAGACCTGTAAAAGTCTACCTTGTTAAAGGATTTAGCTTGCTTCAACTGTCAGAGAACAAAAAGTGATTGATCTATAGTATCACTTCTTGCTTGTAAGATCCTTTAGGTTCTATAGCTTCTCAAGCTTCCATTCAATCTATGACTTAAACCTCTCCTTCAAATCTTTTTACTAACTCATGTATCGGTTGTTGATTGATCTGATAATAGTTCCTCCTTTACATTATTATCTCTGCTCTCTCACAACATCTCTTCTTCTCATCTCCATCTCACAGATAATATTTTTTTGATGCTTATTATTTTTGTTTCTTAATCAACACCATTCGTTTTGCCGCTTAATCAACACCATTGATTTTAAACTTGCATTTAGGTCACTTAGTACATTAGGTCTAACTTCTTATAGAATGTTCTAAATCATCATTAACCTCACGAAAAAGAATCTGTCCAATCAAACCAATACAATCTTGATTAATCAAATAACAATCATAACAAACTTCACCTTGATATCTGTACCGATTTGTCATTTAGCGATCAAGAAAATGGTATTGTGAAGATTATTCCAAAATACTGATAAATCATTTAAATTAGAATAAAACTTTACCATTTTAAGAATTGGTTGATCCAGGAATCTTTGAAATATCATTATGCACCATCTTTCAAAACCACTCCTCATAATACTTAGATCACAATACACATTCACCATATTTCCATCATGTTGTTGTATACGTTAGTCGGTTATGTGTTCCATTAGATTCTTCATTACTGGTTGTGGTCAATTGTAAGGGTAGTTTATTTAGTATGTTTGACCATTAATGACAAAATTTGATCAGACATGTATCAATTTTTATTATATTTGCCAGTTAGGTGATCAATGTCAACAATCTATAAGGAAACTCAGGTGTGGAAACATCTTCCTACACTAATCTCTAAAGGAAAGTATTGTGCAAATTCTTTTAAATCCATACCATTTCAGATTTGTTAACTACTTTAACAATGATATTGCAGCTATATACCATGCATACAAAAAATAGAGAATGACACAATGATTTACACTGGGGAAAACCTTTCGGTAAAAAACCCCAGCACTCCAAAACCTGCACAATGTATTATCTTCAACACAACGGTTACAACACACTTGCAATGCAAGTTCTTTCAGGAGACAATCAAGACTCAAAGACAAATCCAGTAGCACCAAATCATACCAACAATACACTATTTTCCTATCCCAATCTACAACCCTAAAAAATGCTTATTTCATGCACTTTCCTTTTTAGGGCAACTTCCAAAGATAGTCGTATTAGGGTTTTACCTCACGATTGCAGAAGAGTGTACAATACTCAACTTTATCAATTGCCACATATCTTGCATGTCTTCACCCATCATTGAATCTTCTAGAAATAGCTCTTACATGTCATAGGAATCTGTCATAACCATTTTAGCCATGATCTCCTTACACAAAATTCAAGATGTCGACACATCAAGTGGAGTGACACATCAACATGCCAACTAGACATGTACACTCACACTTAATTACATTATTTGCAAGAAATACATTTTACAAAACAAATAATAAGAATAGGAATTGTCCAAGGTTGAGACACCTTATTCCTAACACAATCTCCCCCTTTGGCATTGATGGCAAACCTTGTCAAATCCAAATGTGTATAGAACAATGAAAAGGAAAAATAAAATCATAACACGTTGTTCAAAGTAACTCACAATAGGACTTCACCAAAATATTTCCATTTCATAAATTGATAGGGTTCTATATACAATATTGTTCTATTATAGTGCTCCCCCTTTCATTGTAATCCATAAGTAAATACCAACAACAAGAAAATAAACATTGTATTGTTCTGTTACAATGTATTATCCCCCCTTTTGTCATCAAGGACAAAGGTGCATTTGGTCAAATAAATACAGTAAATTATCAAATATGGTTGTGTACTCTCTCTTTGTTGCACTCAAAGTGTTATCCCAAATTATTTTCAAATGTACAAGTGCAATAGTCTAACCATTGAGATTACTTGACAGATCTTATAATTCCTCTAGTGTAGTAAGCTCAGGTTTCCCAATCAAAGACTCGGCATGCTTAACACTCATTAACATAAGATCATCAGTAGGGGCTAAAAATGAATTCAATTCAAGTAGACTTTTTACCTTTTGTGCATGCTCATCCTAAACATTTTTTAGCTTGCCTCCCAGTTCTCTGACTTTAGCTATTAAGACTATTGAATTGCTAGAAGTTGCATCAAACTTCTTAGTTGTATCATTCAGTTCATTCTGAACTTCCTCTTCCTTCTTATCTGTATTACTTGTGAACTCAAATAGTTTGGACACTTTTGTCAATATGTCACCAACAACTTTCAAGTTACCTCTTTTGTGCTCAGCTTCTTTCTGTAAATTCTCTTTGTCTGTTGCAATCTTAGCCTTTACCTTCTCCATCATTTTCTCCTCATTGGCATCTTCATCTAGTGACATTGAAATCTTATCTAGTAAAGATATATCTTGTAGTATTACCTTTTCTAACTTATCTTTTTTATCAACGGCATTCTCTTTTTCATCTATCTCAGTATCAAGTACTAAGGTGTGCATTATTTCCTTTGTTGTCTTAAGTACTCTTCCCTTTTTCTTCTTCAATATTTCCTTGTTCTTCTCAGCTTATCTAACAGTACCATCATCTCCTTAGGAATTAACAATTTGAAATCCACATTTTCTATATCCATCTCTTCAATGGCTTCCACTTCCTCAGATATTATGGGCATTTGTATGCTTACTCTTCTCCTCTTCTTCACTGACTCATCAAGCTCCAATCTTCTCTTTACCGGTTTCTCTTCAGTTATTATAGCTATCTGAACATTGGTAGGAGTTATCAATTGTGTAGTTGAATGTATGGTAGTGGGAGTAACTATGACTGTTGGTGATCTCTTTACCTCCTCATTAGGTATTTCCTCAATCACTACCTCAACCTTATTTTATTCCTCAGGTTTTTGTCCTTCTTGCTTCTCTATCTCCTCATGTTGTGTAGGAATGGCCTCAAGAAATTTCTCAATTATCTCCAGTGGTTCAATAATTTATCCCTCATCATCATTGATTTCCTCTTCTTCTTCCTCATCAGAATGCTCAGGTTCCTTACCTTCTTATTCTACATCGCCTTCCTCTTGAGATTTCTTAGATCATTTGATGTACTTCATCCAAATCTTAATTGTCTCTTCATGTAGACCTTGTATTTATCCCTACATAATTCTAGTAACTCTACTCTTTATAGGAAAATCATATTTATGTAACTCAAATAAAGACTTAATCTCACTAACAATCTAATCCAGTTTTGCATTCCATCAGTGCCTTCTCTCTTACTTCACTGTCAATACTTGAGGTTGTCTTCCATCTCCCATTTATTATATTAAAAAAACTTTCAAAAATATGATCTCTAAGTTCAGTAGGGATCCTGTTAAACTTGTTCATAATCTTAACTATTGCATCTTAATTTCATCACTATGACATAATTCATACTTCCTAGAAACTCTACTTAATCCTCCAAGAGTCTCAAGGTTATGTATAATTCATCTATAGAAATGCCTTTAGAGGCTATACCCTTTTTCTTTACTTCCTTCACCTCCTTGTCTGAAGGGGTGACCTCACCATCATCCTTTGTTTCTTTATCCTTGGTAGATGCATATCCAGTCCCTTTATCTACTCTGGCTGGTGTTTTCCTAGTAGGCATCGATGATGTGGTTTTTGTAGGAGTCATCTTTGCTTGTTTATTTATGTTTCTTCTATAAGTTTTCTTGGATTTTGTTGTAGTCACCTCTACTAGTTATGTAGCTGATATTGTAGGGGTCTCTTGTGTTTCATATGAGGTAGAGCTTTCTCCTTCAAACTTGGCTTCTACCTATGTTAACATTCTTCTTAATTTTCTTTCTATTATAGGCTTTTTGAGTTCAAGTTTAATCCTAGAACTTGCTTCTTCAAATTTTCCAAACCTTTTCCCAGTGACATCTATGGGCTTAATCAGTAGTACCTCTACATATATGTCTATCTCATCTTCGTAAATCTCATAACCCATTGCAGGGATCCATAATGTTCTAGGTACAATAGTTTGAAGTATACAGGTGCTTGAGTCAACTAAGAAACATATATCATCCTTATACTTCTAAACTATACCCGGTGGTATTCTTCATTTATTATGCATAGAAATTTTAAAACTTTTAAAATATCCCCACATATGAGTGTCAAGTTGATCTTGTAATTCCTTAACAAAATCAGATATCTGTGTTACCACAAGTCTATCTTCTTTCCATTCAACATTGTCTTTTGCAGGGAAATACTTTTGAAAGTAAAAGAAAATACAAACAAGTAATGGCCCATACTTTAATGAATTCTTCTTATCATTTGAGAAATTTTCCCTATTGACAACCATTTGTTTAGCTAGAAATTCACACCGGTTATAGGATGCATTCTCACACAATTTTGTATGCATCATGAATTGCTCCATGGGGAATTTTTTTATATCTGCTTGACTAACAGACTTTGTAAGCAACAACCATCACTAAAAATATCACATCTCTAGGTATGTCCTTCATAGACATGGCTCTGTGATCTCTTCATGATTTAATTAGTTCTATGACCACATCTCTAGAAATTTGTCTCACGCTCGGTGACTCACCGATTGTACTAAAACCTGTAACTCTTCTGATTACTTCACTAGTGATTTTATGGTTCTCATCTAACCATAGGAATGATCATGAAATATTCTCATTACATATCATTTCCACTTTTCATGGAAACATGTAGGGAAGTCAAGTGCATTCAGAATACTATTATTCATTAGATGTGCATATTTGTTCTTCAAACTTCCAACTTCACACAGCTTCAAGTATCCCTCAATTATGTCATATTCTCCAAGTTCCTCCATCTTACAATGAATAAAGAAACATATTTCCTCTACCTATAGAACTCCAGCTGGGATTGGTGACAATGCTCTAGCTTCATCAACCTCAACAGCCTTTATAGGATGTAACCTGAATTGTTGTCGTAGCTCCTCAACATTTGTAATTAAGGTAGGAGTATTGATCATTTTTCTGTGTTAAACTCTCCTTAACAACTTAAAGTACAAACTTAGCCTCAGTCGATCAAATTCTTTGGTTCAAAAACTTGCTCTATTCACATAGGGTTTGGCACTTTTTCACTCTTTCAGATTCAACTAAACGGTCTCTCAAAATTAGTTCACACTTAGCTCATAAGCAATTATCATGAAAGTAATGTGTGAAAATGATCATGATACATGTATTTATAATTTCACTTGGGTTTTACCATTCATTTTAGTTGTTGTTACCTATTCTAGTAGTTAACCATCTTACCATTTGTATATTAAATGCATAACTTTACCATTCGGTAAGATTCCAATAGTAATTTTTCACAACGATTGAAACTTTTTCATAATATCATTAAAGATAGATACAGTGACATCACCTCACATCTTATAATGAAAATTTAGATTCTTTACAAACAATTTTGGGGAACCGAATGATGTGACATTTGTTTGCTTCCCTTTAAGTCAATTTCTTGACCTAGTTAGAAGGTGAAATATCAACACTAGATGGTTGATATCCCAACTCAGATGGACTTAATCCTCTTTACTTCTTAACCCAAATTTTCTTCATATCACTTTTTACTTGTTAAACATTTACACTCTTCTTCTCTTCATTTTGTGGTGACCGATTCACTGGACTATTTCTACAATCTCTAGCTAGATGATCCACTCTATTACATGCATAAAAAATCATGCCAGTTGATCTCCAAGGTCCGTGATAATTTCTCAAGTTCACTCTTCTAAATTTTTCTGCTAAAAGTCCATGAAATCCAAAGTTTGCACAAATCACACCAGGGTGTTGTTTTCTTCCATAGGTACTCAATGATGGCTTGGGTGATCCTAGATTGTTTAATGTTGACCTACATGATATGGCTTTGTGTCCATACTAATTGTAGTTGTAGAAATATCCCTCAAATATTTCTCCCTACTTATTATTAGGACCACATTCATTTTCTTTATGTCTATATTGATTACAGTTAAAGCAATAACCATTAAAAGATTGAGTTTTGGGACTTATTGGTTGGTATTTGTAAACATTTAATTTGTGGCTTAGATTTCCATAGTTGTATCATGTAGGCTTTGATTCTTTCCTCTCCTTATTACTTATAGGTGATTTGGTTTCATCTTATTTCTCTTGGTCTTTAAAGATTCTCCAATTTCATGTGTACTCTGTTGCCCCACTTTTAGTCTGCATACCCTTCAGACAAAAGTGAGTGTTTAATGTATAGTGGTGGTCTTGAAAGCTTCTTGTTAGTCCTGAGTCTAAGTCTGGAAAACTTTCCCTTAGGCTAGGGAGCCTTTACCGGATTTTTCCAAATTGCCTTCTCTTTTGTGAACCGGAGGGTTTCTGTTTATGAGTTTATGTTTTCATTGGGTAGGTTAAGTTCCCAATCCGGTAAAGGCCATGGTTCAAATATTTCTAACATCAATGTTACACACAATGGAATTATGTAGCCATAATCCTTCATTTTGTAGCTTGGCATAAAATCGGGTTTGAGCCTCTCCACTGGCAAAAAAGTATCAACAGAGTGCATCTTCTGTCGACAACTACTAAGTTATGTCTCAGCAAGAAGTAAAGTGCTAAAATGGATCCTTTAGGCTTAAGAAGGGCTATTGTGTCTGGATTACACCTCTACAAATCAACAGGAATGATTCAATAGAAATAAATCGAGGAAATAAGCCTAAAGGCAGAAAAGCAGAAAACAACTTCCCCCCTACTCCTATAGGCGGGTTTTGACCCACGGAGTATGTTTTCTGCCAAACCATTTAAATGAAGTGATTTCGAGGAAGAACCTATCTCATAGAATCTGAGATATAAAGAAGGCAGATGAAATCAACACATGTCATTTTGGCATCCTAATAGACCAAATTTCCCCCTTGGCAGATTTTTGAACCAACAGCACTCCAAAAGCACTTCTCCACCCAAAGGAGAAGCGAAAAAGTGATTTTCTGCTACCTCAAAAAAGTTACTGTTGCGGTTACTAAAAGTGAAAAGACATTTCTTAATGGCCCGTAAGAGCAAGGTAATTAATTCAAATAAATCCATTTTACTTCATAACGGACTGTTTCATTAATGTTGAGGTATTTTCATTCGTGTGGTGTAGGAAGTCGACTGTTAAACGGTAAAAATTCAAAAGTATAAGATCAGTTGGAGATTGCCAACAGGAGCCACTATTTGCTTAACATATTGCTTATGTTTGAAGCTTTAATATTGGTTCTTCTTTGTCCCTGCGTTCTTAAAGATATTCCTCATTCCCAAATCAAATCATTTGAATCATGGCTTCTAGATTCATGGGATTTGATGGAATGAATGGCATTACTTATGAATGGCATAAGATTTCAAATACATCTCTGAAGTTCTTTGACATGTAGAACTTTTAGAATAGATTAAAAGTGGACCAGATACATCCCATTACTAAGAAGTTGAAGGAGAGCGGATTAGTTAAGGCTGATGGTTTTCCCATGGTCATTCAAGCCCCAGAATTGATCCAGGAATGCATCGCTCGATACAACCCAAATACTAGGAAAATTCTCTTTCCCAATGATACGGTGCTACTATCTATTGACAGGGAATCAGTCCATAACTC
Source organism: Thuja plicata (assembly GCA_018584345.1). NCBI lineage: Eukaryota > Viridiplantae > Streptophyta > Pinopsida > Cupressales > Cupressaceae > Thuja > Thuja plicata. The sequence continues at coordinate 3,176,623 of MU225951.1, read as the reverse complement.
GCTTTGCATCCCAGAGCAAGCTAAGTATTTAGAAATGACATACAGTTAAGCGGTGACTGAATATATTGCCAAAAAGTTAGTTTGGAAGAAGGAGATAATGAAAGCATGGTTTCAAGAACCTAAGAGCACTGAAGGGAAGCTGCCAAAGACATTATACGATACTAATATAAAGCCAGAGATTGTTGACATTCTGGTGTTACTCCACAAGATCAGAGGTGAGAGTGAGGCACTCAATTTTGTTGATCATCACTTCTTCTTGCTTCAGGTAATCTATTCCCAACATCACTTCATTGATTGGGCCCTTATGGTAAGTGAGAACCTTTCGGAAGTCCTAGATAGAGGTAAGCACCAAAATGAATTTTATATGTCCTCAGTTGTGTTGTATATTCTGGAAACAATACAAATTTGTCCAGGTCTTCCTAGATTAGAGGAATTTCCTGATGATGTTAAGAGTTACGGTTTCCTCCCCTCTTTACAATTACATAACAACTATTTAGAATACCTTTGGGTTAATGATGCATTTACAATGAGATTATGCAGGGAGTTACAAGGATGTCTAGAAAGGAGACTCTCCCCTGAAGCCATGGCTTTCATCAGCCAATTTGGATGTTATTTCATTCAATTCAAATATTTCTCATACCTTCATCTTGCAGGTTTTGATGACTTCCCTTTGAAGCTACCCAGATATCCTATGGATATGATCGTGCTAGTGGAGGTGATGAGACAAGATCTGCAAGTGAATGTGATATGTGTTGATGCCAAGAAGAAAGGCTACAACTTCCCCATGACTATTCATGCCTACAGTTGTGCTTCCCAGTCTGAGGTGAAGAATGTCCTAAAGGAATTCTCTAAGAGGTTTTCATTGGAAACCTATGATGTTCTGAGGCCATAATACAATCCAGTTAATTATGCTCATTATTATATGCAAATGGGCTAAGCTATCCACCATGTAGATGACATTGAAGACTATTAAGACAATTTTAGAGATGATCTGGAGAGTAGAGATAGGTTCTATGCCATATTAACCATTGAACAAATCAAAAATTTCAAGGTCAATTTTGTAGTCGAAGGGCTACTAGATGACAGCTAGCACATGTATGATAACACCTATCTCAAGAAATTCAAGCCTCTCTCTCCATCAGTTCTGAGCCCATGTTAGATCAAGTCGTTGGTGACTTGCAGACCCTAATGAGTGGTATTTAGAAGAGGATAGAGCAGTGGGTTGAATGGACAGCAGGAAGAAGGAAGAGGTCAGAAAGGAAGCCTCCTACTCAAATACCTCTAACAAAGGATTCCTCCAACATCACAACAACTTCATTGGTAATACTCCCAACCATGTCCAAAATTTCTTCTTAGCCAGCTGGTGGAGGCGATGAACCTCCTGAAAAAGAATTTCAGCCAAAGAAGACTTGTGGAGAAGGTTCACTCCCAAATATTGGAAAAACAAAGGAGCTCACCAAGGATGCAGAACCAGAGTGGTCAATAAAAGCAGCCACAGTAGATGTACCGGTTGACACCTTGACCCAGAATTCCCCAAGGAGAGGGTCTCCCATCATAGTGGAAGTGGGTGAAGATACTCCTTCAACCGCAAAATCAGAAGGAGAGGCCAGGAAGAAATAGAAGGTTTCTTCAGTAGCTAAATTGGTGTCCTCTTCTCCTACTTTAGTAAATCCATTTGTTTCAATACCAAAGGCTACACCTCCAGTCATCAGGAAATTTTTCATTGAGGATTTGGTTTCTACCAACAAAGTTACAAGCGCAGAGTCATGGATAGAACATACTCTGTAACGCAAGAGAAAGAGGGTGGAAGAAGGGACTTCCAGCAAAGACACTCTGTCATGAGCCTTTAAGCCCAAGCCTGCTATGAGAAAACAAAAGAAAGTAAAGATGATGTCTACCCTAGGTCATGACCCTGAGACTGGACACTTCACTATTGAAGTGGCCAAACCAACCAAGGGTGGTAGATTTGAAGATATGACCGCTTCAAATTTCTAGTTGCATTCATTTGATATGGGGTTAGCTCGCCATGACACCAAGGTGGACTGGTGGAAGTATACTAATGTGGTGATAGAAGAAGAACTCTAAAAGCTCAAGACTTCCAAGGTTCAACTGAAGGCAGAAGTGGCTGAGCTGACAAATTTCATAAGACAGCTTCTCACCCCAATTGCAAGTGTTCCCAGCACCCAATCCACCTTTGATCCCAGCACGGTAGAGAATCAAGCTATATTAGCCAAGTTGTAGGAAGATAGGCATTTTGCACAGATCGGTAGAGGATGGGGTGAGAGACTCAAATTTGAAGGGTTGGCAGTTGTCAAGTAATTAGGTAATGCTCTCTTGAGGTTGGAGACACAAAGGTATAACATTGAGAAGAATTTACAAACTCTCGCATCTGAGAGAGTGAAGTGTCAGGAGTGCATAGTAATGCTCCATGTAGCTATGAAGATGAAGACAAAAGAGGCATTAAAAGCCAAGATTCTGTAGAAGGGAGATAAACCTCTAATTGAGTGGCTTCAAAGTTTAGAGTTCAAAATTGAAATGATTATCCAGACCGAGACCGGGTTGCAGCAAGTAGATATTAAGGTCAAAGAAGAACAAAACAAAGATTTCAAGATTCTTCAAGGTTTGCATACAGAATCATAGACAAGTGGAGAAGGTAAAGAAATGATAGGCCTGACCAACATGCAGAAATCATTCTTTGATTATGTAGACAAGTTGTTAGAGCCATCTTCCACCCACTTGGACAAAGTTCCAAAACTTCAACAGCTGAGCAGATGTGTTTATAAAGCCATGGAAGAATTGAAGGATCAGATAGACGCAATTAAAAGTCTGGCTAAAGAGCATTCCATATGGCTCATCTTATACACCAATGTCCATGTTAACAGACATGAAGAACTTATCAAGGTTATCACAGCTGTCACTACTTATAGGGCTAAATTAGGCAAAGGGAGCGAAATTGAAGCTTAAGTAGATTCTCTCTTTGTACTAAATTTTGATCAATATGTAATGGATAGGCTTTCAGTTATCATTTCTAGTTAGGGAAGTTGAACCATTTTGGTTCTCCCCCTTTCTTGTAATGGCCCAATCTGGGAATCTATATGTACTATTTCCAAAATCAATAAAAAGGTCAGCTAAATTTTGGTGTGAAAGATAGCATTTTGCTGAGTCAAATTTGTATGTCTGAATACCATTGTTTTATCTATTCCATTTGCATTGCACTTATCTTTCTGTTGAATTTGGATGTTTCTTTGAAGTTGGATTTACAATCTGTGTTCGAACCAGAATTTTGTATTATGATTTGATACAATTAGCAAAAGGGGAAATTTGTTGTTATCTCAAGTCTGGGAAACATTCTTATGATATAGATTGATTCAATGTCGTTCCATCATTAATCTTTAGTCTTGCATCTACATTTTTAGTAGAAGTTTGTGCATTACCAATTTTGGGAGTTAATCTGATTGATGAAATCTCAGAGTTGGCTAGATTTAGAACTGAATTCGTTCTGCCTGAGCTATTTCCTACCTAGGATTAGCTTGGTTTGTCTCTTCTATTCTCAGGTTAAGAACATACCCCTGTTAGATTAGGAAAGAGAAAAATTCACTGAAAATCATTCATATAAGGGAGTTGTACCTTTAAATTCAGAGGGAAATTAGTTTTTTCAATAACAATTTTCCAACTGTTGTATTCGATTGTTCTTAAGCATTTTGGGTATTTTAGAGTTAAATTGAAAAGAACAATCTGTTTACTAGAAGATTTTTGGCAACTCTACTGGGGAGACAAATAGTCGTTACACCAGAAGCATATCATGAGGAAAGATGGTGCTTCCCCATGAAAATATAATTCATGTACTCCAACCAAATCTTAGTTTTCAAGACGATCAAGAAGACCTTATTTCCTCATTGAACACTTTTGCCTGGAGGAACAGAAGAAGCACCGAACATTACAGAAATGCTAGTCAAGTGCTAGAGCAAGAAGAAGATAGAGTAGAAGCACTTGAAAGAGCCTTTCGAAGGATAAATCAAAGAAGAGCACAATTCCAAGCTGAGCATGAAGCTAGGCCACAGAATTACTCAAAAATCTGGAGCCTAAAAGATTTCTCAGGAGCACAAAGAAAGAAGGAAGTACAAATCTAGTCTTTAACAGACTTGTGGATATTAAATTTGCTCTGCTTGAAGTACCTTGCCAAAGAAACAAAACTAAAAAAATCTAGAGCAGACCTTCTTCCCCCCTTAAGCAGTCTACTCTTTTATCCACCACTTGCCAAGTGTTAATGTTACACGAAGTAGTTTCTCCCCCTATTATCAATCTAACCCCTTATTTACCTCAAGTAACAATTGCACTCCCTTGGGCCACTACAGTCAGACCCCTGCAATTAGCAGCATACAATCCTCTTCCCTCAGGGTCTAGAAATAATTTTCCTAAATTTTTTGGAGACAGGAAAGTATCTACAGATGAACATATTGCTGCATTCTTTGCTTCTGTCAATATTCTAGCAATACGGGAAGAGGATGTGGCCGTTAGATTATTTGTTGAGACCCTTGTTGAGGTCATTGCCGATTGGTTTCACCACCTACCAAATTCTTCTATTACAAACTGGGCCTCCATGAGAGATTCTTTTGAAAGAAGGTTTAAAAATGCGGAAGATGAACATGCTCTATTGATGCAATTAACCTCTATCAAGAAAGAGCCTTCTATTAGTATGAGAGATTTCATAGCTAAATTCAATAAGCTCATAAATCGTATTCCAGTGGCTGACAGGCCTATGGCGGGGAATTTTAAAACATTCTGTATAAGTACTATGCCACCAGACATCAATTATGATCTAAGAATATTTAATCCTTTAGGTTTGGATGCTACACAGAGAACTATCGTGGAGCTCGAAGATCACATGATCTCATCCAAGAAATGGAAGAGGGAAATCTAGTCAAGAGCCAGTTCTAGTGGTACTACATCATCTGATGAGATGATCCAAAAATTGTCAAATGAATTCATCGCCTTCAAAAGGCAACTTCCTAGATTCAATAACCCTTATCAACGGAACTATCAAGAGAAACTTGGAAGGGGAAATGATGGGAGGAATGCTGATAGTAAAGTACTACAGTTAACTGGTCCACCACAAAGACTAGCTATTGAAGCTCTCCCTAAAAGAGGGAATATGTGCGCCTTTCATTTAACTACAGATCATGATAGAGAAAACTGCCCTGATGTAGCCCATGCTTGGCAAATGCATCAAACTGATGAACGGAATGTTGGAGTCTCCAGCACCTAACTAGACTCATACTCGCATGGCAACTCTAAAAACTTATATTTAGAGTATGAGTCTAATTCAGAACAAGGAGCAACATGTTATGCGACCATAGACGAGACTTTCTATACAGTCTTGACCAGGAGCCAGAAAGATAAAGGTCCTGCCTCTCCCCCCCACCTAAAAATAACAAGGCATCTACCTCCAACTCTAAGGAAGCCAATCAAGGTGTGAGAATTCTACAACTAGGTAAGGAGCAAAACTCTTTTGACATTGTTCAATTCTGTAGGGACTCTCGAATTCAAATCTCTCCCATAGATTATCTCAAATCCAATCCTATAGAATTGCAGAAATTAGTAGATTATTGTAATGAAGGGAATCAGAACCTAAACCAGAATGTCATCACTACTATAGAAAATGAGTCAATTTTTGCAGAGCCCATTGAGAAAGGTAAATCATCTATGTTAGCTACTTTCCCAGGTCAAAATCCTGATCCATTCTATGTGTCTTTATATATTAATGGATGCAAGTCGAGCAATTATATAATAGACTCTGGGGCCTCAAATAACATGATGCCATCAATAGTAGCTAAAGCTTTAGGACTTACCCTTACTAAAGCTCATGGTAGGTACTATTCTATGGACTCCAGGAAAGTACCTCTGGTTGGACAAATTAAGGATGCCCAAGTGGCTCTGGCAGCGCACCCTGAGAAGAAGATGTTGTTAACAATTCTGGTTGTTGATATACCTGCTAGCTATGATTTGTTGCTAAGCAGGAGTTTCTGTGGAGATCTAGGAGGGGAAATAAAGTTAGATTGGTCTCAAGCATTAATCCTGGTGGGTAATAAAAGGATTAAACTGGTCTCGGAAGAGAAAGCTAAGTTTACAGTGCTAAAATCTGATGATCCTAAAGCCCAAATTCTGTATCAAGAATTGGAATTTGGCAACTATATGTTATTTACTGATGATCACAATGAGGAGGTGAAATGAGGAGAACAGGGAAAGGGATTTTCTGTTGAAGAACAGTCATCTCAAATTTGGACACTTGAATTTGATGGCAGTTGTGCTTCGTCAGGATCTGGTGCAAGTGTGGTCTTGATATCACCAGATGGAATATGTGAGCCTATGGCTTATAAATTAGAGTTCTGAAATACCAACAATACTTCTGAATACAAAGCCCTTCTATTAGGAATCATCCCTACAAAGGAAAATGGTGTGAATATTTTGAAAGCTCATGGTGATGCAGAGCTTATGGTGCGCCAGGTTAAGAATCAATACTCTGTTAAAAATCATAGATTAAAGAACTACAGAAATAGAGTATGGGATGAGATAGAAACACTGGACGCATTCTTTATTGAATCAGTGCCAAGAGAGTTGAATGCCAAAGTGGACTCCCTAGCTATGTCAGCTTCATTACTCCTTCCCCACTCAGAATTCAAAGACAAGAAGTACCAAGTGGAAGTCATATATCGACTATCCATACCCAACAATGTGGAGGATTGGCAAGTGTTCGAAGATGACAAGAATCTCCTTCTCTTCCTAGAGAGCGGTGGCGACTTCCACAAAGAAGTCTGTGGAAATCGTAAAGGAGATCATCTAGACAAGAAAAAGAAAGATAAGTTAGATGTTATCTAGCTGTAAGGTAATATAATTCCGCCCCATCTAGTTACTCTTGAAAAACTTTTCAACGATCATGAAACTTTTGTGAAGAAGAAAAGAATCGAAAGAGGTCCTACTATTGGTGAATATGAAGGAATGAATATTGGAACCGAGAAAGATCCCAAGATGATCAAAAATGGGAAGTGTTGTACTGAAGAAGAATGGAACAAGGCCAGGAAACTCTTCCTAGAATATTCAAACATTTTTTCCTGGAGCTATGAAGACCTGAAAAGTTTTATGGGTGGGAAATTCAAGCATAAAATCCCCTTAAAACCTAAAGCTACCACGTTCAGGAAAAAGAAAAGGAACTATAATCCCAAAGTTGTTGATGCAATATTTAAGGAAGTAGATAAAATACTTAAAGTGAGGATCATCTATCCTATACACCACTCTACCTGGGTGGCAAACATAGTGCCTACGAGAAAGAAGAATGGAGAGATAAGAATCTGTGTAGACTTAAGAAATCTTAACCAATCTTCTTTGAAAGAAAATTATGCTCTTCCCAATATGGATCACTTACTACAAATTGTAGTCAGAGCTAAAATGATGTCTATGTTGGATGGCTTTTCAAGATATAATCATATAGAAGTTGAGAAAGTGGACCATCATAAAACGGTGTTCACCACCCCGTGGGGCACTTTTGCTTAATACAGAATGCCATTTGGAATAATCAATGTTGGAGCTACTTTTTAGAGACGTATGGACCTTTCCTTCAGTGATATGAAGAATAAAATCATTGGTATGTATTTGGATGATCTTACTGTATTCTCTAGGAAAAGAATAGATCATATAAATGACTTAAGGAAAGTATTGCAAAGGGGTCAGGAGGATGGGATTTCATTAAATCCCAAGAAGTCAGTCTTCTATGTCATCGAGGGGAAATTTCTAGGTCACATTGTCTCCCAAGAAGGCATAAGAATCGATCCAAAAAGGGTCAGAGCTATTCAGCAATTGAGTTTACCTGTGAATAAAACTGGAGTAAAATCTTTTTTTGGTCAGGTTAACTTTCTCAGGAGGTTCGTTCCAGATTTTTTGGAAATTACTAAATGTATAGTTGATATGATGAAGGGAAATGTTAATTTCAAGTGGAATGAATCTAGTAAGCAAGCATTCAAAAACATAAAGAATGTCATAGCCAATGCTCGGGTGTTATGTCACCTAGATTATAAGAAAGATTTTGTAATTTATTGTTATTCTTCTGAACATACTATATCAGCCATTCTCATGCAGGAAAATGAGGAGGGAGTCCAAGCTCCTATTGCTTGTATGAGCACACTTGTGAAAAATCATGAGTTGAAATACTCACAAACTGAAAAACATGCTTTCGCAGTCGTTAAGGCTTTAAAGAATTTCATATTCTATGTCTTACATTCACATTCTCTTGTGTATGTACTTGATATCACAGTAAAATCATATTGACTCAATAGGATGTAGGATGTAACAATAGAGGAGCATGGGTATAAGCTAAAATGAAAGAATATGATGTAGAGATCAAGCCCACAAGGATGGTGAGAGGCAAAGTACTATGCAGGGCAATGGCAGAAAACCAAACAGGTGAAGATCTAGAAGCTATACAATTGGTTTTGGTAGTAAGTATGCAAGACCCCTGGTTTTAAAACATCGTGTATTTCCTTACATATGGAAAATTCCTAGAAGAGCCAACTTCTAAGAAAAGAAGAGACCTAAAACTGAAGGCTTCTAAATATGTTATCTAGGAAGATAGGTTATATAAGAGATTAATAGACGGGACCTTTCTCTGATGTGTCGACAGACAGCAACAAGAGAAGTTGTTAAAAGTATTTCATGATGAAGCCTGCGGATGACATTTCTCCTCATCAGTTACCGCATTCAAGATTCTGAGGCAGTGTTATTACTAGCCAGGAATGTTCAGAGATGCTTACCACTGGGTAGCAAAGTGTGAGAAATGCAAAAATTTTACCAGAAAGCCACAGTTAGCAGTGTTGCCTCTGAGACCAGTGATAATTGAAGGTCCTTTTCAAAAATGGGGTCTTGATTTTATTGGTCCTATAAACCCCACGTCCAGTGCAGGTCATACCTACATAATCACTGAGATTGAATACTTCACAAAATGGGTGGAGGCAAAAGCAACCAAGAGGACTACTTCAGAAGTAGTATGTGAATTCATCAAAGAAAGCATCTTGGTAAGGTTTGGTGTGCCTATTAAGTTAGTTATGGATAACACTGCATACTTTTCTTCTCATGAAATTACTAAATTTTTCTTTGAGTACGGCATCATGGTTAGTCATTCTTCTAACTATTTCCCTCAAGGGAATGACCAAGCCGAATCCAGTAATAAAAACTTGGTGAATATCATGAAGAAGCTTGTAGCAGATAACCAGAGAACCTGGCATAAGAAAATCTATGAAGCTCTCTGGGAAGATAGAGTGACTCCCAAAAGAGCCATAGGTGTATCCCCTTTTGAACTTATTTATGGAGTAGAGGCCAGCCTTCCATTACCACTAGAGTTAGCAACCTACAAACTGAGAACAACAGTAGAAGATGGCATATATGAAAATGGTTTAGAAAAGAGGATTCTGTAACTAAACAAACTGGAAGAAGAAAGAGAGAAAATGGTAGACCACATTACACAGCATTAGATACGTGTAAAGATTTTGTTTGATAAAAAGAGCAGACCCCAAAAATTTATGATAGGAGACATGGTTTTTTTGTGGGCACAGCATAGGGCACCCAAGGGCATGCACAGAAAGTTTGAAACACTATGGAAAGGACCTTTCAAGATCCATCAAGTGTTTGAGAAGAATTCTTTCAAATTGACATATCCAAATGGTGAAGCGCTACCCTTAACGTATAATGGTTAGGATTTGAAGCTCTATTAGATTTAAATTGAAAACAGGTAACCCCTATATTTTACAATAGTTACGTTTAGATCCTACTTTTGTTTTCCTAGTTAGGTTTCCTTCGTGTTTTCCCTTTCTGTGTCTTGCTTTAGTTTTGTTGTGAGCCAGCTTTTTTTGAGCTTTGCGAAACCAGAGATTTGAGATTCCTTGCTGGGACATGTGAATGTCCAAGTCCCCAGACAAAGCCAGTTGTTGCCCCACTTTTAGTCTGCATACCCTTCAGACAAAAGTGAGTGTTTAATGTATAGTGGTGGTCTTGAAAGCTTCTTGTTAGTCCTGAGTCTAAGTCTAGAAAACTTTCCCTTATGCTAGAGAACCTTTACCAGATTTTTCCAAATTACCTTCTCTTTTGTGAACCGGAGGGTTTTTGTTTATGAGTTTATGTTTTCATTGGGTAGGTTAAGTTCCCAATATAGTAAAGTCTATGGTTCAAATATTTCTAACATCAGTGTTACACACAATGGAAGTATCTAGTCGTAATCCTTCATTTTGCATCTTGACAGAAAATTGGGTTTGAGCCTCTCCACTGGCAGAAAAGTATCAACAGAGTGCATCTTCCACCAACAACTACTAAGTTATGTCTCAGCAAGAAGTAAAGTGCTAAACTGGATCCTTTAGGCTTAAGAAGGGTTACTGTGTCTGGATTACACCTCTACAAATCAAGAGGAATGATTCAATAGAAAGAAATCAAGGAAATAAGCCTAAAGGCAGAAAAGCAGAAAATGATTTCTCCCCTACTCCTACAGGCGGGTTTTGACCCACGGAGTATGTTTTTTGCCAAACCATTTAAATGAAGCAATTTCGAGGAAGAACCTATCTCATAGAATCTGAGATATAAAGAAGGCAGATCAAATCAACGCATGCCATTTTGGCATCCTAATAGACCAAATTTCCCCCTTGGCAGATTTTTGAACCAAGAGCACTCCAAAAGCACTTCTCCGCCCAAAGGAGAAGCGGAAAAGTGATTTTCTGCTACCTCAGAAAAGTTACTATTGTGGTTACTAAAAGTGAAAATACATTTCTTAACAACCTGTAAGAGCAAGGTAATTAATTCAAATAAAGCCATTTTACTTCATAACGGACTGTTTCATTAATGTTGAGGTATTTTCATTCGTGTGGCGCAGGAAGTCGGCTATTAAACGGTAAAAATTTAAAAGTATAAGATCAGTTGGAGATTGCCTACAAGGAGCCACTGTTTTCTTAACATATTGCTTATATTTGAAGCTTTAATATTGGTTCTTCTTTGTCCCTACATTCTCAAAGATATTCCTCATTCCCAAATCAAATCATTTGAATCATGGCTTCTAGATTCATGGGATTCGATGGAATGAACGACATTACTTCTGAATGCAATAAGATTTCAGATACATCTCTAAAGTTCTTTGACATGCAAAACTGCTAGAATAGATTAAAAGTGGACCAGATACATCCCTTTACTAAGAAGTTGAAGGAGAGCAGATTAGTTAAGGCCACTAGTTTTCCCGTGGTCGTTCAAGCCCCAAAATTGATCTAGGAATGCATCACTCGATACAACCCAGATACCAGGCAAATTCTCTTGCCCAATGATACGGTGCTACTATCTATTGATAGGGAATCAGTCCATAACTTTCTTTGCATCCCAGAGCAATCTGAGTATTCAGAAATGACATACAGTCAAGCGGTGACTGAATATATTGCCAAAAAGTTAGTTTGGAAGAAGGAGATAATGAAAGCATGGTTTCAAGAACCCAAGAGTGCCAAAGGGAAGTTGCCGAAGACATTATACGATACTAATTTGAAGCCAGAGATTGTTGACATTCTGGTGTTACTCCATAGGATCAGAGGTGAGAGTGAGGCACTCAATTTTGTTAATCATCACTTCTTCTTGGTTCAGGTAATCTGTTCCCAACATCACCTCATTGATTGGGCCCTTATGGTAAGTGAGAACCTTTCAGAATCCCTAGATAGAGGTAAGCGCCAGAATGAATTTTATATGTCCTTAGTTGTGTTGTATATTTTGGAAATAATACAAATTTGGCCAGGTCTTCCTAGATTAGAGGAATTTCCTGATGATGTTAAGAGTTATGAATTCTTCCCCTCTTTACAATTACATAATAGCTATGTAGAATACCTTCGGGTTAATGATGCATTTACAATGAGATTATGCAGGGAGTTACAAGGCTATCCAAAAAGGAGATTCTCCCTTGAATCCATGGCTTTCATCAGCCAATTTGGATGTTATTTCATTCAATTTAGAGATTTCTCATACCTTCATCTTGCAGGTTTTGATGGCTTCCCTTTGAAGCTACCCAAATATCCTACGGATATGATCGTGCTAGTGGAGGTGATGAGACAAGATCTGCAAGTGAATGTGATATGTGTCAATGCCAAGAAGAAAGGCTATGACTTCCCCATGACTAATAGTGCCTACAGTTGTGCTTCCCAGTCTGAGGCGAAGAATGTCCTAAAGACATTCTCTAAGAGGTTTTCATTGGAAACCTATGATGTTCTGAGGCCATAATATGATCCAGTTAATTATTCTCATGATTATATGAAAATGGGCCAAGCTATCCACCATGTAGATGACATTGAAGACTACTAGGCCAATTGTAGAGATGATCTGGAGAGAAGAGATAGGTTCTATGCTAGATTAACCATTGAACAAATCAAAAAGTTCAAGGTCAATTTTGCAGTTGAAGGGCTACTAGATGACGACTAGCACATGTATGATAACACCTAACTTGACAAGATCAAGCCTCTCTCCATAAGCTATGAGCCCATGTTAGATCAAGTCATTGGTGACTTGCAGACCCTAATGAGTGGTATTTATAAGAGGATAGAGCAGTGGGTTGAATGGATAGCAGAAAGAAGGAAGAGGTCAGAAAGGAAACCTCCTACTCAAAGAACTCTGACAAAGGATTCCTCCAACATTGCAACAACTTCCTTAGTAATAATCCCAACCATGTCCAAAATTTCTTCTCAGCCAGCTAGTGGAGGCGATGAACCTCCTGAAAAAGAAGTTCAGCCAAAGAAGACTTGTGGAGAAGGTTCACTCCCAAATATTGGAACAACAAAGGAGCTCACCAAGGATGTAGAACCAGAGTGGTCAGTTAAAGTAGTCATAGTAGATGTATCAGTTGACACCTTGACCCATAATTCCCCAAGGAGAGGGTCTCCCATCATAGTGGAAGTGGGTGAAGATACTCCTTCAACCACAAAATCAGAAGGAGAGGCCAGGAAGAAATAGAAGGTCGCTTCAGTAGCTAAATTGGTGTCCTCTTCTCCTACTTCAGTAAATCCATTTGTTTCGATACCAAAGGCTACACCTCCAGTCATTAGGAAATTGTTCATTGAGGAGTTGGTTTCTACCAAAAAAGTTACTAGCGCAGAGTCATGGATAGAACACACTCTGGAACGCAAGAGAAAGAGGGTGGAAGAAGGGACTTCCAGCAAAGACACTCTGTCATGAGCCTTTAAGCCCAAGGCCACTATGAGAAAATAGAAGAAAGTAAAGATGATTTCTACCCTAGGTCGTGACACCTTGGTAGATTTTTGAACCGAGAGCACTCCAAAAGCACTTCTTTGCCCAAAGGAGAAGCGGAAAAGTGATTTTCTGCTACCTCATAAAAGTTACCGTTGCAGTTACTAAAAGTGAAAAGACATTTCTTAATGGCCCGTAAGAGCAAGGTAATTAATTCAAATAATCCATTTTACTTCATAACGGATTGTTTCATTAATGTTGAGGTCTTTTCATTCATGTGGCGCAGGAAGTCAGACATTAAACGGTAAAAATTCAAAAGTATAAGATCAGTTGGAGATTGCCAACAGGAGCCACTGTTTGCTTAACATATTGCTTAGATTTGAAGCTTTAATATTGGTTCTTCTTTTTCCCTACGTTCTCAAAGATATTCCTCATTCCCAAATCAAATCATTCGAATCATGGCTTCTAGATTCATGGGATTCATTGGAATTAATGGCATTACTTCTGAATGGCATAAGATTTCAGATACATCTCTAAAGTTATTTGGCATGCAGAACTTCCAAAATAGATTAAAAGTGGACCAGATACATCCCATTACTGAGAAGTTGAAGGAGAGCGGATTAGCTGAGGTCACTTTCCCGTGGCCATTCAAGCCCCAGAATTGATCCGGGAATGCATCGCTTGATACAACCCAGATAACAGGCAAATTATCTTGCCCAATGATATGGTGCTACTATCTATTGACAGGGAATTGGTCCAGAACTCGCTTTGCATCCCAGAGCAAGATGAGTATTCTGAAATGACATACAGTCGAGCGGTGGCTAAATATATTGACAAAAAGTCAGTTTTGAAGGAGAAGATACTCCTTCAACCATAAAATCAGAAGGAGAGGCCAAGAAGAAATAGAAGGTCGCTTCAGTAGCTAAATTGGTGTCTTCTTCTCCTACTTTAGTAAATCCATTTGTTTCGAGACCAAAGGCTACACTGCCAGTCATCAGGAAATTGTTCATTGAGGAGTTGGTTTCTGCCAACAAATTTACTAGCATAGAGTCATGGATAGAACATACTCTGGAACGCAAGAGAAAGAGGGCGAAAGAAGGGACTTCCAGAAAAGACACTCTGTCATGAGCCTTTCATCCCAAGGCCGCTATGAGCAAACTGAAGAAATTAAAGATGATGTCTACCCTAGGTCGTGACCCTAAGACCGGACACTTCACTATGGAAGTGGCCAAACCAACCAAGGATGGTAGATTCAAAGATATGACCACTTCATATTTCCAGTTGCATTCATTTGATATGGGGTTAGCTCACCATGACACCAAGGTGGACTGGTGGAAGTCTACTAATGTGGTGATAGAAGAAGAACTCGAAGAACTCAAGACTGTCAAGCTCCAACTGAAGGCAGAAGTGGCTGAGCTGAAAAATTTCATAAGATAGCTTCTCACCCTGATTGCGAGTGTTCCCAGCACCCAATCCACCTTTGATCCCAGCACGGTAGAGAATCAAGCTATATTAGCCAAGTTGCAGGAAGATAGGCATTTCACGCAGATCGGTAGAGGATGGGGTGAGAGACTCAAATCTGAAGGGTTGGCATTTGTCAAGCAATTGGGTAATGCTCTCTTGAGGTTGGAGACAAAAAGGAATAACATCAAGAAGAATTTACAAACTCTCTCATCTAAGAGAGTGAAGTGTCAGGAGTGCATAGTAACGCTCCATGTAGCTGTGAAGATGAAGACAAAAGAGGCATTGAAAGCCAAGATTCTATAGAAGGGAGATGAACCTCTAATCAAGTGGCTTCAAATTTTAGAGTTCAAAATTTAAATGATTATCCAGGCCGAGACGAGGTTGCAGCAAGTAGATATTAAGGTCAAAGAAGAACAAAACAAAGATTTCAAGATTCTTCAAGGTTTTTATATAGAATCACAGACAAGTGGAGAAGGTAAAGAAATGATAGGACTGGCCAAAATGCAGAAATCATTCTTTGATTATGTAGACAATTTTTTAGATCCATCTTCCACCCACTTGGACAAAGTGCCAGAACTTCAACAACTGAGCGAATGTGTTTATAAAGCCATGTAAGAATTGAAGGATCAGAAAGACGCAATTAAAAGCCTGTCTAAAGAGAATTCTAGATGGCTCATCTTATACACCAATGTCCATGTTAACAAACATGAAGAACTTATCAAGGTTATCACAGTTGTCACTGCCTATAGGGCTAAATTAGGCAAAGGGAGCAAAACTGAAGCTTAAGTAGATTCTCTCTTTGTACTAAATTTTGATCAATATGTAACAGACAGGCTTTCAGTTATCATTTCTAGTTGGGGAATTTGAACCATTTTGGTTCTCCCCCTTTATTGTAATGGCCCAATTTGGGACTCTATATGTACTATTTCCAAAATCAATAAAAAGGTCGGCTAAATTTTGGTGTGAAAGATAGCATTTTGCTGAGTCAAATTTGTATGTCTGAATACCATTGTTTTATCTGTTCCATTTGCATTGCACTTATCTTTCTGTTGAATTCAGATGTTTCTTTGAATTTGGATTTACAATCTGTATTCAAACCAGAGCTTTGTATTATGATTTGATACAATTAGAAAAAGGGGAAATTTGTTGTTATCTCAAGTTTGGGAAATGTTATTATGGTATAGATTGATTCATTGTCGTTCCATCATTAATCTTTAGTCTTGCATCTTTATTTTCAGTAGAAGTTCATGAATTACCAATTTTGGGAGTTAATTTGATTGATGAAATCTCAGAGTTGGCTAGATTTAGAATTGAATTCATCCTACCTAAGCTATTTCTTTCCTAGGATTAGCTTGGTTTGCCTCTTTTGTTCTCAGGTTAAGAACATACCCCTGTTAGATGAGGAAAGAGAAAAATTCACTGAAAAATCATTCATATAAGGGAGTTGTACCTTTAAATTTAGAGGGAAATTAGTTTTTTCAATAACAATTTTCCAACTGTTGTATTCGATTATTCTTAAGCATTTTGGGTATTTTAGAGTTAAATTGAAAAGAACAATTTGTTTACTAACATACTCCTTCTAGTGTATCCTACTCTAGATGTGTCATTAGGTCTCCTATGTCGATTAAGTTGTTCAAGAATATTCAGGGTACTATCATGTCCCCTCTTAATATGTTCATATGCCTCTTTTTATTTCTTGAGTTGTTCTTGTGCTTTCTTCAACTCATTCTTCAACATTTCATTTTCATTTCTCAGTTTTTCATTTACTTCTCACACAGTTTCATTTTCGATAGTGATTTCTTCATTTTATTCAACTAAATAATTTAATTATTCATGCATTGCAAAATTCTGTCTTTTGATGTAATACCATTCCTCTTCATTTGCTTTTATTATTTATTCAAGTTCTTTTATTTGCATCTTATGTAATTCTTTTCTGCTCAAGATATTCACACATGGTTGTCGATTTTCCTTCAAATTCCTTTTTCACATTTGATAGTTCTTTTGTTAATTTTGCATTTTCCTTCATGATATCATCTAGGACTTCTTGTGCTTCATCAGACATGCTTCCTTTAGATAATTCATCACAATATTCTTGTGTATCTCTTAACCTTTCAGCCAATTGTTTTCTTATTGCAAGAGATTTCCTTAATCTTTCTATCAAATCTTCAATTACTTTCTTAGGAGTTTTTCCTCTTTCCATAGTGCTCAACTCTGGACTTTTTACTCAAGTTGTCAAACTTTCATTTAGAGTACCAAAGCTCTGATACCAATTTTTGGGTATAAGCACTAAGTAATGTATTAATAGGGGGTGAAGTAGTATAGACACCAATTCAACTTTTATAACTAATTCTGAACACCAGTAATCAAACAGAATTGAAAACTTATTCATTAGGCATTAACCATTATTTTTTAATACAATCGTAACCATAAAATAGTAAATGAAACCAAAACATCACAACCATAGACACAAATATTTTGATATCTTGGAAACCCTTATAAGAGGGAAAAACCATGGTGGGGATGGTACCCAAAAACTTCACTAATGCAATATAGAAGGTTCCATGTGAAAGGATTACAAAAAATCTTCCTAAGAGTTATACATTGTGTTAGAGATGTCTAGTACATTATCAGATGTATAATAAGACCTTTGAAATTCTACCTCATGTGAGGGTTAAAATCTACAAACTAGAGATTTTCCTTTTGAAAGGATTTAGAAACAAATACCTGTAAAAGTCTGCCCTGTTAAAGGATTTAGCTTGCTACAATTTTCTAATAACAACAAGTGATTGATCTATAGTAGCACTTCTTTCTTGTAAGATCTTTTAGGTTATGTATCTTCTCAACCCTCCATTCAATCTGTGACTTAAACCTCACCTTTAAATCTTTTCACTACCTCTTGTATCGATCACTAACTAATCTAACAATAGTTCCTCCTCTGCTCTCTCTCCCTCTCTCTCTCTCTTATTCTCATCTCCATCTCAGAGATAATCTTTTGTTTGATGCTTACTAATTTTTTTGCTTAATCAACACCATTGATTTTAAAATTACGTTTAGGTCACTTAGTACATTAGGTCTAACTTCTTATTGAATATTCCAAATCATCGTTAACCTTAGGAAACATCATTCATCCAATCAAACCATTAGAATCTTGATGACTCAAATAACAATCATAACAAACTTCACCTCAATATCTGTATCGATTTGTCATTTAGCGATCAAGAAAATAGTATTGTAAAGTTTATTCTAGAATACTGATAAATCATTTAAATTAGAATAAGACTTTACCATTTTAAGAATTGGTTTATTCAGGCATCTCTGAAATATCATTATACACCATATTTCAAAACTTCTCCTCACAATACTTAGATCACAATACACATTCACCAGAGTTCCTTCATGTTGTTGTCGTATACCTTAGTCAATTAGGTGCTCCATTAGATTCTTCATTACTGGTTGTGGTCAATTGTAAGGGTAGTGTATTTAGTATGTTTGAACATCAATGAAAAAATTTGATCAAATAGGCATCAATTTTTATTATCTTTTCTAGTTATGTGATCAATGCCAATAGAGACAACACATAAAGTAAAAATATGATAACAACTATCACTGCCATAAGTGGAATTTCTCCTAGACTATGTGCAACTAAAGGTGAAAAATCCTAAGTGTCTCAAATGAAAAATACTATGTATGCATTATCCTAAGTAAGCTTAAGTAAAGTGTAATTAGTAAATAATTAATTACACCAACACCCCCCTTAAGTGAAACTTAGGGGAATGCACTTAATTTCACAATGCAAGAGGGGTCCTGGATACTAGGAAATGTTAGGTACCCATGTACTTGATATGAAAGTGCAATGCAATCTCTCATAAAGTGGGGAAAGGGAGAAAAATTAGTAGGACAAAATTCCCCCCAAAAGAGAGATAAATACATAAAATAAATCTCAAAAAGAATGAGAAGGAGAAGATAAAAACCTTGTGTGAGGAAATCCCCCCCCCCAATAAAAGAGAAAAGAGAATTCAATGAAACCCCCCTAATGAAATATTTCACACCCCTGAGAGAGATCTCAACTAGTGATACTTTCTCTCAGCTAAGGGTGTGGTGAAGATGTCTAGAATCTATTCTTCTATAGGACAATATCTCAATTCAATGACCTACTCTTGTATCAGCTCCTTGATGGAGTGCACATGGACCTCAATGTGCTTGGTTTGTTGATGATGGACCAAGTTTTTCTAGATCTAAATCACACTCTGATTGTCATAATGAATGATTGTAGGTCATGGAATGTTGGAACCAAACTCTATTAGTATATTCTGAATCCAAATATCCTCCATAGCTGCATTAACAAACCCTTGATACTCAACCTCAATTGAAGAGAGAGCGTTAGAATTTTTCTTCTTACTCTGCCAACAAATGGGGCCTAAACCAAGATGAATTTGTAACCTAGAGTGGAATTATGATCACCAAGATCACCATCCCAATTTGAGTCCATGTATTCAATCAAGTCTAGTCCAATGCATTTTTCATAATGAATCTTGTGAGTATATGTGCCCTATTTGTAGTGAAATATGTGCTTAGATGTCTTCCAATGAATCTCATGTGGCTCTTGTGTGATGCGAGAAACCATGCCAACTATAAATAATATGTCAAGTCATTTATCTGTCAAGTATATGAGGCTTCCTAAAAGATGTTAATATAATGTGGCATCAACAAGTGGTGTGGAACACTTAGCCTCAAGCTTGACTCCTAAAAGAAAGAGAGTCAGTACAGGCTTGCAACCAGTCATGTGGAATAGAGAAAGTAAGTCAAGAGTATACTTGGGTTTTACAAGTGTAATCCTGGAAGACAACTTTGTAATATCAATGTTGAGAAAGTAGTGCAAATTACCCAAGTCTGTCATAGAAACTTTATCCTGGAAAGAAGACTTGACATTTTCAATGATGGATGAAGAACTCCCTATTATGATCAAGTCATCAACATAGAGCACAAGTATCAAGTAAGAGTAGTCCTATCACAAATTATAGACATTAGGATATGAATGACACCTAGTGAACCCTTCAAAGAGAATAAAGGAATCCATCTTGGCATACCAATCCATAGGATCCTATTTGAGGCCATACATATATTTCATCAACCTACAAACCAAGGAAGTATCTTGTATGAATCCCTGTGGTTTCTCCATATAAATCTCCTTATGAAGGTCACCATGTAGAAATGAACTCTTTACATCCATCTAATGTATAACCGAAACATAAGCTACAACAATATTAAGTGTCAAACAAATAGATTTATTATTAGCTACGGGTGTAAAGGTCTTAGTATAGTCAACACTTAGAACCTATGAGAAACCTTTAGCAACAAGCCTAGCTTTATACTTATATATACTTTTGTCTGCTACAAACTTAGTTTGATAAATCCACTTACATCGAAACAACTTTATTCCCTTAAGAAGTAGAACCAAATCCCATGTATGATTCCTCATCAAAGAACTATACTCTTCCTCCATGGATAAGTCTCATTCAAGAACTCTTGATGCTTCCTAAAATGATTGTGGATTGGAAGTTGTAGAAATGTAATAATGTGGGAAATATTTATGTTGTGACCTTTTCCTTTATGTGTCTAAAGGATCCCCCACAAGAGAACCTGGTGAATCAAGAGTTTTTCGAGCCCAATGAGGTCCAGTAGAAGATGTAGAAGGAGTATCCTCAAATGAAAGTGGACCCTCTGAAGGTGTAATCATAAGAGTTGGAGTTGAGGTGGAATAGTCACCATCTGAGTCACTATCACTTTCCATGATGGAGGAAGGAAGAGGGGTAGAGGCCAAGCTAGGAGATCTTTCCTCAAAGTGTACAGTCCTATCAATGAATATCTCATGAGCCTTGGTATCCATAATTATATATTCATTCATACCTCTAGGATATCCAACAAATATGCAAGGTCTACTTTGAGGTTTTAATGTCATGCATTTCTGTAGAGGTATTTGAGTCCATGTTGGACAACCAAAGACTCTGAAGCATCTTGCAATAAATTTTATACCACACCAAGCCTCAAAAGGAGTGATTCCCTTTAAAGCTTTATGAGGAACCCAATTTTGGATGTGTGGCACAACCTATAGCTTCTGCCCAAAAAGTTAACCAAGAGACTTAGCATGAATCATGCACCTAGCCATTTCGTTAAGAGTTCTAGTGTTTCTCTCTAAAACACCATTCTGTTGTGGAGTGTATGCAATATAATCTTGAAGATAAATTCCCTCAAATATGAAAAACTACTAAAGTATTGTTCACATATTCCCTTCCATTGTTTGTACGAAGAATATTAAGTTATTTTCCTGATTGCTTCTCAACATGAGCCTTGAAGGCTAGAAATCTATCAAAGACTTCACTCTTGTGACCAAGAAAGTAGACCCTTGTGAATCAAGAGAAGTCATCAATGAAATTGAGGACATGGAGAACCTTTCCAAATGATGGTAGTAAAATTGGGTCTGCTACATTACTATGAACTAGTTGAAGAACTTCTAAAGCTCTCCATGATTTTCCCTTCTCAAACTTCTCCTCTGGATGCTTTCCCATAGAACACCTTAAACATACACCATATGAAAATATGATAGGAGGTAGACCTGTGACCATATCTTTTGAGCTTAGTTGTTGAAGATAGTGGTAATTAAGATATCCAAACCCTCCATGCCATAACTTTCTTTCTGAATTTGAGTGAGTAAGCAAGGTTGTAGAAGGATAATTAGGCACATAGTGAGAGAATGGGTAAAGCCTTGTGTTGTGATTAGCTTTTCCCACTGCAACTAAAGAATCATCCTTAAGTTCATTTACCACAACTAAATCAATTAGAAACTCAAATTTAATTCCATCTCCATAATGAGTGATTTAGTAAATTGAAAGTAGATTGGTGCTCAAGTTAGGAACATAGAGAAAATCCTCAAATGATTCATTACCCATGTCAATCAAACCTTTTCCTTCAACTTCCACTTGATTATTATCACCTATGAATATGTGAGGTACCTTAGTTAGCTCAAATGACAAAAATTGCTTCTTTGAAGAACCCATATCATTAGTGTCACCTGAGTCAAGTATCCATTATCATGAAAAATTTGTAGTTGCTACAAATGCTTTCCCTTTTCCTTTTGATTGTGAAGAAGTGGAAGGAGATGAATCATTATCTTTGTAGGCATTTGGAAAATCAATGTTGTTCCTCTTTATAATGTTCTTCAACTCATTAATCTTCTTAGTGTGACAATAATTATCTTCATGACCACCCTTCTTACAATAAGCACAAGGTGGACTCTCCTTATTCTAATTTCCCTTATTGAAAGAAAATGAAGAATTGCCTTGATATGAGGGGGTTGATTGCACTCTCTCTTGGTGTGGCTATGAATATCCTTGATTTTTCTTCAATTGAGAACCCTTTCCTTGATTCCCTTGATTTCCACAATTAGCTACAAAGGATTTCAACCTTGAAAAATTGAGAATCCTCATACTCATCAATTTTCATTTCTCTAACATCAACATCTCTGCAAATAAATCAAATGAAAGTTGAGCGTAGGCACTTCTAATTGTCAACTTATGAGTCTAAAAACTTAAACAAAAGTTGTATATTCTGAAAGAATCTTGTTCAACATGTTGTGGACTAATTGTGAGTCCTTCATGTTACTACCAAAATATTTAAGTTGTGCTCTAAACTCATTGAATTTTTTAAAATAATCTTGAATTGTGTTAAACTTCTTAGGATCCAAGTTGAGAAGTTCAACTTGAATTTTATATCCCTTAGTCTCATCCACTTTACCATACTATAATGGTGGAAATGGTGATCAATATTGAGAGTATCTAGATCCCAAATCCAACATACATTAGAATACAAAACCTCCAACAAATTGAATTTGATTAGCACAACCAAAAGAGTAAGGTTGCTAATGCGAGATCTACACAACATAGGGTTTTGAATTATTTACGATAGAAAGGATAAGGAAATGTAAAATTGATCTATGAAAGTAAGTGCAAGAGAGGAATAGATAGAATAGAGTCACCTTGAAGTTAGAAGAGGAAAAATAACTTTCAAATCTGAATATAAATATCACTGAAGTTCCAGAATCAGTTGTAACTCCAGATCTGGAACTCTGATGTCTGTAACTTTCTACCATGTAATTGTCAGCCAAAAAGTGCAGAAAAAGGTCAAAAAAGTCAACCTCATCCCTATAGGTCCAAATATGATGAAAATTTTTTAGGGTCGATGACTGTCTGAGATTCCCAAATCTAGATCCGCAACTTCACAACTTGTTCCTGCACATAGAAAAGAAGGAGAAGAAGGTTGGGGAGGGGTTTTCCTTATTCAAACCCTTGTTTACGAATCAATCTTGATATTTAATAAATTTAATAGAAAGAATGTTTTCATGTAGCAGATATTTGATCTAAACTATAGGATGTAGATGCAAATATCTCTTCGAATATGATTAAGTATTTTGATGCAATAGATTTGACTCAACATAAAAACCAAAAAAAGGAAATCGTGTAAGATAAAACCTTATGTACTAGATGTTGTAATTTTCCAAAATATTGGTTTGAGGAAGAGAGAGAAGATGGACAAATTTAGATCTCCTTCCTTGATTATAAACTCATTTGATTAACCTCCAATGGGGGAAATAAGCTATATTTATGGAAGGAAACACCTTGAATACATGATGAAAATGGTGGAATGGAGACTTGAAATGCTTAATGGCTTCCTTGCACTTGAATGCTTGATAATGGATGTCTTCACCAATGGATGCTTGCTTGCACTTGGATCTTTTGAATGCATAATGGATGATAATAACTTGCACAATAATGGATGATGTAAATGTAGCTATGAAAATGAGAGGAAGAGGTATCCTTTTATACACATTTTGGGGCTTAGATTTTTTCAAGGCCAACTATAATTTTAAACCATTCAAGAAAATCCCCTATTCAGCTTTGAGCCAATTTTAGGCACAAAACACTAGGACAAGGTCGACTTGTCTGAGCTAGTCTAGGACAAGGTTGACCAGGTAAACATAATCTAGGTAAAATTGCATAAAAAGCTCCTGAAATGTTAGGGAATTTGCTAACAAGTGGTGATTAAAATCAAAGCCTATCAGGAGATCAGGGCCAATCCCATAATCTAAAAATGAATGCATAGGTCCTAGGTGGAAAATGAAATATGTGATTGGATGGAAAAATGTAGAATCATGCATAGAAGTTAGAGCCAACCTTTATTTTAAATAAGATTGAGGGAGAAGTGTTGGAATAATGGAAGGGTGTGTACTAAGAGGGGAGGGGTGAATCAGTACCCTTAAAAACTTTTACAAATTAAACCTTAGTACTAATTACTTGCATAACCAACCATTGTAGATTTTCTACTTAATACATGCAATATCATAGCATAAATGTAAATGCATGTAAACAAACATTGAAACATTCATGAAATTCATTTACACATGACACGAGTATTTGATCACGCAGAAACCCTTGCTAGAAGGTAAAAACTGCAGTGGGGATGAAACCCACAAAGCTTCACTATCTGCAGAATGGAGGTGCATGTTAGGGCTACAATTTGTGATCACTTCTGATGAGCTTATTCTGTTAGAAGTAACATGTCAGACTCCTTAAGTCTACTCGGTAAATATATTTTAGCAACACAATGTATGTGTGCACTCGGTTAAGAGATTTAAAAAAATATTGTTAAGTCCACCTTGTGGAAGGATTTTTCTATTTGCTACAATTGTTAGAGAGTAAAAATATATATGACCTGATTGTTGTAATCTCAAATTTTTTATTACAGATCCATTAAGTACACAAAATATATCACCTTATTGTGATGGATAATACCTCTATTTTTCTCGGTAGCCTTGTATGTAGTTCTTTACAAACTGAATTCTCTGTTTTCTATCCTTGTACATAAAACTCTTTGTCTGGTCTATAGATATCCTTGGTGGCTACAATCATATCATTCTTGATTGATTATTACATGTATATACAAAAGATTTGACCTAATTAGGTTTCACACTTTTCTTGAAAAACTCTAAGATCAAAGGTTTACAAATTGACCTTGATCTCCTAGTTTGCGTGAATACAATCAGTTAAATAATTACATCCACAAGTAACACTTTTCTTGATCCACAAAAAATGGTTATCCAACTAATCAAAAAGCTATTTTAAAGATTAAAGTGCTTTAGTTGACGTGTAGGTGAGATCTGCTTTTTTTGGTGAAATGTTGTCTCTCAGTGTATACTGGTGCTCAGTGATGGCTTCATATATTGGTGCTTTGTGATGTCGCTCAGTTGATATACTACTTGGTTGATTGTGCTATCGCTCAGTGATCATGACCGATCGACCAAAATTGTATGCTTATATACTAATGACAACTTCTGATCCTTTATGGATTATCAATCTCCCCCTTTGGCATTAGTATCAAAAATTGATATGTACATTACATGTTAGAGTAATAGTCTATCAGGTTATTAATTAAATCATTATGATCTAATTACTAACTCACCTATTCACTCTAGTTTGCTTTAGCTAACCTTAGGGTTTCCCTTTTTAGGGTTTCGTGATTCATTTTATAAGTATTCACCTCTTTGCATTTCATTATGGAGTTCTTTTACATCACATTGTAATCTAGAAATATATCATTAATATATTGTTTTCTGTTGCATACGATGTCTCCTTTGGCTTTTTGGCCGCCATAGCTATTCTTCTCTTCTGTCTTTGCTTATTCCATGTGACAGGTTTGCATGCAGGTGTTCTTGGGAGATTAGCTTTCAGCCTAATCCAACATGGTATCAGAGCAATCCTGCAGTTGGTTGTTCGAGTTTTGTTGAAGCAAGCGAGGGTTTGAAGTTCTCCAGTTTTTTATAGTTTTTCAGAAGGTTTTTGTGTGTATTTAGGGGGACCTTTGTTTCTGGTCACTTTGGGCTTAAACAGACATTACCGTTGCGCTCAAAGCACCCAAAAACCCCAGAATCCATATAAAGTTTATCTATTTTGGACAACTTGACCCCGAGGCAAAAAAAAATTGGTTTCCAGTGTCATACGGGCATGAAAACCGAGAAAAAAATAAAAAAAACCTTTCTTTTTAAAGGTTTTTTATGCGTTCAAAACTGCGTGCAGTGTCTTTTCAAAGGTGCCACCGTCGGGCCGCCACCACTCCACCGGGGCCCGGCCCCCACCGGCGCGCCTCCCGCTGACCCTGCGGCCCGCGCCGCCCTCCGCAGCCCCTGACTGCCACTGCCCTCCGCCGCTCCACAGCCCCCATTGCCCGGCCCACCGCTACTCCACCCTCTGCGCTCAACCGCCCCGCCGCTCCGCCGCCCGCAGCGCCGCCTGGCGGGCTTTACCCCCGCGGGCCCCTTGTAGCCCTGCAACTGATCATATGGATGACCAGGGGCTCGGCCCCAGCCCCCTGCGCGAGCCATGCGCCCGGGGGCCCAATTTTTTTAGCCCCAGGGGCTTAAATTTGGTTTTTGGTGGTTTTTTGACCCTCCTAGACTATTTTTGGTCTATCTTGAGCATTCGGGGGTCTTTTTTCGACTTCCATATACCGTCGGAAAGCTCTTTCCAAGAAATTTCTGATGATGGAGGTTAGGGTTTTGGGTTCTACCATTTTGAAAGTATTTTTTTGCTGTTGAAGTTTGATGTTTGTTTTTGCCTTCCGGGAGCCATATCTGGCTCATCCGGACTCCATTTTTGGCAAACCAGATATCGTCGAAAAGCTGGTTCAGTGAACTATTCAGTTGCAGGGGTATTTTTTCTAGATTCTAATTCAGGTTATCTCTCCTTCAAGTTTAGTATTTTTTGCACTCTGGCAGACTACTTGGGTTCTACAGGTCCTAGGATCTCTTCTTCTGATCTTTTAGCTCACTCTTCTTTCTGACTTCTGAGCATTGTATGCTTTTGTAGCATTTTCATTTTTGTAAATACACTATTTTAAAGTGCCTACTTCTATATTTTTGAGATCTTGTACACCTTGTGTATTTTTGTATTTGCACTCTGTTATAAAGTGTCATGGGGGGTTATAATGTTATGTCGTTTTAGGCTCATCCACCTTTGTCAAGTGAGCATACCTTCCATGACATTAGCCCATGCTGTGTGTCAGTGACACCACCCTTTATCCTGTGTTTGTACTTCTATTGCACTGTTGGTGTTCCTGGTTCTTATTTTTGCAGATGTTTCTGGCATTGTATTCTAGTGTTCCTGTCACCTCTCCCGGTTCAACATTATGGGGGGGTTCACCTATTGGTTTTATTGCTTCCTGGTTTGATTGATCAGCTCTTCAGACATTGTCTTCTTTACCTGGTCATGCACTTCAGTGGGGGTTCCAGCAGTCTCTTCTGACAGAGTTTACAGCTACATGCTTTGGAGATGCTTCTTTCTCTTTCTTGTTCCTTTCTCTGGGACACCTTTCCCTAGATTGAAGGATCAGTTTCCTTCATCTAGTTTATTTCTTGTACTTGGGTACCTAATCAGGCCTTGTTGTCGGGACCCTTCTTTCCTACTTTCTGCAGTAGTTTTCTAGGTTTTGCTTCTCCCTAAGCTTATCTTCAGGGGGGGTGTTAGAGTAATAGTCTATCGGGTTATTAATTAAATCATTATGATCTAATTACTAACTCACCTATTCACTCTAGTTTTCTTTAGCTAACCTTAGGGTTTCCCTTTTAGGGTTTTGTGATTCCTTTTATAAGGATTCACCTCTTTGCATTTCATTATGGAGTTCTTTTACATCACATTGTAATCTAGAAACATATCATTAATATATTGTTTTCTGTTGCATACGATGTCTCCTCTGGCTTTTTGGCTGCCATAGCTATTCTTCTCTTCTGTCTTTGCTTCTTCCATGTGACAGGTTTGCATGTAGGTGTTCTTGGGAGATTAGCTTTCAGCCTAATCCAACATTACATACACCAAGTGTTTTACCTTTACAATGAATCCCCCTATGTGCATGCCTCGGTATGTAGATACAATGTATGTACATGTTATCCCCTTTTTTGAAAGTAATGACAAAGATGTAGAACTTACAGCTTGTCAAATATGTGTGAATGAGATTGTTGAATGGTTGCAATCATCTTGTCCCATTTCTCCTTTAAGTGTTCTAGGGTCATTTTCTCCAAAGTGATTTGAGTGTGCATGTCATATATGCTTTTTGTTACTGACATCTCTGGGGTGGCAATTAGAGTCTTTGTTGTAGTCATGTGTATTAAAAACAATGTGAGATTCGGTAGTAACATGACATGTAGCTCGATTACTTCATCTTTGATTTTGATTTCTGCCTTTTGTATTTCAAGTCTTAACCTTTTAGATTCAACAATATTTTCATAATGCAGTTGGAATGCATTTGGATCGGTTGATAGACTTAGTGCACTAGCTTTTATATTTTCATTTATCTTAGCTATATGTTCACTATGCTCTGTAGTGAAGTGCTCTTGAGTGTACAACTTTTGAACTAAGGTAACTACTTTTGAAATAATAGGTTATAATGTAGCTACTAGTTTAGAAAGTTTCACCTAATTCTCTATCACTTCTTGGTTGATTTAATCGGTGAGTTTGTATTGACACTTCTCTTCTTCTCATTCCTCAGTGACCTTCTTGATGTCTACATTATGTGTTGTGATTGTCTCAGTCAGAACTACAAGTGGATTAATAATGGGTGCAGTTTGATCAATCTTGGTGTCAGGCACTACTTGCAATAGAATATACTTTGTTGTTTTTAGGACTTGTAAATTTATGTGTTCCTTTCTGAGCTTGTCCTATAGTGATTTTATTTTGCATAGCTCCCCATGTCTTGTTAGGGACTCGAGATCAAGTGTTTTTGGATCACAATCAGGTATGTCTATGATCTCATTAAGTGTGATGAGGGCTTTTCTTCCTTTCTTGTTGTTCTTCTTCTTTTGAATGTTGCTTGAAGCAGGGGAATGAGGTACTATAGCAAGAGCCTTTTGTTGCATGGTTTCTATTTTTGATTGCTTGAGAGGTGTGGTGCCTTGGCTAGGGTGCTTAGTTTGTACCTGTTGGTCGGTTGTAGAGGTCTCTACTTCAACTTTTCTTGACTTGCAGCCTTGTCTTCATCTCTAGTATTTTTGGTGGGTGCATGACTTGGTTTGTTCTCTCCACTGGTATTTGTCTTCTCCCCTTGCTCATCACCTTTGTCCATTGGTATGTTTTCTTCAGTCTTAGGTGGTGTCTGTTGTGATTCGGTCATTATATTGATTGCTTGCATCAAGTAAGGAATATTACTTGGTACAAGTGCATGTGCAACATCAGTAGTGTCATGTTCATTTATTGGCTCGATGGAAATAGTGACATATTCATCAGCCTTGGCATCATTATCAAGATTCCCTTGAGTGATATCATGTATAGTTATAACTGGTGTTTCCCCTAATGATTTCAATATATCAGGAATATCATCCACGACCTTACTTTCTTCTGTGGTTAAGTCAATAGGATTGACATCCTCAGTGTCATTCATGAATATGTGTTCAAGGTTCGTGTGGCCTCCTTCTCCTCAGTGTGAGTAGTCTTAGTTAGAGCTACTACCTGCTCAGGTGGATTAAATATTTGAGTCCAAATATTATTTCTCTCTATGTCAATATCATCTAACTTGTTCGGCAATACTTTTTATCCTCTAGATTTTACAAAAAATTTATTGGCGTGCTCCTTCATTGTTGAGTCAATTTCTTCAACTATGGAATTGGGCATGAATGTAACTAGGGATCTTTCTCTCATCTATTTCTCCATGTGCAATGCATATGTCCATCTAGTTAATATCTTTGTTAGAGTAGTCGAATATTGCTAATAATTAAATTAGTTAATTATTAGTTCATCTACTCTTAGCTTAAGTTAGACTTAGGAAAGTTTCCTTTTCTGAGTTGTTTCCCTTTTTAGGGTTTCGGCATCCTTTATAAGGATTGTCCGCTTT
>MU225951.1:3115234-3144780 GCA_018584345.1 Thuja plicata | reverse complement strand
TTGCAGTCTCTGGCCTATCGGCCGCCATAGCTTTCTGGATCCTTCTCTCTTCTGTCTGTTTCATTCTATTTGTAATAGCTATGCATGCAGGTGTTCTTGGGTAGATTGATGTTCATCAATCTCAACAATCTTGTCATGTAGATCTTGTGGAATATGATTGCCAAATTATATAGGTACATTTTTGTAAGCAACCATCATCTTAATGATGGCCACTTCTATTTTGTCCTTATTCTCGGTAGACAAAGTTCCCCATTGTCAATCTTATGATGTTGTAGACTACCTGTGTTGATGATTGACTCTGCAATTTCATCAATTGTCTATGGTATTTTTGCCTTTTCTTCTCAGATTCTTTGTTATCTTTCATCTTCTTTAGTATCATCCTTATCTTCTCTTCCTCTGATAAATTTCTTTCATTGTCTTGGTGCTAGTTTCTCAGTTGAGGCTTTAGGATTTCTTTTCTAATATGTTCTTACAATGCCTTTCTTTAAGGATGGTGAGTCTACCTTTGTTGTTTTTCTCCTTGTTCTAGATGCAATCGTTACTTCAGTAACTTTTGTTTTCTTGGCCTGTGGTGGCTCTGCATTTGATTTGGTAGATTCTAAATCACTTAATTCTTTCCTTTCACTGACGGGTGTCTATTCCTCAGTGATGTCTACTAATTTTTCCAATTGTTCATCAGTTACCAAAAAATTCTTCTAAAGTGAGTTCACCATTCATGTTTTCTTCCTTCCTATTTTCTTGACATCTAAACCAGTCTTAATTCTTGACCTGGCTTCCTCATATGTGCAAAATATTCTTAAAGATTTTTCAACTAGTTCATTTAGCAGGGCTTTAATAGCTCTTGCACCCAAATCTATGTCAATTTCATAGTCTAATGGTGGTAACCATGTTGTTATTGGGTTGGCAGGTTTGATGAGTGTTGTGTCAGTGTCAAATAAAAAACATATCTCATCCTTGTATTGTTCAACTAAATAGATAGGGATTCTCATCCTCTTCTGCATCCATTCTTGAATGATGTAAAGTGAGCATGCAATAGGGGTGTGAAATTATCTCCTAGTGATTTAATGTAATCACTAATCTGTGATGTGATAGGTCAATTGGTGTCCCAAGTGACATTATTGATGGAAGGAAAGAAATTTTGTAAGTAAAAGAATGTGCACATCAGTAGGGAATTGAACTTACATGTATTAGATCAAGATGATCTAATTGTTCTCATGTTCTCTTCAAGTTGTTTCAGTAGCAGCTCAGCTAGATCAAGTTGCAGTCCCTTCTTCACGATTTTGTATGCAGTGTCGACTGCTCCACAAGTAATGTTGTTCATTCTTCTAGCTTACAAGATTTTATATCCAATCACATACGCACCAAATTTCATTTTAGGGTCAGTGATTGAATTGATTTTCATACCTCTGTCATCCCACTCGGCTTCAGTTAACATTTCAATCTCAGCACGTTTGGGGTGTCTTAGGGCTTTTTCTTTCTTGGTTATAGGGTATCTAGTCACTATGTGAATCAAATACTTTATGATTGGATTGGTTTTATCTAACCACATATTTCCATCATGCACTCGGCTGAGCACAATGTAAATCCATTCCATTTTGAAATCTTTTGGGAACAGTAGGGCATTGTTTAACCCTTTCACTTCAATGTGCTTGTACTCATCCCTTAGGTTACCATCCTTGCATAGATTTTGATAAGCTTCCTGAAGCTCAAAGTATCCAATATCTACAACTTTGTAGTGGATGTATGCACGAATGTCTTCAACCAGTAAAACCCTAGGTGGGATACTCAAAAATGCTCCTTTTTCATTGGGTTGAGCAACAACCTCAAAGAAAAACTTGTAGTTAGGTTCCTCATAGGTTGATTTATTTATTAAAATGACCTTATTGTCCTTTTCCATCTTGATCTTCAAGGTTCGTGAAGTGGTTTCCATTGTACATTAATTTAGGGCTTCTCTGTAAATAACTTGTTAACTCGGTGAGTCTAGATACTCACTAGATGTTTGATGTGAATGCTTAAAATCTATTGGAGTAGCTTTGAAAGAGTTGTGAATCGCTCTGTAATGTAGTCACTTTGAATCACTCTTCTTCGCTCTATAATTTTCTTTTTAACATTGGGTGAACAAATGAGTTCACATTGCCCCTTTTTATAGAAAAATACCTCAAGTGATTCATTAAATGCTTCACCAACCGCTCGGTCGACAAAACAGAGATGATCGGTTGACAAAATAGAGATGCTTAGTCAGCACACCAAAGTATTCAGCTTGGTGAGTATACAATACTTGGTACATAGTGTCAACTTGGTTGTCTTTCACATGTTCACCAACGTGCAGTTTATGCTCGGTTCATATTGACCAACCAAACTAGATTCACAAAACATAACATGCAATACCATAGTGCATCTTCATTCATGCTAATTTGGCATATTCTCAATGAATATAGGAATTTATGTGAAATATAGCTTCATAGAGTATAGTTCCATACTTACTTGTATTTCTTAAGTGGGGGTGGTGGAATCACCCGATCCATTGGATGAGGTGTCACCAACTATAGTTCTTGGTCCAGAATTATCATTGTTTGATTCTCTCCTCCAGATTTGATTTCTCATTCTCATGATGTCTTCAATAGTATTTCCATTTGCAAAAGTGCTTGACTCTGTCACTCGGTCTCTGTAGTCCTTACTTAAGTGACTGACCTTATGACAGTGTAAGCATTCCATTCCAGAGTTAGTCCAGTTTCTAGATCTTCTTATCCATTTCCTCATACAGCTAGCAGCTATATGTCCATATCTGCCACATGCTATGCAATTTACCCAAGTGTTGTAATCCCAAACATATTTATTACCAAATCTTCTCAGTACATATGCATTTTCTTGTTCTTTAGGTTTCCAAAATTGCTTTATCTTTTTATTGCATTCATGAAATGTGTGGCCATGTATGTTGCAAGTAGGACAATTTTTTTCCATGTAAGATTTCTTCTTTGGTTTGTTCATCCTATATCTGTAATCATGTGCTTTGTGTTTATGCTTGTTACAGGTATAACAATTACCTATGAATGTAGAAGTAGTTTTAGGAATACCTTTTGATTTGCTCTTGCAAACATTTGATGTGTGGCCTAGTTTTCCATAGTGACTACGTGAACACTTATTTGGTCTTGGATTTGTGTAGAAATTCCTTTGATCAGCTTAGTTTGATGATTCTCCATGCTCAGTATACCCTAAACCAATATTTTTGTTGAGTTTTATTTGTCCATTCACAAATTCATCCATTCTTTTTGTACAGCCTTTAGCTTTCTTTATCATATCATTATGTTGTTGTTGAATCTTCACTTCATGGTTCAGTTTCTCATTTTCTTATTTTAGTTCACCAATAAATTCCAATTTTCCAACAAGTTCCATGTTCATTCTGTTGGCCTCATGACTCATAAGAACTATTTGATTGGTGATCTCAAGGTGATTTATAGTAAGTCTTTGTATCTCAGATTCTTTCTCTTGCAAAATTTCAGTAATATTTATCCTGTCATCAATAGCCAAAGTTCTTTATTGTTCGGCTTGTCTTGCATTATTCATAACATCAATCATTCTTACCATTTGTGTCTCTTGACCAATCTAAAGTACTTTCACTTGTTTAGTTATATGTTGATTAATTTCATTTAGATCTGCAATAGTTCCTTCAGATGTGTCAGATATACCACCAGATTCAGATCCAGATGAATCAAGTAGGTTAGGTATCTCTTTTTCATAATAGTCAGTTTCATTGTAGCGAGACATCATGACTTTTCTTTCCTTCAGCCAATAACTCCTTCTGTTTGTTTCTCGCCTCTTTGTATTGCTCAAAGAAAATTTATATTTGCAACTTTTGATTCTCAATATTTTTATCAAGCTTATACCTTTCCATTGTAAGATCTTTTCTCTCAAGTGATCAAACTTTTCCAAATAAGAGAGCTAGCTCTGATACCAATTGTTGGAATAATGGAAGGAGTGTACTGAGAGGGGAGGGGTGAATCAATACCCTTAAAGACTTTTACAAATTAAACCTTAGTACTCATTACTTGCATAACCACCCACTATAGCTTTTCTACTTCATACATTCAATATCATAACATAAATGTAAATTGATGCAAACAAACATTGAAACATTCATGAAACTCATTTACACATGACACAAGTATTTAATCATGCAGAAACCCTTGTTAGAAGGTAAAAAATGTGGTGGGGATGAAACCCACAAAGCTTCACTATCTAACGAATGGAAGGTATCTATTAGGAATACAAGTTGTGATCACTTCTGATGATCTTACTCTGTTAGGAGTAACATGTCAGACTTTTTAAGTCTACTTGGTAAAGAGATTTTAGTAACACAATGTATGTGTGCACTCGGTTAAGAGATTTACAAAAATCCTGTTAAGTCCACCTTGTGAAAGGATTTTTTTGTTTGCTAAAATTGTTAGAGAGTAAAAAAATATATGACCTTATTGCTACAATCTCAAATTGTTGATTACATATCCATTAAGTACACAAAATATATCACCTTATTGTGATGGATAATGCCTTTGTTCTGCTTGGTAGCCATGTATGTAGTTCTTTACAAACTAAATTCTCCTTTTCCTATCCTTGTGCATGAAATTCTCTATTTGATCTATAGATATCCTTGGCCGCTACAATCATATCATTCTTGATTGATTATTACATCTATATACAAAATATTTGACCTAATTAAGTTTCACGCTTTTCTTGAAAAACTCTAAGATCAAAGGTTTACAACTTGACCTTGATCTCCTAGTTTGCATGAATACAATCAGTTAACTAATCACATCCATAATTAATGCTTTTCTTGATCCACAAAAAATGATTATCTAGCTAAGCAAAAATCTATTTTAAAGATTAAAGTGCTTTCGCTGATGTGTAGGTGAGATTTGCTTTTTTTGGTGAAATGTTGTCTCTTGGTGTAGAATGGTGGTCGGTGATGGCTTTGTATACTGGTGCTTGGTGATGTCGCTTGGTTGATATACTGCTCAGTTGATTGTGTTGTCACTTGGTGAGTGTTGTTGCTCAGTGATCATGACCGACCGACCAAAACTGTCTTCTTATATACTAATGACAACTTTTGATCCTTTATGGATTATCAAGAAGGAGGACCTATATTATAATTATATATGCACTTAAGTGCAATATGAGGTCCTACCATAAAGAAACACACTAAAGTAGGCTCATAATGGTCCCAAAATGAGCGTAAATTAAGTGTTTACATTTTAGGACAGTACATTTAGCCCCAACTTTAGCGAGAGTATGAGAAAAGTTCATGCTCATGGTAAAGGAAGATATAGAAGAAAGAAAGAATAATGAGAGAGAGAGATGATGATGATAGGAGAATTGAAAAGAGATAAGAAAACCCTAAGTGTAAGGATTTAAGCCCCCAAACCAAGGATCTTAATTCCACATCAGAGCATGAAAACAAAGCAAAAAGAAAAAGGAAAAGAAAATATTAAAGATGCAACACACAAAAGGGATTAGTACTAAAAACAGATCTCCAAATCAACCAGTGAAAAAGACCTCGATCAAAAATATCTCATCCACTAATATAATGTCTGGAAATTTATTTAAAGAGCACAAGTGATCACATAGGAAGAACAAGAGCATCATCAAAGACAATGCAAACTCCATGATCTAACCCACTAGCACAACCACAAGAGCATAGAGAAAGACACCATGAATCCCATAGACTAGTAAATTGTTTTATGCTAGGTGATTCATGGGGAGAGAAGAGAGGGAGGATGGATAATTGATAGTCTATAAAATTAGGTTATGCTAGTCAATTATACCTTGAGAAAATTTATGCATGAGGCACCTTAAAAATATTTTGCGCATAGGGTGGCTAAAAATGTTTTGTGCACGGAGCGGTTTAAAAATAGTTTGTGCATGGGGCGGCTTTAGGGGATCAATCTTTTGGAAATTCCATGTGAATCCATTTTTAGGGAATGGTCTTATGGAAATTCCATGTGGATCCATGAAAAGGGGTCAATCTTATGGAAAGTTTGTTTTCATATGGATCAATGAACAAAAAGTGTTTCATATATGTACAAGGGAGGTTGTATGTATTCCCCCTCCTTATGATATCAACTTAGGAGACATCATAAGGAAGAGAATCAAGGACACCTATTTTTGAAAAACAAGAAGATATCCTTAAAGAAATAATGTATGCCATAAACTCAACTAAGAGCATTGACTCTTATGAGCTAAGAAAATAGATAATCATGAAAGAATATTCTTCTTGGGGGAAGAGCCCCATGAAAGGAAGAGATCTTGGCTATAAGATAGCTACCTTAAAGAAGATTCATTGAAAAAATATAGAATCTTCAAGATAAGATAGGGGGAAAAGAAAAATAATGCACCCATTTAGTCCCTTATTTCTAGGTGAAATAGCGATTCTTGATGAAGAATGATAGACTTTGAAACGCATTGTAAGTGAAGTTGTTTATAATGAACATAGTTCTTCAAATAAAGAAGAGGTTGTGATAAATTTTTCACACCACTTGTATAAGAGGGAATCTTGAATTAAAATGAATATTTCTGTATAGGAAAAGAATGCCACATGATAAACAAAGGCCACTATACTAAGAAAAGTAGATCCTTAAAAGGAGAGATGGATGATTATTTATGAGAGATATGACCTTTGAGGAAGGAAAGGGATCGTTAAGAATAGTTGCTAGGATCTTGTTTGAAACAAAGTATCTCATGCCAAAAAATGTGTACCATCATGAAATAATAACAATCCATGAAAAGATGAGGAAAAGAAGGGGAAAGAAGGATGCCACATTATGTCCACTTAGTGGCCAACCCAAGTATACAAGATATAAACTTCCAAGCAAGGAATAAATTGTAAGGATAATAATAATTTTGGCATCTGATGGAGGTGATCATATCCTAGATCATGGGATGAATGTTGTAGTGTTGTCATTGTTGGCAACAAGTCTATTTCACGGGTCAGATCAAATATATCAGTGATAAAGGTGATTGTATAAGAACTTATCTAAGTATCCAATGTACCAGTGATAACATAATTTGTGGTGGTAATTTTTGTGTGCGGTGATAATCTGAAGGATTTTGATGATGTGATCATGCAGACAATATCTACTGAGTCATTTTTACCTACCTTTGTGATTTTGTAAGTTGTTTCAACGTACAATTGGAGATTTGAGGCAAACACCAGTGATGTCAGTAAGAATAGTCTATTAATGTTATAAGGCACTAAGATGGGGGTGAATCAATGAAACTACAGAACTAAAAAATCTTTCCATCAACTTCCAAAGTAACCAACATGCAAAGCTAAAGATGACATAAAAGCATACCAAAACATACATCCACGAAATCAACATAATAACACCAATATTTTATTGTGGAAACCCTTGTTAGAGGGAAAAACCATGGTGGGAATTACCACCCACAAATCTCACTAGTGCACTAATAAGTATTTTCCCTATTAGAGAATTATAACCACCCTGTTAAGGGAATACCCTGTTGAAAGCTATGCCCTGTTAAAATCTATTATAAAATTCATGTTAGCAACTACCCAGTTAAAGGATTTAGAACTCCTTATGAGCGTCACCCTGTTAGAGGATTTAGTCTTCAAACCTGTTAGGATCCTACATACCCTGTTAGGAGTAACCCTGTTAGAGGATTTTGATCACAAGTTGGCTAGGACTTTCCTTGAGAATAAACTCAAATAAAATGATCTGAAAGTAGCACTCTCTACTTGATAGATCCACTTCAGCCCTGCTCAAATTCTTTTTTCTGCTCATACAAACATGATTCACTACAACTTCTATAATCATTGCATCAAATCACACTCTCTTTAATCATTCAATTTCATCTCTTATATAAACTTTTAGGTCGATGGAATAACCCTAAAACTTGTTACTTGAGTCGGCCTCCAAATCCTAATTAAAATCCATTAGCGATCACGCTAATATAGGAAATTAAACTCCTCAAATTCAGCCTCAAAAATACAATTCTCAAATAAAACAAACTTTGACACATAATTGATCGCTTCCTCACTTCATCACCTTGACTTGATCAGTTGACTGTTCTTGTTGATATCACTGGTGTTTGCCTCAAATATCCAACTGTGCATTAAATCTACTTTGGCAATCATAGATGTAGATAAATATAAATTTGTAGATATTTTTGTAAGATCGCATCATCTGAATCCTTCAAATTATCACCACACACTGAAATCACCATCCCAGACTGTATAAACATCGATACACTAAGTACTTAGAACAATCCTTGCCAAAACATCATAATCATCAGTATCCATGATTTGTCTTGTAAATTAGACTTGTTTCTAGCAATGAAAATACTACAACATTCTCCACATGATCTAGGATATGATCATCTTCATCAGATTCCAACAGTCTCCCCCTTTGGCATTGATGGCAACACTTATAAAAAATTGCTAAGTGTCTGACTAAGCAAAACAAAAATACAAGTATAGAGAAAATATATAAGTATAGAGAAAAACTTTAGGATTACTCCCCTATGGTAATTACAAATGGATCATACAACATAATAGATAATACCATGTTTATATTGTACCCTCATACAAAATACTTAGCCAAAATTTTCACTACTATCTTCTCCCTCACTAGAATCCTCTATCTACTCCCACTTACTTTCTTCTCCCCCTTTGACAACAATGACAAAGGTGTAACAAGAAATGATTAGAACAAAATTTTATTTAGAGAGTAGCATATACCTACTATAATCTACTAAATACATCACCAAAATTAGTCTTTAAGACCTATAGATCAATCTCCCATATCTTCGTGAGATGTTCATTAATCACTATCTGACCGGTTAGTAGATAGGATAGATCTTCCAATGCATCCACTATACCTATATCAAGTAGATTTGATATCAGTGTTGTATCTTTAACGTCTTTCTCCAAATTTCCAAGTTTGGAATCAGTAGACTCTGTAGCTCTAACAATACTAAGACCCTTTTCTCTTGCTCATTGTGATAAGTTTTGAGCTTATCGTTAATATTTCTCATTGATGCTCCAAAAATCGTAAAAAAATTCTTTCACTAGATCAAAATTTCATACTAACTTTTGTATCTCCTATTGAGATTCATCTCTTTTCTGCTTAAAATCCTTCAAAAAGTGTGAGAATCATAAATAGTAGTAAGAATCTTACCACCTTCTATCAATGCTTGTTTCACTTTGTTAGTCTCAACTGTCAATTTTCCTCTATGAAGTGCAATCTACTGGACTAACTTCGTTCATTTCTTTATTTCATATTCCTTCTTCACCTTTACTATTGTTGCATTCTCTAGACTTTGTATTTGTTCACTTGTAGTAATTACCAATTGTTCAATGGGTACAATCTTCTCATCGTAGGTTTCTTCAAACACAAGATCAAATAATATATCTCTTGCATTCTATATAATTTGTGTCTCCTACTTTTGATCTCTTATGGCCTTTGACTTAATGGCCATGGAAATATTCATTAACTATGATGGGCTCATTATGCTAAAATCTATTGGTCCTTGAATGACTAGTATGTCATCCTCATCCATTTTATCAAAACTTTTTTGTATAATAGACATGGAATATATCACCTTTTCCTTTCCTTTGTCTGTTGTCGTCTCCATTTATGGTTCTTGCTTCTCTTGTTCTCCTTTCTTTTGCACATCCTCAGTATGTGCAAGCACTTTCTTCTCCTTGTTTTATGATTCACCGGTAGTTCTTCTTTTTTCTCACTAGTAGGAACCTCAGTCAACACTAGTGTTTTTCCTATGTTCACCTATTCCTCTGTTGTGGCCCTTTGTTCTTCATGAATGTCCAAGACAGGTACATCACCTATGGTGTCCATGGTATCCTTGGGTTTATCTAAATAAACATTATCAAGTGTGACCTTCACATCATCAATTTTCCATCCTTCATCAGTCTATGTAATCATAGGTTCATTATAATCTTGTCTGTTCTCCTCTTCATCTTTGTCTTGATCATATTTGTTCTCTTCTTCAAGACCTAAAAATTTCTTTAAAATACTCATTGTTTCCTCTAGCACTAATTGAGAGTCAACAATCAGTAATCTTATAGTTCTTGACTTAGTCTTGAACTTAGGTCTAACCTTCTTAAGTGTCTCTTGGATTTCCTCTCTAGACATCTCTGGTTGTAATTGGACTAAGTTATATTCAATTGCTTCCTTGTCTTCCTTCAAAACTTTTTGC
This sequence comes from Thuja plicata, assembly GCA_018584345.1. Lineage (NCBI taxonomy): Eukaryota > Viridiplantae > Streptophyta > Pinopsida > Cupressales > Cupressaceae > Thuja > Thuja plicata. Next base: position 3,134,553 of record MU225951.1, on the reverse strand, counting down.
CGCCTAGCTTCTATCTTAGCATACAGAGATTGAGGAATTTTTCCTTTCAGTTATATAATTGCTTTACTTAGCCTATGCATTTTGAACACCATTGTATCCTCAATCTTCCTTTGATATTCTTCATTAAATTTGTCATACAATTTTCTAACTCCAACAAGTACTCCCCACTTCTTGACTTTTTCACCAATATAATCAACTAAAATGAACTTACCAAAATAAGGCTTAGTAGCTTTTGTGGTAGGAGGTTCTACTACCTTTGATATTTTTCCACTTCCCTTCATCCTCTTTTGTTCTTCGTTGAAATCAATACCTTCTTCTTTTGCTTCTTCTTCAATCTTATTAAATCTTTGAGCCTTATCCTTTTTCCTTTTACCTGTGGTCTCCTTCACCTTTGTGGGTATTGGTTGAGTATTCTTTTGCTTCTTCGTTACTGGTGAATTTTATGGAGGAGAGGGTTTCTCCTTATTCACTGCAACTGTGGCACTTCTTGTTTGTCTATCAGTTGGGGCACTACCGGTTGTAGAAGAAATAACTTCTACATCTTCTTCTACTGCTATAGTTGTTTCTCCTTATGTTCCTGCTTTCTCTGTAGCATGTTTGGCTCTAAATTTGTTGATAGCTTCTTGGGTGAAGTCTTTCTTCAATCAAAATTCTTCAACTTCTTTTCTTATCTTCTTCTCAGTCATTGGTTTGGTTAAATTGTTGTGTACTTCCATACTCTTCCCTTCATAAGTTCTGAATCTAGGTTCATTTGGGTCTACCGGTTTAGATAGTAAGTCTTCAGCATGTAATATTACCATATCACCTTCTACTTCATTGATGCAGGAGCATCCTGGGGTAGTTGGAAATCCTGTATAACCAAAAATATGTTTTGGTTTGATTTGGTTTTAGTAGTAAACTTGGTTGGAGACCTGAGGTGCTTGGTCACTTTGGTGGTAGTTCTCGGTTGGAAGATGTGTTGCTTCACTGATGGACTCGGTGACTAAACTCGGTAGTGTCTACACTTAGTGGTTTTAGGTATTCAGTGGTATTCTACTTGGAGTTACACTACTCAGTGATAGTTGTTTGGTGTGTTCATCTTGGCGGTGTCTTGCTCGGTATCATATTACTAAGTGGTGTCTATTTGGTGGAGTTCAGCTTGGTTGTGCCTTTCACCGAGTGGTCTGGGTCTTGGTGTTCTTATTTTTTGACTGGATGTTGGAGTTCAACAACTTGTGTTTTTGTATTGGGCGAACATTAGATATTTCATCCATGATTTGGAGGGGTCATTGGGATCGTGCTGAGTTTCAAGGCATGCAGATTTGTGGCATTAGATCTTGTGTGGACCTAAATTTGTGTTGATGTTTTCTTCTATGTATTTAGTGTTTACTTGCAGCCGACTGGGTCATTTAATATTTGTAACCAAGATGACTTGTGGATGTGTTGTATAAAAGGAGTATGTAGGTATCATTTAGGAGGTCGAGAAAAAAGAGAGAAAAGAGTAGAGAGTTGGTAGCAGATAGTAGTAAGTGGGTAAGAGAGAAACTTGTAAGATTGCTTGGTGGCTTGCGAGCACAAGTTCAAATCTGGTTTCATCCAATTAACTATAGGGTAAACTGGTGAAGTTGGATCCTATGAGATCTTGTTGAATCTGTTAATGTGTTGGTCGTAGCCAAGAAGGCCTTATAGCCTGACATGTTGCATGTAATTTGAATTCTGAGATAATATAAGTTGATATTGATATATCTTATTGTGTTGTTGTTTCCGTTGTGAGTGTTGTTTGGCTGTAAGTTTGGACAGTCCATTCTTGGATCCTCTAATCTTGACTGCATCATTCATATCCCATGTGCATAGCCCAAGATGTTTTGGGTACTACTTCCTCAATCTAACAGGTGTCATTATCAACCATGAAACATATATCATTCTTGTATTTCTCAACTATATGTCCTAGAATCCCTTCCCTTTGATGCATCCTACTCTAAAAATCCTTGAAGCATCCCAAAACCTTTTCATTTAAACCATTTCCTAGTAATATAATACAATTCTTCAATTGAACTACCACTGGTGTACCCTCTATCCAATTTATTATTCTAACACTAGGAAAAAAAATTTCAAAATAAAAGAACAAGCCTATAATTAATTGGTTGAATTTGAATACTTTCCTTTTTATTTCTTGATCTTCTCCAATTTCTAGAATAGTTGATCTCTCATTGCAGTACATAGATCATATTCAATATCTTCTATTATCATTATGTATGCAGCATGAATTGCACCATCGAGCACATTGTTGATCCTGTTGGAGTGATAGACCTTGTATCATATAACCATTTATGAAAATCCCACATTTAGGTCAAGGATATCATTTATTTTCATCTCTATCTTGTCCCAATTAGACTTGGTTAAGTCGATGACTACATCCTTTAGAATTGAAGTACTGATACTTCACCGGTTGCACAAAAACCTGTAACACCATGTATTACCTCCTTTGTGATCTTGTGTGGATGGCAAAGCCACATAAACTAGTCATGCATTTAGCTTAATACATATCTAACTTGATCTTATTCAAATTCATCAAGGAAGTTGATCGTGATAAAAACTCTTGTCTACAACCACTTGGTGCTCATCCTTCAACACCAATTCCTCACATAACTCTGTATAATGATTCAAAATGTGTCAAGAGCCTAAGTCAAACTTACAATGGATATAAGATCACACATATTCAATGTGCACTACACCATAGGGAATGTTAGATAGGGCACCCTTTGGATCATCTTCAACTAATTTGAAGGAATGTTTCTTAAACTCAAGCCTAGGTCTCTCAGTAACTCTATAATGATCAATGTATCCATTTCCAAACAAAAAATTCAAGATTAGAAGATCAAATAAATACCTTTCTGATTACTGGTTGATGAAACTTTAAACCCTTGCTATTAGTTTCACACAATCATTGCAAAATCTTCAAATACTCACCTTGACTGTTGGCAAATCGTTCAAACTTTGCTTATGTAGAAATGTGTCTTCTCTTTGAAAATGTAGGTGCATAATAAGACATAAAAATATTTTTTTATCTGCCTTCTCTCTACTACATTAATGGCATCACCGATTGCTAAAAAAATACCATATACTTTCTACAAGTCTTTTTAGCAGTCAACCAAATCTTCATGCGATCAAACAAAACTTCATTCCATAAATTAATACAATCATATGCATCTAAATATGCAAATATACCTTACTGCACAAGCATCTAGTGGGTGTTCAATAGATTCTGAAATATTTTCTCCCCCTAAGTCAATGATGACTTAGTTAGATGAATAATTCTCCACATCTGGTGAAGAAGTGGTGTCTTCTCATGGTTTTTCTTCACTCTTCTTTGTCAAGATCTTCTTCATCTGATTCCTATTCTCTTCAAAATTCACAATCTTCTTTCCCTTTTTCTTGTTTGATTGATTAACCGGTTGGTTCACCTTATTCTTTCTTGCTCTATAATACCTTGCAATGTGTCCTATCTTATGAAAATAAAAACATGTCATACATGTTAATCTTCAAGATCATGCATTGCCTCTACCTATGCTCAATATGCAGTTAACAACCATGTCTCCATAATTATGACAATGTGAGAATCGAACATTCCACTAGTTCTCATTTTGATAAGGACTTGAATGGTTGATTTTTGACCATTGATCGTTCATGCTTGTCTTGAACTCATTATCTTTATGTCCATAATTTTTGAAATTGTAACAATAACCATGAAAATTACATAGTCTAGTATTAGATCTAAAAAATTTCTTGGAAACATTAGCAGTATGTCCAACCTCATGGCATTTAAAGCAAACTAGTTTATAATATCTCTTACCAGATTTCCTTGGGGTTAGATTTGGTGTGGTTTTCTCATCTTACATGTCCTTCTTGCTTACATAGGATTCTCCAACTTCATGATTGGTGTAGCCAAGACCATGCTTCCCTCCATTCATTCTTTGATTCTTGAGTTGTTCATCAAGTTTTGCATAAATTTCATTAAAATTCTCGAGTAAATTATTAGCAGCCTTCAACTCACCTTTGAGTTTCTCATTTTCCTTTTTAAGATTTTCATTCTACCTTAGGGCTTCTTGATTCTCTTTAAAAATTTCTTCCAGATGTTCATTTGTCTCATGTAAATATGCATGAAATATACCAAAATCTTGTGTAGATTTGAAAAGTTCATCAGTTTTATCTTTTAGGGATTTGTCTTTGGCCTTTAGGGCATCCTCTGTAATTTTCTTTGCTTCTTCTACAGCTTTCCTTGATTCAATTTATTCACCCATCCCGATTGATAAGGCTTCTAACTCTCTCTTTAGATTCTTCTTGTCTCCATGTAATTTCTTATTCTCCTAGGTTAAAGCTTCTAGGGAATCCTCATATTCCTCATACCCACTTTCCTTAAATAGTTGATCGATGAGATATTGTCTCCCAGATAACTGTTGAACAATCTAAAACCTCTTAGCTCTTGATTGGTTGAGTTTCTCCTTCAAATGGTCAAACAACTCTTCTGCATCTTCAAGTTGCTTTTAAATTTGCCTTTTATATCTCAAACTCCACATATATGCCTTAAGGATCCTTCCCAAGTTGTTAGGCTTCTTCAAGGGAACTTGGCTCTGATACAAATTGTTAATGTTATAAGGTATTAAGAGGGGGGTGAATCAATGCAACTATAGATCTACAAATATTTTCATCAACTTTCAAAGTAACCAACATGCAAAGATAAAGATAACATAAAAGAATACCAAAACATACATCCACAAAATACACACAATAACACCAATATTTTATCGTGGAAACCCTTTTTAGAGGGAAAATCAATGGTGGGAATTGTCACCCACAAATCTCACTATTTTACCAATAAGTTTTTTTGTGTTCATTATAACTACCCTTTTAAGGGCATACCCAGTTAAGAGTATCTCTATCTCTGTTAAAAGAATTTACAAAAGTCTTGTTAGGAACTACCCAATTAAAGGGTTTAGAACTCCTTCTAAGAGTCACTCTGTGAGAGGATTTAGTCTTCGTACCTATTATGATCCTACATACCCTGTTAGGAGTAAACTTGTTAGAGTATTTTGATCACAAGCTGGTTAGGACATGCCTTGAGAATGAACTCAAATAAAATGATCTGAAAGTAGCACTCTTTGCTTGAAAGATCTGCTTTAGTACTTCTCAAATCATTTTTCTTCTCATACAAACATTCACTAAAACTACTAGAATCATCTCATCAACTCACACTCTCTTTCATCCTTTGATTTAATCTCTTATATACACTTTTAGGTCGGTGGAATAACCCTAAAATGTGTTACCTAAGTTAGCCTCCAAATCGTAATTAAACACCATAAGTGATCACCCCAACATAGGAAATTAAAATCCTCAAGGTTGTCCCTCAACAATATAATTCTCAAATAAAACAAACTTTGACACGTAATTGATCACTACCTTGATTTAATCACCTTGACTTGACCGATTGATTGTTCTTGCATATATCATTTGTGTTTGCCTCAAATATCTAACTGTGCATTGAATCATCTTGTGTGATCATAGATGTAGATAAATATAAATTTGTAGATACTTCATGTAAGATTGCATCATCTAAATCCTTCATATTATCACCACACACTAAAATCACCATACTAGACTGTATAAACATTGATACACTAAACACTTAGAAAAATCCTTGCTAAAACGTCATCATCACCGATATCTCTGATCTATCCTGTAAAGTAGACTTGTTTCCAGCAATGAAAAAACTACAACATTCTCCACATGATCTAGCGTATGATCATCTTCATTAGATTCTAACATAGTCAACTGGTCTAGTCAAGGTGATGAAATCGAGATAGCGATCAATTATGAGCCAAAGTTTGTTTTATTTTTGAATTTTAATGTTGAGGACTGGCCTTGAGGATTTCAATTTCCTATGTTGGAGTGGTTGCTTATGACTTTTTATTAGGATTTGGAGGCTGACTTGGGTAACATTTTTTAGGGTTATCCCACCGACCTAAATGTGTTTACAAGAGATGAAATTGGGAAGAGTTAAGATTTTTTGTTGATGCGATGATTGTAGTGGTTGAAGTGGATGTTTGTATGAACAAAATAGTGATTTGAGTAGTTCTTAAGTGGATCTGTCAAGAAGAGTGTGCTACTTTTAGATCATTTTTATTTGAGTTCATTCTCAAGGCAAGTCCTAACTGACATGTGATCAAAATCCACTAACAAGGTTACTCTTAATAGGGTAAGCAAGATCCTAACAGGTCTGAAGACTAAATCCTCTAATAGGGTGACTCTCAAAAGGAGTTTCAAATCCCTTAACAGGGTAGTTCCTAATAGGATTTTTGTAATAGCTTCTATCCAGGCTATAGATACTCTTTTTCCTGGTTTACACTTAGCAGGGTGTTGTAATGATCCTAACAGGACAAGACTTATTAGTGCACTAGTGAGATTTGTGGGTGATAATTTGCACTGTGGTTTTTCCCTCTAACAAGGGTTTCCATGATAAAATATTGGTTTCATTGTGTTGATTTAATGGATGCATGTTTTGATATGATTTTATATTCTATTTAGCTTTTCATGTTGCTTACTTTGGAAGTTGATGAAAAGATTTTTTAGATCTGCAGTTACACTGATTCCCCCTCCCCCCTCTCAGTGCCTTATAATTCTCTTGAATAACCCTAACAACTTGGGAAGGATCCTTAAGGAAAATATGGAGAGTTTAAGATATTAAAGGCAACTTGAAAATAAACTTGAAGATGTAGATTATTTCATTGACCAACTGAAGGAGAAACACAAGTAATCAAGAGCTAAGAGGTCTGAGCTTATTCAAAAATTATCTGAGAGACAAGATCTCATTGATCAACTATTTGAAGAAAGTGGGTCTGAGGAATCTGAGGCTTACCTAGAAGCTTTGACCCAGGAGAATAAGAAATTGCATGGAAACAGGAAGATTATAAAGAGAGAGTTAGAAGCCTTATCAATCAAGATGGGTGAAGAAATGGAAGGAAGGAAGACTACAGATGAAGAAAGGAAAGTTACAGAGGAAATCCTAAAAGCTAAAGTGGATGAGATTTCAAATATGAATGAGAAGTTGGTACATTGCATGAACATCTACATGAAACAAATGAAGAAAATCAAGAAGCCCTAAGATAGAATAAAAATTAGACAAAAAAATGAGCAACCGAAAGGTGAGTTGAAGGCTACAAATGACTTACTCAATAAATTTAATGAGATTAATGTAAATCTTGATAAAAAAAATGAAGAATCAAAGAATTCATGCAGTGAGAGGAACCTCCTACAGCAATATGATGAGAATGCATGAAATAACAGAATATAGAGCAATAGCAAAACTCAAAGTGAATCTATTGATCGCGGGCCACTTTGAGGGGGTAACCTCCTTTGAGCAAGCTCAATACAATAAATTCGTCGGTGCCCATAAAAGGCCTCAACATACTCTTATATACTAAGTATGATCTAGAAAAGTAATACTACCTATGCATGTGGGATAATAAAATATACTCACGGGATGACTTACAAAGCATATGTGTCCAACAACACTACACTAACAAAATAAACAGAAGGAATGCACAGGTTCCTAACATCCCCTCTCTCTTAGAAAAAAAGCTTTGTCCTCAAAGCTTAAGGTGTGGAAATTGTTGCTGAATCTGAAGAAGGGGTTCCCATGTAGCATCCTCTGGTGCATTCCATGCCACTGAATCAAGACCTCAGAGATGGAGCAAGAGTGAAGTTGACGAGCATGCCGGTCAAGGATTGCCTCAGGCTCCAGAATAATGGATCCTTCCTTATCCATTTTAGGGAGAGTAGTTTGTGCTCTGACGTTGGTACCAAGAACTTGCTTGAGACAAGAAATGTGAAATACTGGATGAATGCGGGAAGAAGGAGGAAGTTCCAGTTTATAAGCAACTAAACCAATCTTCTGCAGAACCTTATAAGGCCCATAAAATTTTGGGGCCAGCTTATGATGCCCTTTATGCTTCAAGGAGGATTTCTTGTATGGCTGTAGACGAAGAAAAACCATATCCCCAACTTGAAATGAGTGCTTAGAACGGTGTTGATTTGCCTACTGTTTCATTCGATTACGGGCCATGTGAAGATTATCCTGTAAGGTGCAAAGAATCTGATCCCTGGTGTGGAGAACTATGTCAACTGCCTGGACACCTGAGCTATTGGGAGTGTAGGGAAGGAGCACTAGAGGTGCTTGACCATAGACTGCTTCATATGGAGTCATTTTAGAGGTAGTGTGGTAAGAGGTATTGTACCACCATTCAGCTAAAGGAAGCCACTTCACCCACTGATGTTGTTGTTTGGAAGTGAAGCAGCGAAGATAAGTTTCCAAGAATTTGTTGACAATTTCGGTCTGACCATCGGTTTGTGGGTGATAGCCCGAACTCATCTTCAGTTTGGTGCCAGTTTGCTGAAATAGTTCAGTCCAAAAATGACTGGTAAAAGTTGCATCACGATCTGAGACAATGGAAGAAGGGAGGCCATGAAGACGGAATATCTGGTCCATGAACATTTGTGCAACTAAGGAGGTAGTATAGGGGTGGCTGAGGGCACAAAAATGACTATATTTAGAGAGATGATCAACCATAACCAAGATCACTATCTTGCTGCCTAATTTAGGAAGCCCTTCAATGAAATCCATAGAAATATCAATCCAAATCCGTGTAGGGATGGGTAATGGTTCTAGAAAGCTAGGAAGGAGGGTCATTTCTGTTAGAGTAATCAGTTAGTTTTCTTACTCTTTTTCGCTTAAGCTATCTCTTAGGTGCATATAATTAATACTTTATATTAATTATATTGCGCAACCTAGCATTTCTATTTTAGGGTTTGTTCACCTTTATAGGCTGAACTTTGTAATATTTTTTCATAACTTAGAGAATAATATTGTGACTCTTCTTTTGAGCATCTCTGAGTTCTGCTTTTTCATTCTTGCACTTCTACTTTGTATTAGGTTATTTGCATGCAAGTGTATTCAGGTTCTATGGATTTGCATGTTTCTCAAATTCTACATGGTATTAGAGCTCTTCTGCTGCTTGCTGTTCTATTTTTTTTGAAGCAAGCTCATCGCAGTTCGGGGGTTTGAAGTTCTCCAATTTTTTCTAGCTTTTTTTATTGGTTATGGGGGGTCTTTAATTTTTGAGGCACTTTGGACCAAAACTGACCTCACAGTTGCGTCTAGAAGGCCTAAAAATCCTAGAATCCATATAAGGCACATCCGATTTAGACACCGGAGCCTCTGGGAGAAATTTTTTGGCCTTCCAGGGCCGTACGGACACGTTTTTAAAAAAAAATTAAAAAAAACACATTTTTAATGTGTTTTTGGCGTTTTAAAAAATGTGTCCAGTGTAATCGAAAAGGCGCCGCCGGTGCACCATCACCGCCGGCCAGCGCCCGGCCGCCGCCCTGCAGGCTCCACCCCTGCAGCTCGCCCACCGCCACCTCCCAGCCCTAGCCTCCTCTGCGCCCCCGCGTCGCTCCCTCCCCGGCCTCCCCTGCTGCTCCAACCCACCGCCACTGGCCCTGCCGCCACTGCGCTCCGCCGCCCGGCCTTCCTCGCCGCTCTGGCTCCGCCCTCTGCGCCCCCGCCTCCTCTGTGCCCCGCGCTGCTCCACTTCCGGCCGCGCGCCGATTGGGATTCGCCCGATGGGCGTTAAGCCCCCTAGTTGCTGCCGACAGTCATATCGGTGACCGGGGGCTTCGGCCCAGCCCCCTGCGTGCGCCATGCGGCCGGGGGCCCACTTGTTTCTAGCCCTAGGGGCTTAAAAAAAAATTTTGAGGCCTTTCTGACCCCCTTGGACTATTTTCGCTCTATCTTGAGCATCCGGGGGTCTTTTTCTGACTTCCATATACCGTCGGAAAGCTCTTTCTGAGAAATTTTCGATGATAGAGGTTAGGTTTTTGGGTTCTACCATTTTGATAGTATTTTTTTCAGTTAAAGTCTGATATTTTTTTTAACCTTCCGGGAGCCATATCTGGCTCATCCGGACTCTATTTTTGGCAAACTAGATATCATCGCAAAGCTGGTTCAGTGAACTATTCAGTGACAGGGGTTTTTTTAGATTCTTCTCCAAGTTTTCTCTCCTTTGAGTTTGGCAGTTTTTACACTCTGGCAGATTGCTTGGGTCTACAGGTCCTGGGATCTCTTCTTCTAATATTCTAGCTCACTCTACTTTATGACTTTTGAGCTTGTATGCTTCTTTTGATGCATCTTTGTTCTGTAAACGCACTGAGATAAAGTTCCTTCTTCTGTATTTCTGGGATCTTGTACACCTTGTATGGTTTTTATACTTGCACTCTGTTATAAAGTGTCATGGGGGTTATGATGATTATGCCATTTTAGGCGCATCCACCTTTGTCAAGTGAGCATACCTTCCATGACATTAGCCCATGTTGTGTATCGGTGACACCGCCCTTTATCTTGTGTTTGTACTTCTGTTGCACTGTTGGTGTTCCTGCATCTTCTTTCTGCAGATGTTTCTGGCATTGCATTTCAGTGTTCCTGTCACCTCTCCCTGTTCAGCATTATGGGGGGGTTCACCTGTTGGTTCTATTGTTTCCTGGTTCGATTGATCAGCTCTTCAAACATTGTCTTCTCTACCTGGTCATGCACTTCAGTGGGGGTTCCAGCAGTCTCTTTTGATAGAGTTTTTAGTTCCATGCTTCGGAGATGCTTCTTGCTCATTCTTGTTCCTCTCTCTGGGACTTTCCCTAGATTGAAGGCTTAGTTTCCTTCATCTAGTTTATTTTCTTGTACTTGGGTACCTGATTAGGCCTTGTTTCCGGGACCCATCTTTCCTGCTTTCTGCAGTAGTTTCCTAGGTTTTGCTTCTCCCTAAGCTTATCTTAAGGGGGGGTGTTAGAGTAATAGTCTATCGGGTTATTAATTAAATCATTATGATCTAATTACTAACTCACCTATTCACTCTAGTTTGCTTTAGCTAACCTTAGGGTTTTTCTTTTAGGGTTTCGTGATTCCTTTTATAAGGATTCACCTCTTAGTTTTTCATTAAGGAGATTGTATTCATTATTGTTGTTAATAGAAATTATTTTCTTTCAACATGGATTTTATGCCTCTGGCTTTTTGGCCGCCATAGCTACTCTTCTTCTGTCTATTTCTTGCTTCTTCATGTGACAGTCTTGCATGCAGGTGTTCTTGGGTGGACATTGGCAGGTATCACATTCTCAAATCTAACAGTTTCACCCTTGTGGCATTGGCAGGTATCACATTCAGCCACCATCTATTGAATCATATGTTTCATTCCTTTCCAAAAGAAGTTTCACCTTGCTCGCTCATAAGTTTTGAGGAATCCCGAGTGCCCTGCTGAAGGAGAAGCATGGAGTTCATAAAAAATAGCCTGTTACAGATTTGGGTTTTAAGGAAGCACCAGACGACCCTTCTATTGGAGAGAAGCACCATCCCAAGAGTAATGCGGTATAGCAGAAGGATTATTGGCCAGCTGGTGAATGATTTGAGATAAAGAAGAGTCACTGACATAGCCCTGCTGAAAAGATGCAAACCAATTGGGAATTAGCATAGAAATAGCTGAAAGGGAAGCTTGATCATCAAATGTGCGAGATAGAGCATCTGCCACAATATTGTCCTTACCCTTCTTGTAGGTGATCTCATAATCATACCTCATGAGTTTTCTAACCCATTTCTGTTGTGTAGGGGAGGATACCCATTGTTCCAGGAAGTATTTTAGACTTTGGTGATCAGTCCTGATGCAAAAATGACTCCCTAGGAGGTATGGCCGCCACTTCTGTACAGCATGCAAAATAGCCATCATTTCTTTTTCATAAGTAGAGAGGGCTAGATTCTTACCAAAAAGGGATTTTCTAGTGAATGCAATAGGATGGTCATCTTGAAGGAGAACAACACCCAGTCCATTGCTGCAAGCATCACTCTCAATAGTGAAGGGCTTGGAAAAATCTGGCATAGCGAGAATAGGTGTACTGCACATAGCTTGTTTTAGTTGTTCAAACGCATTCTCAGCAACATGGGTCCAGGTAAAGGCATCCTTTTTTAACATAGTTGTCAATGGTGCTGAAATATTCTCGTAATTCTTGACAAACTTGCGGTAATAGCCAGTCAGCCCCAAAAAACCCCGAAGGCTCTTGAGAGTTTTAGGATGCGGCCAATTTTTCATGGCATCTATCTTTGTAGGATCCACCCGAACCCCTTGGTGTGTAACAATATGCCCGAGATACTCCACTTCCTCCTAGCCAAACACACATTTAGATAGTTTTGCACAGAGTTGATGGTCAGAGAGAAGTTGCATTACAAGCTCTAGATGATGGAGATGCTCAGCCCAGGTTTTTCTATATATGAGGATATCATCAAAGAAGACCAGAATGAATTTTCGGAGGTATGGCCGAAATATTTTATTCATCACTGCCTAAAATGTTGAAGGAGCATTAGTGAGGCCAAAGGGCATGACTAAAAATTCATAGTGACCATCATGTGTGTGGAAGGCTGTTTTAGGTATATCCTCCTCATTAACCCGAATTTGATGATACCTAGAATGAAGATCCAACTTGAAGAAAAAATGAGCCCCATGAAGCTCATCAAGAAGTTCATCAACAACTGGAATGGGAAACTTATCCTTTATAGTGAGATGATTAAGTGCTCAAAAATTAATGCAAAGTCACCATGACCCATCTTTTTTATGGACAAGTAGAATGGGAGAAGAAAAGGAACTGGTACTAGGGCGAATAATACCTTGCTTCAGTAAGTCACGAGCGAGCATCTCAATTTTGGTCTTCTGATGAAATGGGTAGTAGTAGGGCCTAATGTTGGGCGAAACACTACCAGGAAGGAGCTGAATATGGTGGTCCTCTCGGTGAGAAGGGGGTAATCCCACAGGTTCAGCAAATACACCTGAATACTTATCCAAAATTTGTTTGAGATCTGCAGGAGTACTAGAGACCGCTGATGGCTGCATCTGAATGGAATGGAGCTAAGAAATGACACCATGTGAATTATTATTAAGAATTTTTTCCATACAATGTGAACTGATGATGCTAAGAGACCCCAGTTGTAAGCCTTTCAAAGTGTGTTGTTGCCCATTGGCTGAAAACTGCATCCAAAGTTTAGCAAAATCCCATAGAATGGGGCCAAGAGTGCATAACCATTGGGCGCCCAAAACCACATCATAGCCACCTAAGGGCAAGGAAAACATGTCAGAGTGTAGGTTATAATCTCCAATAGAGAGACACACATTGTGACATTTCCCTTTGCAAGGTAAAGTGCCCCCATTGGCAATCATGACTTCAAAGCTAGAGCATGGATGGACAAAGCAATCAGCCTGTTTGGCTATGCGAGGGTCAATGAAGTTATGAGTGCTACCAGAATCAATGAGTATAGTAAGAGGGATCTTCTTGAAGAAACCCTAGACCTGCATGGTTTGTGGAGTAGTGACTCCCACCAAAGCATGGACATATATCTCTAGTTGAGCTTCTGGCGAAGGAGGTTCAGGCTGTTGAGGCTCAACCTCATCATCCACTGTTTCATGAGCATCTACATATTATTCCAGTTCAGGTGGAGAATCCACATCCAAGAGATAGAGCTTGTGTTGAACACATCTATGGACCCGAGACCATTTCTCATCACAATTATAACAAAGCCCTTTTTCTCGCCTAACTCACATCTTTGTTTCAGACAAGTGCTTGATAGGAGTAGTTCTGGGAGCTGGCGTGACTTGAGGGTTGTGAGAACCCGTATTTCTGAATGGAACAAAATTGGATCTGGAACATTGTAGAGCACTAATCTTGTCCTCTGCTAACTTAGCCAACCCAAGGGCTTCCATCATTGTAGTGGGTTGGAACATTTTTACTTTAGAGCGAAGTGCATCCTTCAGACCACTGACAAAACAACTGCGGAAGAATTCATCAGAAAATCCCTCTGTGTGATTAGCTAATTTTTCAAACTCTATCTGGTATTCTCTTACAGTGCTTGTTTGGTGCAATTTAGTGAGTGTTCCTGTGAAGTCATCAAAAGCACTAGGGCCAAAAGCTCTAAAAGGAGTGTGCACAATTCAGTCCATGTTGGGTCTACATTAGCCATGATGTACCAATAGAACCATTGAAGAGCTTCATGTTCCAAATGAAAAGATGCAAGCGGGACTTTGTTGTTATCCAAAGTATTATGCAAGCTGAAATACTGTTTTGCCCTGTAAATCTATCCAGTCAGATTAGTACCATCGAAGTGAGGAAAATCAAGCTTCGGTCCATGAAAATTACCAGAAGAGAACCCAGCGTCTCCAGAATGGTTTCGGTTCATGGCTGAATGCTGAAGGGTGAGGCCAAGAAATTTGTCATCCAGATCTTGAAGTTTGGTTTTGAGGGATGCAAGTTCTTCCTCCATGATTTTTGCTCCTCAACGTGTAACAACCATAAAGAAGTTGTTTTTTCTTGTTTTTTTTTAAATTGGTAGAAAATGAGAAACATAAACTTTTTCAGTTAGGGAAAACTTGGATTCGGGAAAAACTCATATGGTAAATGGGTGTTTGATGAGTGGTTGGACACTTTCTGATGAAAAGGGAAAAATAAAAATGAGGGTTTCAGGGTTGGGGAGGTGAAATAAGATGAGCGGTCCAAGAGGGACAAGGGAGCAAAATTAGGAATTGAACCTTGTGGCCCGGTTTGGTGGCGATTGGATGAGAAGCAAAAAAGATAGGGCAAACCCTAAAATTAGATAAATGAGGGATTTAGGGCTTCGATATGTAGAATTTGGGGTAGGGTCATCAAGGAAGGAAGTATGTGGAATGGTATTTCAGGGGTTCTGAGGAACTATGAGAGGAAACAGGAAGAAAGCAAGGAAGCTATGGCTAAAAAATGGAAAATCACTCAAATACGGAATAACTGAAAAGAAGTATTGCAATAACAAGAAATATTGGAATTAAAAGGAACCTGAAGGCCACGATGGAAAAAAATTTGATGTAATTTCCACCTAGCGAGCCCAAGAAAGTGCTCTGATACCAGATGAGAGGAACCTCCTACAACAATATGGTGAGAATGCACTAAATAATAGAATATAGAGCAATAGCAGAACTCAGAGTGAATCTATTGATCGTGGGCCACTTGGAGGGGGTAACCTCCTTTGGTCAAGCTCAATACAATAAATTCGTCAGTGCCCATCAAAGGCCTCAACATACTCTTATATACTAAGTATGATCTAGAAAAGTAATACTACCTATGCATGTGGGATAATAAAATATACTCACGGGATGACTTACAAAGCATATGCGTCCAAAAACACTACACTAACAAAATAAATAGAAGGAACACATAGGTTCCTAACATGTAGAGAGTCATGGTTTAGGCTACACCATTCATGAGGTTGGTAAAACTTAAGGTACCCTAAAGATGAATCAAGATGGAAAGTCTGCACCAACAGTGAATCAAAGGAATAAGAGATCTTATAAACTAGTTTGTTTTAATTGTCATAAGGTTGGACATACTGCTAATGTATGTAAGAAAAATGTCAAATATAGTGTTCCAAGTATTAGATCTAAAGCTAGACAAAGTACTTCTCATGGTTATTGTTACAATTGCAACAAATATGGTCATAGAGCTAATGAGTGTAGGACAAGGATGAACAATCAATGATCACAAATCAACCAATCAAGTCCTTATCAGAATGGGAACCTGTGGAATGTTACATGTTCACATTGTCACAACTATGGACACACAATGATCAACTAAAGATTCGGGATGAGTAGAGGCAATCCATGACCTTGGAGATCAACAGGTATTGAAAGTTCTCATTGTCACAAGATAGGACACATTGCAAGGTTTTGTAGAGCAAGGAACAATAAGGTGAATCAATCTGTTAATCAATCAAACAGGAAAAAGGGAAAGTGGATTGTGAATGTTGAAGAGACCAGGAATCATATGAGGAATATTTGGACAAATAAGAGTGAAAACAAACCATCTGAAGATACCACATCTTCACCACGTGTGGAGAATTATTCATATAAATAAGTCATCATTGACTTAGGGGGAGAAAACATTATTGAATCTATTGAAGACCTTTAGATGCATCTATAGTAAGTTCAATTCACATATTTAGATGCATATGGTTGTTTTGATTTATGGTATGAAGTTTTGTTTGACCGCATGGAGAATTGGTTGACTGCTAACAAGATTTTAGAAGGTATATGATGCCTTTTTAGCAACCGGTGATGCAATTAATGTTGTAGAATGAAGTTAGATAAAATATGATTTTTAGGTCTTATTATATACCTAAATGTTCAAAGAGATGACACAGAGCACCAGAAGTGTAGATTGAGCATTTTTACAACATTCAAGGTGATTGGTTGAAGAATTTGTAGTGATTGTGTGAATAAAACAACAAGGGTTAGAATTTTTATTGAGTGATGGTTGTCAAAGGTATTTATTTGATCTTCTGAGCTTGAATTTGTTATTTGAAAGATGGATACACTGATCATTGTGGAAATTACTAAGAGGCCAAGGTCAAAATTTAAGAAACATCCATTCAAATTAGTCGAAATGATCTAAACGGTGCCCTACCCAGTGTGCCCTATTGCATAAAAAATATTGAAGATGTGCGGTCATACATTCATTGTAATTTTGAATACTTAGGTTCATCACACATTTTAAATCAGTAAACAAAGGTTTGTAGTGATCTGGTATTGAAGGATGAGTACCAAGTGGTTGTAGACAAGGGTTTTTCTCACACGATGAATTTCTCTAATGAGTTTGAGGAAGATCAAGTTAGATATGTGTTGAATTGAGTGCATGATCAGTTTATGTGGCTTGACCATCCAAATAAGATTACTAAGGAGGCCATACATGTAGTTACAAGTTTCTATGCAATCAGTGAAGTACCGGTACTTAGATCAATCTCACGGGATGTGGTCACAAAGTTAACTAATTCAAAGTTGGATACGAGAGTGATGACAATCAATGATATCCCTTATTTAAATATGATATTTTCATCTATGGTGATAGGATACAAGGTCTATCTATTAGGATTAGGTAATATTGAGAGGGGGGTGAATCAATATTAGAGAACTTGAAAATTAAAACTTAATAATTTTCAACTTAACCATACAATAGCTGAAATGAAAAGAACATACACACAAAGAATATAACTCATAATACCATGATTTTGTACATGAGGAAACCATGGCCAAGGGAAAACCTTGTTGCGGATGATACCCACAAATCATGCACTAAAAGTATAGTGTCCCTATTAGGAGATGAATAGAACATTAGTAAATTTCCTTGTTAAACAAATAGAAAACCCTGTTAGGGGTGTACACTGAGCACACTGCTCTTATAATCAGAAAAATAGTTGTTACAATGCTTTACCAAAAGTGAACTATACAAGCATCTACTATGAACAATTAGTCTCAATTATATCTCACATCAAATTTTGTCTGATTCAGACATTACAATGCATCTACGCATCGCATCCATATCTTCGCATCTCAAAACATCTTTATATATAAAGATGTTTGACAATTTAGAGCCTTTTCTCTCTCCTAGGTGCTTGTTTGACCAAACCAACCATCCAATGGTTTTTCTTTGTTGGATCTTCCACCAATTAGGATCTCCAAGACCCTCTCCACCAACTTCTCCTCCAAGGTATAGTTGATTCTTGGAAGACTCCAAGATTTATAAGCTCAACTAGTCCAACCAGTTAACCAAAAGCTTAGTTTCCTTCTCTACAACTCCACCTAGATTGCCAATCCTCTACCTAGGATCTTCCCACAAACTCACTGAGACTCTCCATACACTTATTGAACCTTTCTTGGCCATTCTGCATCCATCCCAACACTCCAAGATGCTCCACCAATCCAATTGGTCTTTAACTCACTAGGAGGCTAATTCTCCTTGTAGGTCTATTTTCACCGATTTTGGCCTATTTCTTCCAAAATCCCCAAATGTCCCCACAAATAAACTTTAAAATCTTCAAGACAAAATTCAACCCTATCAGAATCCAAAACCCTGACCTCTGATGACACCCAAAACCCTGCTTTCTTCTAGGCCCTAGATTATAGCCTATTAATTAGGCCTCTAGACCAGTGAACATGAACAATTGAAAATATTGTCTCCAATCATTGATTCACCTCCAACAATGATTGAATCCTTTTAGGATACTATCTAGTGCATCTATAAATGCCACTAAGTCTTCCCCAAAAAGTCTTGGGTGCTCATACAAAGTTTGTCTTCTCCCTGTCCTGGCTCACCTGGTTTCACCAGTCAGCCATAGGGCTTCATTGTTGGTCTATGAAATTCATTGAGACAACAACAAAAAGAACAAAAAAACTATCTACTAACACTAACCCTACCTTCCCCATGGTTTCAATCAATTCCATGAGAGGAAAACTAGGTTAGAGCCATTTCTATCTTGGCAGCACTGTTTTGTCTCTATCAAACCAGTGGCCTTCAAAATCTTGTAACTTTAAACCTACTAAACTTTAAAAAAAAATACCTATTTCATATGAAAGCTGAAAATAAACACTAAACTATCATGGATCCCGATCACTTATTCCAATCCATACAGGACCATACAGAAACAAAGATTTAGTGCAGATTATGCAAATGGAGCTACAGACATCTGTACAGAGGTGTCAGAAGTAAAAGTCTCAATCCAAAATCTCATTAACCTTGTCCAAACATTTATTCCATGCTCATATACTGAGCATGGGTAGTTACAAATCAGTTTAACTACATTTTTTCATTTCTTGCAAAAGTTGCTCGAGCAACTTTCAAAGTTGCTAGCAACTTTTTGCATTTTGAAGCATTTTGACTTTCTAAGTCAACATGATGATTGATGTTGACTCCTAGGACCCTAAATAGGATATGTAGGGTCCTAAAACATACCTCCAACCCATATTGTACTAAAATGGAAACTTTTCCACAATTTGAAGTCAAAATACCCAAAACCCCTAATGAGCACTAAAGCCCTTACAAACATGAAGTTAGACGAACATTGCTTCCATCCTTTTGGAACTTATTCTACCACTCAAAAAAACTCCTAATTCAACCCTAAACAAAACCAAAACATCAAATAGGGAGGTGCTCTACACCATACTCCCCTAGACAAAATAACTCAAGTCCCTTGAGTTAGGAGGTCTTCAAGAGTGACCCCATATTTCAGAATCTCTAGCTCTGTCATCCAAGTAGCCTCAGCTTCAGGTAGTCACTTCCACTTGATGAGATACTCCTTGTAGTTACCCTTCCTTGTCTTCTTTATCACCTTAGAGTCCAAGAAACTTTCCAATTGCAATGGCTTTGGGGTAGGCAAATCTTTCACCCAATCATCTTCCTCCAAA
>MU225951.1:3087539-3110710 GCA_018584345.1 Thuja plicata | reverse complement strand
AGGGTTTGACAATCTAGAGCCTTTCCTCTCTCCTAGGTGCTTGTTTGACCAAACCAACCATCCAATGGTTTTTATTTGTTGGATCTTCCACCAATTAGGATCTCCAAGACCCTCTCCACCAACTTCTTCTCCAAGGTATATTTGGTTCTTGAAAGAATCCAAGATTTCTAAGCTCAACTAGTCCAACTAGTTAACCAAAAGCTTAGTTTCCTTCTTTACAACTCCACCTAGATTTCCAATCCTCTACCTAGGATCTTCCCACACACTCATTGAGACTCTCCATACACTTCTTGACCCTTTCTTGGTCATTCTGCATCCATCCCAACACTCCAAGACGCTCCACCAATCCAATTGGTCTTTAACTCACTAGGAGGCTAATTGCTCAACTCCTTGTAGGTCTATTTTCACCGATTTTGGCCTATTGCTTCCAAAATACCCAAATTTCCCCACCAAAAAAACTTGAAAATATTCAATACATCATTCAGCCCTATTAGAATCCAAAACCCTGACCTCTGATGACACCCAAAACCCTACTTTCTTGCAGGCCCTAGATTATAGCCTATTAATTAGGCCTCTGGACCAGTGAACATGAACAATTGCAAATCTTATCTCCAATCACTGATTCACCTCCAACCACCATTGAATACTTTTAGGAGACTATCTAGTGCATCTATAAATTTCACTAAGTCTTCCCCAAAAGGTCTTGGGTGCTCACACAAAGTTTGTCTTCTCCCTGTCCTGGCTCACCTAGTTTCACCAGTCAGCCATAGGGCTTCATTATTGGCCTATGAAATCCATTGAGACAACAACAAAAATAAAATAAAAACCCTATCTACTGACCCTAACCCTACCTTCCCCATTGTTTTAGTCAATTCCACTAGAGGAAAACTAGGTTAGAGCCATTTCTATCTTGGCAACACTATTTTGTCTCTGTCAGACCAGTGGCCTTCAAAATCTTGTAACTTTAAACCTACTAAACTTCAAAACAAACTACCTATTTCATATGAAAGCTGAAAATAAACACTACACTATCATGGAGCCCAATCACCTATGCCAAACTGTACAAGACCGTACAGAAATAAAGATTCAGTGTAGATTATGCAAATGGAGCTACAGATATCCATACAGAGGTGTCAAAAGTAAAAGTCTCAATCCAAAATCTCATTAACCTTTTCCAAACATCGATTCCATGCTCATATACTGAGCATGGGTATTTACAAATCATTTTAACTATATTTTGTCATTTCTTGCAAAAGTTGCTCTAGCAACTTTTTGCATTTTGAAGCATTTTGACTTTCTAAGTCAACTTGATGATTGATGTTAACTCCTAGGACCCTAAATAGGATATGTAGGGTCCTAAAACATACCTCCAACCCATGTTGCACTAAAATGGCAACTTTTCCACAATTTGAAGTCAAAAGACCCAAAAACCCTAATGAGCACTAAAGCCCTTACAAACATGAAGTTAGACTAACATTGCTTCCAACCTTTTGGAACTTATTCTACCACTCACACAAACTCCTAATTCAACCCTAAACAACACCAAAACATCAAATAGGGAGGTTCTCTACACCATTTTTTTTCATGAGGTAGAGAATAATAAATGTCATTGTCCAAGGGTTCATCCCAAATAGGAGAATCATCAAGGGTAGGGACATCTCTATGAATAAAGCACACTTTAGGAGAGGAATAGTCATGACTCGCTAAATTTTGATCCTAAAAGGAAAAGGATGGGATGGAAAGTATGGTAAAGAATCCTTCACTTGCACCAAAATGTCTTCATGAGGGAGATACGTTTTAGGAGAAGGATCAACATCATATTTCAAGATCATACCCTTAGAATGGAGATTCTTTGAAGAAATGTTAATAGACTCTTATTTTTCTTAAATGTTCTCATGGGTGGGAATTTTTTTGGGAGAGAGAATATTGTTATTATGGATGAAATTAAGGACTAAGCTATCATCATAGGTATGAAAGGAAACATCTTGAAATTATTGAAAAAAAAAACTTGAAATTGTAGTAAATGATGATAACAACTCCATTGATATAATGAAAGCGCAAATAAATGCATGAAATATATTTGTATTTTTTATTGTTTTAAAACATGAAATGAAAGAATGCAATGGATCTATGAAACAATGAAAAAAATATACAAGTACATACAATAGAAAAGGTATGATGTAAATATTGATTAATTCAATGTATACAAAGTAGATCTAGACAACGAGGATCTAACCACCAAAATCAAAAGGAATGAATGTCATTTTTTAGGTTCACCAAAATGTAATGGTGGAAATGGTGATCAATACTAAGAGTAGCTAGATCCCAAATCCAACCTATATTAGAATACAAAATCTCAAAAAAAGTGAATTTGATTAGCGCAACCAAAAGAGTAAGGGTGCCAATGTGAGATCTACACAATGTAGGGCTTTGAACTATTTATGATAGAAAAGATAAGGAAATGTAAATTTGATCTATGAAAGTAAGTGAAAGAGATAAATAGATAGAATAGAGTCACCTTGAAGTTAGAATAGGAAAAATGACTTTCAAATCTAAATTTGATTGTCGTCAAAGTGCCAGAAACAATTATAACTCCATATCTAGGACTTTGATGTCTATAAATATCTACCATGCAATTTTCGTCCAAAAAGTATAGGACAAGGTCAAAAAAGTCTCCCTTGTCTTGGACAAGGTTGGAAAATTTGACCTCATCCCTATAGGTCCAAATCTGATAAAAATTTCTGAGGGACTGCTACTGTGTTTGAGATTCTTAAATCAAGATCTGCAACTCCGCAACTTGTTCCTACACATAGAAAGGAAGTGGAAGAAGGTTGGGGAGGGGTTTTTCTTAGTCAAACCCATGTTTAGGAATCAAATTTGAAATGAAATAATTGTAATATAAATAATGTTGTCATGTAGCAAAGGTTAGATCTAAACAATGGAATGTAGATGCAAATGTCTCTTAAAATGTGATTAAGTATGTTGTTGCAATAGCTTTGACTCAACATAAAAACCAAAAACATGAAATCATGTAAGACAAAACCTTATGTAGTAGATGTTGTAATTTTCCACAATATTGGATTGAGGAAGAGAGGGAGAAGATGGATGAATGTAGATCTCCCCCCTTGATTGCAAACTCCTTTGCTTGACCTCCAATGGGAAAATGAGATAGATCTATGGAAGTAAATGCCTTGAATACATGATGAAAATAATTGAATGAAGACTTGAAAATGCTTAATGGCTTTGTTGCACTTGAATGCTTGATAATGGATGCCTCCACCAATGGATTCTTGCTTGCAATTGGATCTCTTGAATACACAATGGCTGATAATAACTTGCACAATAATGGATGATGTAGATGCATATATGAAAATGAGAGGAAGAGGTCTCATTTTATGCACATTTCAGGGCTTAGATTTCGTAAAGTCTGACTGTAATTTAAAACCATGGAAGAAAATTCCGCTATTGAGCTCTGGGCCAATTTTAGGCACAAAACCCTAGGACAAGGTTGACTTGGCCGACCTAGTCCAGGACAAGGTCAACCAGGTCGACCTAGTTCAGGTAAAATTGCCTGAAAATCTCCTGGGATGTTGGGGAGTGTGCTAAGATTGGTGGTTAAAATTATAGTGTGCCAGGAGATCAGGGCCAATCCCAAAATCCAAAAATGAATGCATAGGTCCTAGCTAGGTAGAAAATGAATTATGTGATTGGATGGAAAATTGGGAAATCATGTATGGAAGTTAGAGCCAACCTTGAGTTTAAACAAGATTGAGGGAGGAGGACCCAATTTTATTGTCCTTACATCTATACATACTTGATCTCATTGACAAAAATACTTTTATTTTAATACTATAAAAAGTGTCTATTTCTATTATAATTAGTAATAGTATTTTATTAAACTAAGAGTTATAATTAGTGTATCATAAATATAATTAAAATAATATAATATTATAATAATATTTTTTTTTAATGGGTAATGGGCCAAAGCCGAGATTTAATTATTATTATTTATTCATTTAATTATCATTATTTGTTAAGATTAAGTAGACTCAAACCCAAGACCTCTTATATTAGAGGCTCACAACTTTACCGTTGTGTTGTAGGATGTTGCCTAATAGTTGTTATTATTATAAATTGAATTTAAGGTTAAGCTTTTTATTATAATTATAGTTATAGAGATTCTTTAATTAAATTAGGATTAAGTTTTTCAAAAGTATATATTTTATTCTAATATATATGTTATACTGTATTATTATTAATATTATATTTACTAAAATTTTAATAATAATTAATATTACATAAACATAATTTAAATAATAATAATTGATCACCGATATCAACAAACCCACTAGATTTCTAATGTTGACTCATCATGTGATATGTGTATGATTATGGGGTTGCATTTTCCTAAAGTTTAGTACTCATTTGTATTGTGGAATTATTATTTCCAAGGCTTGGGATTTGATCACCAAAATCTTTGGCAATGGCGAATGAATTTTCATAATATATCCTTTTGAATTAGAGTATCATAATGTATCCTTTTCAATGCCACTTGGGGTTCTTTGAAGGGATCGATTATAATTGATTTTGATTCACATGTATAACTATGGTTGGGGAGCCTTCTATTTTTCATATCGGGACATTTTCACATGCAATTTTGCTTGTTAAGGTACTATTTTCATTATATTTAAACTTATCAAGATTTGGGATTTGATCACCCAAATATTTTGTTGCGCGGGAATAATTAGCCAATAGGCTTCCCCTTTGAGGTTGCTTTCTACCGGAAGTTATCTCACACTGGAAAACCACTATCAGAAAATGGTTTTATGCTACTAGGAAATGGATTTCAGATGATATTTTGCGGTGACATGGTCCTTTATTGATTTTATAAATGTCTCATACTAATTTACGTGTACTCTACACCACTTCTTACCTATTATTTTAATCAACATATGGGTTTCATCTCTGAGTCCTAATGGCAAGCAAGGTCGTTGTCAGAAACTAATAGCGGCAGGCGTTGTCAGAAACAAATATCATTAAAGGTATGGGCTACAATTATCCTCTTCAATTGTGGCGACCTGACAGAATTAAGCCAATATATATTTTCAGAGCTTTTACTCATTCCCTTCTTGATGATGAAAGAATGGATTGCCCGACCTTCTCAAAATGGACATTTTTGGCACTACATGTCTGTAATAATTAAAACCATGTGGAAGAGCATAAGATGGGTTGTGGGTAGTAAGGAGAGTGTGTAGGGCTCTTTTAATCAAAGATCTTTAGGGAATTCCCAGAGATAGAAATGGTCATTGACAAACTTGTGCGATCAAAGGGATGAGAATTCATTCTAAGGGAACATTTTCATTCTACAGAGTGTTTAGTGCCTTGTATACACTTCTTGTACCCATTGTCTTAGATCAAGGTTCACAGGTCCTATTTTTATAAATGATTTTTTTGGATGATTTGATGTTTGCAATCGAAATAGACCACTACCCTCCATCTCATCAACATTAATGTCATCATCTATGCTCCATTAAGGCCTTATGAACATACCTGTCAGAAAGGGAAGCCTCAAATTCTGTGTAAAACACATTTCAAAACTCCTTCACAAGCCACGATCCATGGCGAGGAATATTTATCCTGGGCATGATCTTAAGCTTTGTCAATTTAATATCACAAAATGAGAAAGTGGGGAGAATTATAAACAAAACACCAAGGTCCCCATCATGGGCCACCATGATCAAAGTCTTACACAGCCGATCAACAGGCAAAATGAGTAGGTCGTAGTCCAAAGCAATGAAGCAGGTGAAGTTGCAGCATGATTCATCCTTGATACCTTAGGCCTAGCTTCAATTAGTTCTTCTGTTGTTGTTTGACATGCATAGAGTCCCTTCCACGACCCTCTAACACTTCATATAGTGGCATGTAACTTGTATTTGATCACCGTGCTTTGGAGTAGAATATTAGCATTGATAAAAAATTCTATGAGCAAAAATACTAGGTAACATTGATAATACATGTAAAAATGGAAGTAAACTCGTTCGTTTCTATTATGTTGTAAGAAAAATTATTCCACTTTTGTAAAAAAATTTGCCAAACTTTGGTTGTATCTTTTTTTAATGCTTTCTATGGTTCTAAGGATCTTTCTCTTATTGAAGCATTAGGGTTGTTTTTGTAAAAGATATTTTTTTAATTATTTGGTTCTTTGAAATAATTGTAGAAGATATCTCTCTTATTTGATTTGAGATTGATTTGAGCAAAAGCTTTGGGTTATTTTAACTATGGCTTTTGAAACTATCAACCATACTGGGCCAAAAATATTGGTATATGTCTCAGCCTAAGGGCTCGATTAACTATGTGGGGTTTTGAACCTGTAGCAACTGCTTTTTCTTCTTTTAAGTGCAAGATAAACAATGGCTTTGTTGCATTCCATTGGAAATTGGGATTATATTATAGAGATTATTTGGAATTTTCTTAGGTAAGTCATTACATTTTTAAACATTGGGAGATGATTAGTTTTAGGAAAACCTGATCATGGTCAGTTCTGGACTATTTCTAGCATTATTAATTTTATTTTCTAGTCATGCTAGGATATAAATAGTGATGGGAACTTTCATGCTTAGGGATTTATTGATTTGGGTTCAACATTCCAGTGTATCTCCTTGCTGATTTCTTGTTGTTTTGAACCTGCAACCACCGGTTTCACTTATGGAAGGGTAAAAAATAAATTGCCTTTGTTACACTTTATTGGAAGTTTGGAGGATAAAATATGTAGGATCTATTGAATAATAAATAGATTTTCATAATTTTTTTCAATTAAGCTACCATAAATCAAGATAAGTGGGAATAATTAAACAACCTAATAATGTTAATCTCATATTTACTTTAAGTACTTTTGTATTTGTTAGCCACTGTGTTAGAAAATGTAAATGAATTATCCATGATATCTTAAGATTAAAAGTACACCACTTTTATTGGTTGTTGTTTTGAACCTCAATTAGTATCTCGTTGTTTTTTGCATTGGCTTGAATTGAGAATTTTCCCACTGTATTGGATTTTTTGGATAGGCTAGGATTTAAACCCTGTACATATTACGAGCAGATGATATTTTCTATGTGCTGGGCCATTTCATGAGGGAACTATTGGATTCTCTCATAAATTTGGATTGAAGTGTCTTAAGAGTCATCTTAAATACATATTTAGCTTTAGGTATTAAATAAAAGTCCACTACACGCTTTGATATCATGTTCAAAACATTGAAAAATATAATATTCAAATTGAATAATTTGTAGCCATTGAGGTACTTTACCTCTAAAGCTACTTGTTTGTTTGATCACGACAGCATCTGTTCTCTCTAGAGGCGTGCATTGTATTATCAACATTATAAGTATGAGGATTTAAATAATAGTATAGTTTTGATAAAGGAAATGCCCAGGTTAAAACATCATACATATTCAATTAAAATAATTAGAATACATGCTTGAATATCTCGTTTTGTGAAGAATACGCATTTATGATGGTAGCTCATTTAAAGACAACAAATTATAGAACTGAACTAAAAATTAGTGTCCATTTAGAAATACATATATGAGATTAAATATAAATAAATAAGTATATTCATGAGGCTTTGCCTTGAAAAATTTCTTTGTTGTTGTCAAATATCTTTTGGTGTCACATTTTAAGAAGATTTTCTGTGTTGACAATGTTCTGCCATTCAACATTTTAAAAAAAAATTGTCCTTATTTAGTTTTTAATTGTATTTGTCATGCTCTTTATTCCTATGTGATCTTTTACTTAGGATCTTTAGAGTTGCAGTACATTAATAAAAATATCCATTTCTAGACTATGTGTTTGACTGGTACCTTGTATGTGCACAATCTTCAGATAAATCACTTTTCTTTTCAAAATTTATACGCAATTGGCTCTGTTTATATTGTGTTTTATTTCATTACAAAATAATTCTATTATTATATGTCATCAAGTAGGTTAGATATTCCTCTCCAACGCCTGAAAAATAACTCTAACCTGCAACCATTATTTTCCTTTAGAAGGGTGCACAAATCATGTCTCAGGATAAAAATCTACAAGCTCTAGAGCTCTCATAACATCAGATGAAAGTCTTATTTATTTAAATTAGATTGAAGAAAGAGATGTAGGGAGATTGGTTTCGCTTCATCTCATTTTTATAAAAATTTTGCTTTTGTAGATTTTAATCATATTTATTCAAAAAAATTATGCTCATTTTTTTTCATTACCATGGTTGATAGGTCTCGCCCATGAGATTCGTAAAGCCCAGAATTTTCTAGGGAATCAGATTAAGCCATTAAGAAGTTGGTCTTCATAAAAAATCATGGCATTAAGGTTGAAAATATCATGAATATGTTATGACTGTTATAATTTGTTTATTATCAGTTGAGTTTGCCCAGCAATTCTAGGACAAACTAAACCTGGGTCTGAATGCAATTTTCTACCTTACATCTAAGATACAACTAATGGACTTGTTTTTACTTACTTTTGATGCATGTGATTTCCTCATCGTATGCACTTCAACCAATGAGATGCAAAGAAGGGCCACAAATTCCTGCACTTTTCTATTTGTTTATTGCACAAGAGCTTGCGAAGCAATTCCCAGGGCAGACTGAACTTGTGTCTTCATGGTGTTAATGGTCCATCTTGCCACTGAGTCACAAACACTTGGTCATTTTTTTAATTTTAATTTAATTTTAATCCATAAAATTTATATATTATTTGTCATTTCCATAGGGAATCATTTATAGATAGCGAAGGAGTACAGTAGCCAAGCACATTCTAATAGCCGGGTATAGGCACACAACTCCTTAATTACTTTTACTAATTTCAAAGGAGACAAAAAAACATGATAACTAAATTATCATTTAATCAATTTTTAGTTATTTGGTTTCATAATTGGTCTATTTGTGCACCACTACTGAGACATTTGCCCAT
This sequence comes from Thuja plicata, assembly GCA_018584345.1. Taxonomy (NCBI): domain Eukaryota; kingdom Viridiplantae; phylum Streptophyta; class Pinopsida; order Cupressales; family Cupressaceae; genus Thuja; species Thuja plicata. Next base: position 3,101,749 of record MU225951.1, on the reverse strand, counting down.
AAGTATTGACAATTTTGAGTGCATGATTATTGGGACATATTTCAGTAGGTATCATGTGACACTTTGAAATAGCCATTTTTTGACCTTTTGACACTAATTAAATGCTAAAAGAGCTTTGTTAATATCCAAAAGGAAAAAAAATGAAAATAGTAGCTAAGTCGCATACAAAGACAACAAATTTTTTTGTTAAAACCCAATGTATAATTTAGGCTCTCTGGGAGTGTGAAGTTAGCTATAACAATTACTAGTACAATTCCCCTGTCATCTTCTTGCACAATTAAGTCATTATCTATGACCACTCTTCGACGAATAATGATTTACTAGAATCTAGCTTTCAAGAGCTTGAATTGTCTTATCTTGTTACTTATCACTTGCAAGATGTGCAACCACTTATTGGGATTGGGATTTTGATTTAAGAAATTCTATGTAGGATGTCTTGGAAAATAATTTAAGAAGCTACATTTTATTTATAAGTAAAATGCTAGGTATTTTAGTGACGTGTTTTTAATTATTATGGAAATCTATGATGTTGAAAGAGGAACATAAGTTGTTACATCCAGTCTACAAGTGCAAAGAATCATTTTCTTGGATTTGGTTTTAAATACTTTTTCATAAAATGTTAAAGTCTATTCATATTTTCTGCCAATCTCCTATCGGTGTAACCCTTGCACCTCTTATAGGTGCAAGTGCTAGTTATAACATCTTATTGTATGCATTTATTAGATTATTGTAAGTTGGCAATACTTTTATTTTGAGTCCATATTATCACACTTGGGGAGGTACCATTTATGAATCATCAAATTATTACCATATTTGCTTACTTGGAATTCCCATGTTGCCACATTGCATATCTGGTACAATGTTAGTAACTAAAAAGTGTGGCCATATTTTTTCCACCCTCTAGTGTATAGGCTCATCATTTTTAGATTGATATTGTTATCTCATGTACTAAAGGATGGTACAAATGCTAACCACATATCATATGTCATTTTCCAAATTGTTGTCTTTTCATTATTCTTCATGATGATTAATATGGATAACCATATAAATGCATATGTGTGGAATTATTACACTTGCTTCATTAATGATGGTCGACGGTATGCTTCTCTAATATGACACATTGTTTATTTATTTATTTAAACCTAAAAGTGGCCCTCATTTTTCATGCACTTACGAATTAAAAATCATTGTTCATTTTTATGTTTCTTGTTTCTTCCTTTTATAAATTTTCATTGCATATCAAAGATCTTTTTATTTCTAAGAAATAGGATAACATGGAATACAAGGTTAATCTCTTGCAACAACAGTGGGAAGTCGGAATTGAAGCCAGGTTTACTAATGAGTGACTTGCCTTGGTCTTCAATATACATTTCTCACATGTTGAAGATGCAATCAGAGCTATAATTGGTAATGAATGTCTATTGAACAATTCATGTGCCTTATTCTCTAAGGTTGTATCTCTTTTTTTAATAGTTGTCATGGAGTTATTACAAGATTTTGTTGTTTTCCATTCAATAGCCAAGAAGCCTATCTATTCTTATTTATTTGATGAAGACATACTTGATCATATTTTATCAAATTTTAAGCTTGAATCTAGTTATTTTCTTACTTGCGACTTCATGTCATTTTATAAAATTATGGCTAATGTTCAACTTCATGAGATTTTGTCTATTGTTAGGGAGTATTTTTATCAGGTTCTTATCATGACTCTCTCAAAACTTTTGGGCACTCTCTAGAAGAAGTGGCTCCTTCCTTTGTTTCTATTATCGTGGATAGGTTTGTGGGCCTTCATACTCTCTTTGGGAACCCTAAGGATTGTAATTATCAACAATATTTGGTGGTTCCTCCAGTTCATGTTGCAGACTTGTATGTTGTTGTATCTCCCCCTTATTCTACCGACTTTCCTCATGGTCTTTCTTCATCTTCTGCATTAGTCAAAGAAATAATTCCCTTGAAAGGGGACTATGCTTTCAATCATGATTTTTCATTTGATGATAGGGTTTTTTCTCCTCTAGATATGGGACCGATTAAATGGTCTTGTGCTACTTTGTAGCAAGTTGTACAATCTCTCTTTTTTCTTATTACTACATATGTCATTGGTTGAACCAGCATGAGGGGTGGTGGGTGACTTTTGGTTCTTTGGGATATCTTTGTCATATTGGTTGGGGCTTATAGTTTTGATATTTGTATCCAATTTGACGGTATGTCAAGATACTGAATTTTGTAAACTCTTTTTTGATTAATAATAAAACAAACTTTTTAGTAACTTCGGTCACTTTTATCAAAAAATTAATAATAATAATAATTTATTTTTATAATTACAATTATCTTATCAAATGGTAAATTTTCATTGAATATTTTTTTGCAATACTTGCATTTATTACTATGAAGATAAGTACTTGTTATGTTTTTAGTTGAGATTTTGTATATAAAAAGTATATTTTTCTTCACCTTAGATTGTTTAAGATGTAAGATCATAGTGGTTAGGACAGTCAAATACCATTTTTATAATATAAAATGATAAATTATATTAAGTGAATGCATCAAATTAATAAAAATAATTTGTTGATGTCAAATACTATAAACATTAACACAAAATAATGTAAAAAAAATTGACAAAAATGCATACACTTTTCACTATTAAAAACATAATATTTTCACACAAGATAACATAAATTGTAAACTTATAATTACACACTTTCACCCATGAAGTCGTCTCACACCCAAAAAAGAACTTCTCGACAGACGAAACTTTTCTTGTTCATGTTTGAAAATGAATTTTAATTCACAACCAATATTTTTGTTTAAAAGGTTGCCAAAATCTTCTCTTAGACCTCACAGATCTATTATCTCTAAAAGCTTGAATTTTTTAGATCTATTTTCACTTAATGTGAATGGATTAAAGTATCAGTTGTCAAGAGATTTGTTTTGGTTTGTTCCATTTAAAATAAAAATTTCTACTTTGGTACAGTTTCTTAATATTTTTCCTGCAAGCTCTACCCATTTTCTTTCATCGTCATCATTGACAATACATCTCAATTGTGCATAATCTTGAAATGAATCACTTTGCCACAATTTCAATGAATTATTTTTGAATTTGTATGTTGACAAATAAATAAATGGCATTGGTTATGCAATTTCATTTATGTTTATAGTTGTTTTCATTTATTATATTATTGTAATACCTATTGTTAGTTCCCTATTAATTTCTCCACATAGAGATGTGTATATGCCTAAAAATGGTCAAAGAGAAAACACAATTAAATTTAAGTCATTTGGATTAATTAAATCAAAATTAATTAATTATGTAATTGAATTAACCATTTGATTACATAGTTCATTAATTAAATAGTTCTAACTCATTTGAATATCATACGTGGCTAATTTAATTAATTTATTTGAATTAAATCCTCCTAAAAAATATCACCTACCACTGTTAGAATGAATTTAGAATAACTGAGAGGTGGGGGGTGAATCAGTTATTCTTAGGTCTAGATGTACCAATTGAAACTTTATAGCACTTTAAACAACTCAGATTTGCTCGACAGCAATAACATAAATATGCAGTTTATTGTTCAGATGTAATCAGCTTGTAGAAACTTAACAGTAAAACACAACATAAACATTCACACAAGTTGACACCATTATTTAACGTGGCAACCCAAATTGGGAAAAACCACCAGTAACATGCTACCAAGTTTTCACTCTTCTGAAGTGAGCTATGCTAGGAGCCAACCTTGTTAAAGGTGACAAAACACATTGCTAAATGTGACCTGGTTAAAGGATTTAATCACCTTGTCAGGAGTGGCCTTGTTAGAGGTCTTAGAACATTCCACCTGAATGTCACCTTACTCAAAGGATTTATACAATGACGGTTAGGTCAACCTGGTTAAAGGATTTTGACTAATACAATGGTTAGAAAGTAATCAGCAGGTGTGATCTGATACATACAACTTACTTTGCAAATCCAGATCCAATTCAACTCTTATGCTAATTCACTAAGTGGCCTCCATTCTCATTTCAATCTTTAGATCTGCTTGGAAAATCTGTCATGCAATCACTTTTGCAACTCTCTGCTTCTCTATTCAACCTTCTTTGCTAGATCATTCCAATCAGTCAATTAACCATGCAATCCTCTTGCATACACTTTTCACATACTTCTCACTACTTGAAAAAACCCCTCGAGGTTATCTTATACCTCTTCATCTAGGTAAATAATTCTTTGCCGCTTAATCAAGACCATAGATCTTAGGTTAGGTCATATCCAACGGATCTTTCCATCATTTACATTTAATTTATTTCTCCAAAGTAATCATTAATTAAATCTTGGATCCATGCATTAATTACAATTACCCGTGCATTTAAATAGTGTGGACCAATCGTGCTTATCCTTAATTAACTTTACATATCCCAATAAATTCAATTATGTCAGCCAGAGATCTCAAATCTCAATAATTACCAAAATTTTGTTGCTCGGCCAACACTATGTTCTTCCACTCGGTCATCACTATTTTCCTCAGCAATTTACTGGTGCTCATTCGACACTAAGAAATTATGCTCGGCATAAACTGGTGTTCGGTCAACACAAACTTCACTCGGCATATACTGTTCCCAGTAAACTGTCATCTTGACTAAGTGTAATGGATAAATAACACATTACTTTGCCAATGTGCCAACTGATCAAGTACCCTTGTAATTTCTCATAACTCAACCATTTCACTCGGTCTTCTTGTTATCCTTGTCTTCAAATCATCTTCAACAATTAATAGTTATGGTACTCAAACAGATAGCGATAGTCTTACCAGTTAAGGTTTGACATCAATGAAAAAACAACAATTATTTACATTGTAGGTTTCCAACAACCACTACATGACAAAAATTGATTGAACCAATGGGAGACAAGAACCAAGTGCACATGGATCACCAAAAGGCTTTTCAATCATAACCATTTAATCTTGAAAGGGAATCTTGTCTGCTCAAAGGGGACACATCATCAAACTTAACCTCAACTCACATCTTGATCATGGTTAATCTAATTCACCCCATACGCCTTGGGAAATCCTATAAATAGGATGCATAATTAGAGTAAAAAGGTCCACCTTCCTATAGAGTAATTGCATAATGCTAGTTTGTGCATCCATTATCATTAAAGAAAAGGCATAATGCTGGTTTAGACATCAACTTCTATCAAAGCATAGGCACAACACTGGTTTTCATATCATTTCTTCATTTAACCATTGTTATAATAGAGAATTTGCATCATAATATAGTTATTTTAATCATTTAGAATATAATTTGAATCATTTATCATAAAATCTTGCATCGTATTGAATTCTCATTTTCTATGTTGTCACTTGAAGATAAAAATTGTCGTTGAGAGCATAGTTCAAGTCCCTAGAGCTAGAGATGCATAAAACACTCATGATTTGTTTCAATTATTTTCTTTAAAATAATCTTGACTTTGAATTGATTTGATCATATTAATGTTTTATGAAGGTTTTTGATACTCAAATTACACACACAACAAACAAACAAACAAAATTTCAAGCTCCATCATTGCTTCTCTAGTTTGACACATCATCGATTAGCTAAAGAGACATACTAACCAAAAATGAATAAAAAACCACATGAAATTTTTTTTTACTGTAATTCAATCATGTACTCAGAATAATTTATCCATTTTTTTGATTTGATGTGTGATCTGAAGTTAATGTTAGGTTTTTATGGTTGGATGTCTTGATTTTTGGATGTTGGATGTTAAAAAATTCATAGGTCTTGATCATGATGCTGATGTGGTTGGATGATGCTTGTATGTCTGATTCCAATAGCTCGATCATTTATCCATTCCATACTTTGAAATTTTTCCCCCAAGTGTGACTTGACTAGACGATGATGGATATTGACAATTTCCAAACTATGATGGAAGCTTTATTGGGAAACTGAGATATGGAAATGGAGGTGTATTATGACTATGTACAAGATGGTGGAAATGAAAGTGGATACGTATATGGATGGTGAATGAAAATGAACTTGATAGATAAAGGAGCTTGATAAGTAGCATTTGTTTACTAGGTTTTCGCCACTTGTATTTATTGAAATTTTTTAGTTTCTTTGATTTTTTCTTCTTTTTCTTTTTCTTTTTCTTATATTATCAAGACGCCTTTTTCCAGGTTTTCACCAAGATAACCATTTTTTTAGGATCTATTCCTATGCTTTTTATTTCTTCAGGGTCTCTTTCTGTTGTACAAACTAAATTCAAGTTGTCCTAAGTAGAACCTTTTGAGGTGAATGTTGTTGATAAGTTCTTGAATTTAATAGGTTTTTGCCAGTTGTATTTATTGCAATTTTTGAGTTTATTTGATTTTTCCTTATTTTTCTCTTTTCTTTTTTTTTTAAAATATTACAAAGGCACATGTTTACCAGGTTTCACCAAGATAACTATTTTTTCAGGATTTGTTCCTTTATTTTTTTTATTTCTTCAGGATCTCTTTCTGTTGTACAAATTGAATTCAAGTTGTCTTATGTAGAACCTTTTGAGGTGAATGTTGTTGATATGTTCTTGAAGTAGGTCTCTCTCATATGTGAATAATTTGTAAGTGCATGATCCATATGTGAACACTATGATGAATGTACCTAACCAATTTTCTTCAAACTTTTCTTTCTTTTCTCTATCTTTTTGATTTCTTGGATTCTCCCTCAATACTAGGTCACCCACGTAGAATTTAGTAGGTTTGAACTTTTTGTCGTAACTTCTAGACATGCACTTTTGATATATTTTTAAATGGTAGTAATATTTTTGTCTCCTCTCATCAATTAATTCTAGCACTTGTAGTCTAGATACTCTATAATACCCATCTAATAGAATGCCATGCAAGGAGACTTTTAGGAATGATATCTCTACTTTCAAAGGTAAGACTACCTCTAATCCATAGAATAAAGAGAAAGGTGTAGCTCTTGTGGGTGTTCTTACACTATTTTGGTATGCCCATAGTGAAGTATTGAGTTGAATATACCAATCCCTTCTGGAATTATCAATTGTTCTCTTTAGGATTTTCAAGATGTTTTTGTTCGAAGCCTCTAGTTGTCCATTTCCTTGAGGGAATATATAGATGAGAAGTGTTGAATGATGTGAATTTTTTCACATAGCTCTTTGACATATTTTTTCTTGAATTATTTACCATTTTCAGTGATGATGGAATGAGGAATACCATAACTAAAAATGATATAATTCAAGATGAACATGGAGATCTGCTTTCCAGTGGCAGTTGAAAGAGGTACATCTGTAACCCATTTTTGAAATACTCGGGGGTTGTAATGATATATTTATTTCTATTGGAAGTCACAGGATAAATCATCCCTATTAAGTCAAAATCCCATTGAAAAAAGGTCATGGTGAAGAGAGAGGTGTAGTTCATGTGATGGTACATGAATCAAGTTCTCGTGATCTTGGCATTTCAGACAAGTCTTTGCAAACTAAAAATAATCTTTCTCCATGGTCGGCCAATAATACCCAATTCGTAAGAGTTTTTTAGTTATGTTTAAACCACTCAAATGTGAACCATAAATACCTTCATGAATATCTCGCAAGACATTTTCAAATTCTTCACTCTCTAAACATCTAAGTAATTTTCCATCAAGACCTCTCCAATACAATGGGTCAGATATTAAGGTATAATAGGATGCTTGTCAGGTAAATTTTCACTTTTGGTTTCTTGAGGGTAAGGTATTATCCTTCAAGTAGGTACAGATACCTAACCATATCAAGTAGAGTAAGGACCCACAAGTAAACAAATGATTTGGGATTCAAGACGGTCATACGTAGGTTTTACCAGTTCTTCCACCAGGAATTCATAATGAGCATTCTAATTAGGTAATTATAGTAATGAGGACAATGTTTCAATTGCATCAGTAGCTCTATTCTTTGTTCTTGGTCTATTCTCAAATGTAATTTGCAAAAAAAATAGTCCTTGAAATCATCAACAATCCTTTTGTAAGGTAGAAGATTGTCATCCTTTATTTGATAATCATCATTAATTTGATTGATCACTAATTGAGAGTCTCCAAAGACTTGTAATTTTATTATTCATCATTCCAGTTTCATTTTAATGCCAATTGTCAATGCTTCATACTCAACTATATTGTTGATGCAAGGAAACAATAATTTTTATGATTTTGGGATGGTGTATTATTGAGGTTTAATGAACAATATGTCTGTCCATTAGCCATGCTACATATAGGATCCATAAAAATATAATTTGCATGGTTGTGTTATAACTGTGAGAATATCTGCATCTAGAAATTCAATTTGCATTGGTGTTTCACTTGAGATAGGTGCTTCTTCTAGTTTATCATCTAACACTTGTACTTTGATTACTTGTTTGTCAACATACTCATGTATAATAGGAAATGGTGAGAAATGCTAGGATGTAGATCACTCGCCAAATTTATGAGGGGTATTATACATTAAAATAAAAAAACCCTAGCCTACAAGATAGATCAGGTAAGCACAACCAAGTGATTAAGGATGCTAACTTGGGATTTATGCCTTATAGGGTTAGATTTGGTTGATTCCAATAAAGTTTGTGTAATTGATATGAAAATATCAAAATGAAAAATCTGATTATGAAAGTAAATGTAAAGAAATAGGGATAGGAATGTGTGCACCTAAAAATTGAAGAGGGAAATCGCACTTTGAACCTGATTTTTTTGACTATCAGAAACCCAAATTTTATTGGTTTCCTAATTTGGCGAATCTAGAATCTACAACTGTTAGGATTGAAGATTCTGATTCTAGGAAGGACACGACCGACCCAAGTTGACCTAGTCCTGGACAAGGTTGAACTAAATCAACCTTTTCCAAAGACTTTCTGGACTGAGAAGCAATATAGATTTGGAACAATCAGACTGTCAGATTCTCAGATCTGAACTTGTAATTACACTTCCTAAACCCACAAATTTGGAAAATGTGTGTGGGTGTCTATGTAGGGGTTTTCTCTAGTCAACCCCCCATTTTGGTGATTCTCACCTCCACGGATAGTCGTTAGAACAAGTAAAATGTGTGATGTGCTTGTGAAACTAGAGTATGTCTAGAATGCAAGTAAGCTAAAATATCAAAGTAAATACATGGATCTAACCCTATGTGTGATAGAGTGAAACCCTAGCTTGTAAATACAAATAATGTGTGAATTGGAAGTATGTAAATATGAAGCATCACTACATAGATCTGATAATAACAAGGAAATCATACCAAGTCTCCAAGGGAAAAAGTACTCCTAGTCATCCTCACAATCCATTTCAAACTCCATGATGTAGAAAAATGATGTCTTGAATGCTTGATTTGAAGTTGAAGATGTTGGATTTGAATGCTTGAATAATATCTTCAATAGACAACCTTTGCTTCAATGGATATCATCAAACTTGGGATTCCACCTTCCAATTGCTTGTTGTGATCAAATTGGGGTCTTCACCTTGCACTTTATTTCATTATGCCAAAATGAAGCAAGTAGGTTTCTTTTATAGTGATTTTGGAAGTCATAATTGCATACCCGACCACAGATTTGGAAACCCTTCAAATCCATCGGGATGGACCCAGGCCCTAAATCTAGACTCAGTCCCCTAGGACAAGGCCGAGTTAGGCCAGCCTAGTCCAAGACATGGCTAACCTAAGTCAAAATTCTCCTCAGGGACTTTGGTTAATCCTGAGGACCAATTCATTGTTGATTCGATAGTTAGAGGTTTAAAACTATGGTTGATTCCAACAATGGGGTTGAGTTCTGAGGCCAACATGAGGTAAAATAAGACCTATGAGGTGAAGTGAATTTGTGCATGGAGGAAAATAGAGGAGTATGATTTTAAATTAGATCCTACCTTAATTTTGCACAATTTGGGAAGAGATAATGACTCAAATTTGAATTAGGTATGTATTAAGTGCAATTATAAAGTCCTTGTTTACCCCTAAATCAAGCTCCCACTTGATGGTAGGGCATTTTGGAAGCTTCACTTGGGTGGAACCAAATGCATCTTGTGAAATTACCTATGGGATTTTATAGAAGCCAACTCTTCTCCTTGGTGTTTCAGGAAAGGGAAGAAAAACTAACCCTATTGAGGTGAAACACCAAAGCTTTTAGAACACTTTAAACATAAAATGCATAGGCTATTTTAGGATAATTGAAATATTGAGGCACCTTTACAACATATGATCTTGGGAGCAGTTATATAAGTGCATTATCACCATAGAAAAGGGACATAAATTGAACCATGTAATACATTCATCAAATAGATAAGCCTGGATGCATAACCTATCTAACAAAACTTAAATATAGATGCACTGAAGTTGGATATTGTATTCAAATGGCACATGAACATTCATGAACACTGAAAACCCCCAAAAATCAAAGGGCTAAAAGCATGATCAATTTATATCGAGAAATCAAAATTCTCATTACATTTCAAGGCTTACAATAGATTGAAGCTTTGAAAGCTTCAGCAAGAGTCTGACTCTATTTTTGTCAAAGTTAAGTCCAAAGTCCCCCCTTTTTACATTTTAATGCTCTGTATATATGGCCTAGGAACAACTTGGAAAACCTAAAAGAAATAGGACCAAAAAGAGTGCCACGCGCCCCATTCTGTCAAGCCTTTTGCATTAGGTTTCCTTACTGGCCCTAGAAAACTTGTGGTCGACCTATGTTTTGTGTCTGCAAAAATGGCATCTTCATTATAAGGCTCTACCACTACTCTTGAGTAATTATGGCAGTGGTTTCATCAAGAATTCTGCCCAAAATTAATTACAAGCATGCAAAGATGTATGTGTGACAAAATACGATTGTGATAGAGAGGGCACCGAGAGCATGAGCCTTGAATTTCCCTCCAAGCAAAATGGAAACCTATCGATCCCTGTGAAAAGCCCCTGCATCATGTTCAGAAAGCATCGGGGACCACTAGTGGAAGGAAACTACAACCAATGTAAATCAGGGACATGTGATGCCTAATCAGGAGGTTGCTTCAAAAGAAAACCACATCTCCTTTGATCGCCCTTGAGATGACTGTGTTTCCTACTCAAAAGAGAACGTGGGCCCATAGATGAAAGAGTATCCAGGATGAAAACAAGGTGACAAGCGACATGTTTGTGTTGAATTTGGTCCCTCGCAAGAAAGAAACCTTTTCAAAAGCCCACGAGACCACCATGCACACAACTTGGGCAAAGCTCAAGCTCGGCAACGCAAGTGTATAAAGGACCGCCTCAGTGGGAGCTTTGTTGAACCATATTGAAGGTCACGGATAGAACGCATGTTGTCCTGACATGTGGCAAGGCATGCTACTATGAAATAAATTGCCATGGAAAGGAGGACGAGAGCGCCAATGTAAAGTTAGATAGCCCACAACTTTGTGAAATTTTTAATCAGATTTGTGGCGACTCTTAGGGGCATCCTACCTATGGGATGTGAAATCCTTTAGAAATATGGTTTTGCAGGCCGCCTTATCCATTGGATTAAGAGACTCAAAACAAGAGAGGGTGGAGAAGCCTCAACAAACTTTGGAAGGGTATCCACTCCCAAATTCTTAGTATTAATCAATGGGACCCTGGAAGGGTATTTTAGTTCGTCTAGAGGCCTTATGCAAGGGGATTCCTTATCCCTTTTTCTCTACATTACCATGATAGAAGCATTAGGAAGAATAATAACAAGGGCACAAAATCAAAATCATATTAGTGAAATTAAGGTAATGGAAGGAGTCGCTAACACCACCCATCAACAATTTGTTGATGATAGCATATTAGTAGGAAAAGGTACTAGGCAGGACGCTAGTAAATTGAATGACATCCTTAGTATTTATGAAAAATATCTGTCCAAGGAGTTAATAAAGATAAATATGAAATCCTCTTCTTCCATATGAATAGTAGAGAAGGAAAACCAATCTGTACCATTTTGGGTTTCAAAAAGGGATCACTGTCCAGTAAATATTTGGGAATCCCCTTGGACAAGGGCACAAGAACAAACAAACTATGGAAACTTTTTGAGAAGAAAATGGATCTTAGAATAGGTAGCTGGAAAGGGAAATGACTTTCATCAGCTGGAAAAGCTACCATGCTGAAATCAGTTTTAGAAGCCTCGACAATTTATCAAATGTATGACCTTTCCCTTACACAAGAAACATAAAATAATTTAGAAAAGAAAATGCATAAATTTTTCTAGCAAGGAAAATCAGAGAAGAAGAAAATGACGTTAATCAGCTGGGATAAGTTATTTCATCCCAAAGAGTTTTGAGGTATTGGCTTCAAAAACTTGAAAACCCAAAATACGGCTCTTGGAGCCAAAATTGTATGGAGACTATATAAGGAATCCAATAGTAAATGGGCTAGAATACTTAAGAATAAATACCTTAGAAATGATTAACCATAAAGTTTCTTTAGGACTGTAAACCCTTTGAAGGGTTCTAGGATATGAAACTTTATATTAGAATGTAAGGATTTAATTAATGATCAGATAACTTGGGATATTCACGAAGGGGATAAGACCCATTTTTGGACTAATTCTTTGGGGGGATACCCAGCCCTAAAGGACAATCCCAATCTGATCAACATTAGAGAGTACCTTGAGGAACATTGGGGTCACTAGGTTAAGGATTACTTGGAATTCCCCGAGTTTGAGTCCTCTCTAGGTTGGAAATGGAAATCTCTTGAAGATCTACCAGTCCCAAGAAAAGAGATAGTAGAACTGCAAGGGGTATTAGGTGGTAGAAACCTAACTCCTAAATTAGGTACAAAAAGACTAATTTGGTTGGGCTCTAAAACAAGAGATTATAATTCCAAGGATGGGTATACAACCATGGTGAAACAACATCATTGGGAAAAGATGAAGCTACCTATTCACATGTGCTAGAATAAAGAATTCCTACTAAAAAATGGTATGTTTCTTTGGGCTATGATGCAACAAAGAATTTTAACAACTGACTAGTTCAAAAAAATTGGTTATGAAGGACCTACTAAGTGTGTACTTTGTGAAGCAAATGAGGAATCTATTAACCATTTATTGGAAAAATGCCCTTTCTCTTACTCCTATTGGCAATTGTTATGTGAGAGATTAGGATGGTCCTCAACCCTACCAAAAAGTTTGAAGGACATACTCAAAGGATGGTCTGATTTGGGTTTTTATAGTCTTTATAAAAGTTTGTGGAAGGAAACCTCTTCCATCTTGACTTGGGAACTTTGGAAAGAGAGAAATAGACATTTTTTTCAAGATAAAAAGTTAGATATAGCCAGTTTCTTGAACAAAATAGAAGCTTCTACAATAGAAATAGTGAATAAAAAAATAAGAAATGGGAACCCAGGGGAGGCAAAGTTTACTACTTGGGATAGTAATATAAGAAAGAAGTGGTTTGGATTGATCATTCCCCCACACTTATATGACAATACCAAGGACAATAAATCAAAAAGAACCTAATGCCAATGGTCTAAGCTAGCGAATAGTTGACACAAACTTAATTTTGATGGTGCATCAATAGGTAATTCGTGGGTGGATGGTATTTGTGGTATCATCCACAATTCAAAGGGGGTTGTTTGTGCAAAATTTGCCAAACCTCTTGAAATAGAAACCAATCATATGGCATAGATATGTACTCTCGTGGAAGGTTTATTTCTCTCTCATAAACTTCATCTTCATCTTAAAAATATTTCCATTGAAGGAGATTCGCTCATAATTATAAATGCTTTAAGAATTGGTAAGACCCTTAACTATAAATTGCATTAAAAGTTGGGCAAAGTAGTTGAGCTCCTAAACCATTTTGAAGAAGTTATCATGAAGGTAACAAACTCACTGATGAATTGGAAAATATGGGGGATGATGATACACAATTACAAGGTATATATACCTTTAGACTCAACATAAGTATTCAAAGCCTTAATGTTTAGATAAGCCTAGATCTACACTTAAGTCTACCCCAACTTCCATACAATACTAAACATAACTAAGCTCTAGGAATAACATGTTATGAAAGTCCATTAATCTACAATGAGGTTTAAATGGATACAAGTATTTGACAATGGATCAATATTTGTATATAGGCATATATATACTTTTCTCTATATACATACGACTATAGGTATTGGTACTGATGCATATATTTGGTTTACGTATGTGTTGGATATATGGACCAATATCCATATCTACAGGTATATATATAATTTTCAATATATATATATATATATATATATA
>MU225951.1:3019178-3031161 GCA_018584345.1 Thuja plicata | reverse complement strand
TATAAAAGCAATAGGCAAGGCATTCATTCATCATCGATTGAATATATTATATTTTGTTTGTTTTCTCTGAGAAGTTCTGATTTGTAAATCAAATCCCTTGCTGAGGTATAAGGGTTTGATACTGAATTGGTTTAGCATCTGGAAGACTGATTCTCTTGGAGCTATTCTTTAATTGGTTGCTGAAGTATAACCAATTTCTCTTCCTTCATACTGTTTGCTTGTACTTGGAGGAAGAAAGTAATTTTGAATCTGGATTGTAATTTGAACTGTGACTTGCATAAGAGGTCGAATTCATTTCTGCAGAGAAGAAGTTAACAGTCGGACGTACCTATCCGAGCTGCGTTTTGCATTGGTGGATTCCCCTTCAGCATTTCGGGATCCTCTTTAGTATTTCGGGTGGCTGCTGGACCCGAGGTTTAACGTCAAGCTGCACCCACAGGGAGCCGCGTGACCTAGGCAGTGCTGTGAGCATCATTCTTCAGCCGCGGGTGAAGCACACATGAGTTGTGGCAGCGATTAGCTATCGCGTGGGAGGCATCCAAGTGGCGTTAGCCATTGTTAGAGAACTACAACATACGTGGACAAAAATGGTATTTACAGATACAGTCATTTGATATTTGATAATTGCTAATGCATAAATGTTTGAATAAATCGAATATAATTTCCAGAATTATATAATTGATTTAAGATGGTTGCAAATGCATTAATGTTTGAATAAATCGGATATAATTTCCAGAATTATATCACATAGGTATTTCTGAAATAATTGTGTATGTTGGCTGAGAATATCAAATTGAAATTGAATATATCGAATAAAGGAGATTTTTTCTATAAATTGTATCTTCGTACCAAAATCAAATTGAAATAACAGCAGAGCTAGATCGGGCTCATTACAGGATCCTTGATGTATTTGGTCAACACTAGACCTGATATTTGTTATGTAGTGAATGCACTTAGCCAGTTTATGTGTGAACCAAAGGAGATACATCTTGTTGCAGCAAAACACATTCTGAGATACCTTTGAGGCACAATTGGATATGGTCTTAGATACAAACATGTAGACCTAGATCTACATGGATACATTGACTCAGATTGGGTTGGAAGTGTGGCTGACAGAAAGAGCACATCAGAATGTTGCTTCAGTTTAGGATTAGTAATGATCTCATGAATTAGTAGGAAAGAATCCCCAGTTGCACAGAACTCTACAGAAGCTGAGTACATTGCAGCCTCCATGGGAGCAAGAGAAGCAGTGTGGCTTAGGAAATTGCTTGTAGGACTCTTTGGTCAGCTCTTGAATCCTACTGTCATCCATTATGACAACCAAAGTTGCATCAAGCTTTTAGTGAATCCAGTGTTTCATGATAGATCAAAACACATTGAGATTAATTATCACTATGTTAGAGACATGGTAGAAAGGAATGTGATCCAATTGGAGTATATTAGTACAAGTGATCAGACAACAGACAGTCTCACCAAGCCACTCTCCAGGATAAAGGTTGAAGTGATTGAACACTTTCGGGATAAACTTGGTATGGTTGAAAATGTAAATTAAATTTGAGATTGAGTCTCAATTATTCTTTATTTGTACTAATATTTAAAGATGTTTGATGTGTAAACTCTTTTATCGTCATGTGTGTGACTCTGTGACTTCATAGGCCCCCTGTGGACATTGTTGAAAGGTGACGACTTTTCAATAATGAACACTTGTATCTGATTGATATTGTAAGGTGATGACTTTACAATGATCAATTTCACTATCATGATGGATATCATGTGACTTGGTATCCGTGGACATGTCATGATAGTTAATATCTCTTAGACATTATGGTAGATATCATGAGGCTTGATATCATTAGATAAACCATAATGACTTTTCAAGAGATAATCATGGTGGATATTATGTGACTTAATATCCATGGATATGCCATGATCTAATATCTGTATGGTAGGCATCATGAGACATGATGCCAGTGCACATACGATTATATGGATATTTGTGAGTTATGGTGAATATCATGTGACTTGATATTCTTGTTCATACCATATCTCCTGATATCACGGCGAGTTGATATCTCTTCTCCTTCACAATTAATGGATCTATTGTGTTATACTCTTGGATAGATTTTATCCTCCCTAGCTAAGAGGGAGTGTTAATGATGATAGCTTCGGTTAGATAAACATGGATGATAATTGCATCAATAGAATAATTTATGATTTTGTTATATGTATGTATACCAATATACATAATAATAATGATTGAGTTTATTATTATTACATATATTAATATACATACATACATAATTATAACTGGATATTAAATCATAAATCATTATATTGATTTATTTTATGTGGAATAAATAATCATTTTATGTTTAATGAATAAGCATCGACTTGACTGAATGATCGAATGCTTGATCATACATCATTCATCATTACTATTATTCTTCCAAGTATAAATCTGTGTTTATCGATCTGCATTGAGTATTGTGCATGATCTAAACCCAGTTGATATTGTGTTTCGACTACTTTCATTGATCTTTACTATAATCGAGAATGTGT
Source organism: Thuja plicata (assembly GCA_018584345.1). NCBI lineage: Eukaryota > Viridiplantae > Streptophyta > Pinopsida > Cupressales > Cupressaceae > Thuja > Thuja plicata. Next base: position 3,028,602 of record MU225951.1, on the reverse strand, counting down.
ATTGATTTACTACTTGATCTTTCTTATAATCGATAATGTGTATTGATTTAATGATGCTTGTGTTATCATCATTCTAACATACCGATTAGGAATCGTTTTGTTAATGGATTATATACTACTGATTATGAATTGGTTTGCATAGATTATAAACTACCAATTATGAATCGATATGTATTATGTTTGCAATGATTAATGAATGGACATATTGGTGGAGAGACATGTCTCCATGCATGTGGAGACATGTCTATCCATCAATATGTTTCCTCACTCATATATATAATCCAAGATAGATCGGTGAAAGGGCAGTACAGAAATCTATTAGTGCAAGCCATTTGGAGATCGATCTCATTCTCAATACTCAGCAATATTTGTGATATAATCAGTAAAACTTGAAGTATTATCAATACTTGACGAATCAACATACTTTGTGGACATACTATCTTCTCCTTATACTTGCAGCAACCTGCAAGATTCATAGGTTAGTGAGAGCATCAATTTGTGAGACAATAAAATTAAAAGATACCTCTATTTCTATCTACTAAGAAATCTAATCTACTTTAACAGCATTCTCATCCATCAGTAGCTCTCACCTTGTTGCTCTTGTCCCTCCCAACAAGACTGATCTAACTGCTAGGTCCCACGAAGATTTTATTGCCAACAATCCCATTGGGTATGGTGGCAAGAATTCTTGTTACAAAGAAGCTATCTTTTTCTTCGGTGGCAGCCATGGTTAGAGCGTCTACTTCAATTAAGGAACTTGTGTTTATGGATTGACCCTCAAAATCCCCTTGCTTGTTGCTTTGCTCCATGGATCCATCTCCGTTGATTCTTGGTAAGGATGTTTGGTATGAAGAGGAAAAAGTTTATGAAAGGGATTAATATGTAAGTTCAATAATTTTTGGCCCTATTTGTCTAATTTCAATTCATAATTCTCTCTAGAAGCCCTTTCCTAAGAGTTCAGTAGCAATATTCAATTGTGCACATGGCTATTTTGTTTCTCTTTGTGATTTAACTGAGGACTGCACTGACATTCTTGCAAAAGGTCCGTGGCTTCGGGTCAAGGCTGTTCTAATTATTAAACTTTGATATCCTGCTTTCAACCATCTTACAAAATCCTACTCAGTGCTTCCTGTGTGGGTTTGGCTGCCCTATCTTCTGCTGCAGTTCTAGGTTGATAATTTCTTTCAGGGCATTGACTATTCTTTGGGTACATTCCTGCCTTTAGATCCAGAGACGGATACACTCATTCCACATATTCACCTGCAGAGATATGGCTGCAAGTTGAGAATCGCATCTGGAAACAACAGATTGATTATGAAAATTTAGTTAGCTGTCAGTTGCTTGAGAGGTAAGGTCCTCAAGCAATCAACCTGGTAGAAAGATGCTCTTCTCAACCACTTGATAGCCTCTAGGGTTTCAGAGAATGCTTCCAAAATTCTCACTTTTTATGCATCTGTTCCTATTTTTGCTCCTCTCACCCTGATACTGTAAAAGAGTTTCCATCAAAGGTTATTCCTTTGGTAGTTCAATCTCCTATGGCACACTCCAACTCTCATCCTCTCTTCATTGATGTGCTGCAGTCCACTCATGCAATGCCAGAACCTATTTCTTCTGGAGTGGCCCATTCTATGTCTCCAGTTGAGAAAATGCTCCGGGCTGTCTCAGCTTCTCCTGATTCTATCTGTCAGCAAATTCTGGTCTTTAGAGGACGGTGCAGGAGCATGCAGGCGGACAAGCAATCAGCACCAACAAAAAATATTATTGGTTTGATTTCTTCAATTTCGATTTGGCTTGGCTTTGTTTGGCATCTCTCCATCTGTTTGCAGAAGTTTCATTTGAAGAGGCACAAAATGAATCTCAGTACGCAATCTTTGTCAGCATTCTCTTAACCTGTGTGAAAATGGGAGCTTTGAAATAGAAAAGAATTTGTGAGAAAGGCTTTATTAACTTTCAATCAAATGCATTTAGCAGGTATAAAGACAAATGTAACAACCTCTTACCTGCATGCTCAAGGCTTGTATCAGGTTATGGACCTTCATCAATTAATAATGGATAAGAGAGTTTTGTTAGCTGTTGTAGTTGCGATTGCCATGGCAAACATGTCTGCAAACTGAAGCATAGACAGGGCATATGGACTGTTTGACAGAATGCCTCAAAGAAATGTGTCTCATGGACCATATATGTACAAATGGATTTGTTGAAAAAACTTTATAAACTTTCAAGCAAAAAGAAATGGCACGCGTAAAAACCCAATGCCACAACCTTGGCCAGCAACCAAGAAATGCCTAAGGCGTTATTATTTTTTCAAGGAACAAGTTATTGGCTGCATAGGCAGAGGAAACGGCTGTGTGAGCAGGTCTTGAGTGCGAATAAGGAGAGAGAGAAAAATAAAATAAGGGAGCACTCACTGTTTTTCACCTGCCACGAAAAGAAAAGAACGTGGTGAATGGGCAGCGAGATACTTAACATGGCTTCAAGTGTGTAGGCATGGCAACTGTGAGCTGTTTGCTGTGTAGCCAAGGAAGACAGGAAGAGTTCTTTTGACCTGGCATTTGAATTTTGAATTGCTTGGGAATTTTAGAAAGGTACTGTTGCATATGGAGATTGTAAACATCAGTTTTGGAATGCCATGAGTGAAGAACTGTCACAGAAATGTGGTGAACTAAGTATGGGAGGAAAGACGCCACAGAGGTTTTCCTATAGTATGAGCCTTCTTGATTGTGAAGTTCTTTGGCCATGGCAGAACTTTGCCTTCCATAAAGGTTATCCTATACCCTTTGTCTTCAAGTGCAGAAATGGAGACTAGATTTCTCTTTATCCCTGGCACAAATAATACTCTTGTGAGCTGAAGAGAATTTCAGATTTATGGTACAGGTTCCAATCCCTTTTACTGGGTAGTTAGAATCGTCCCCAATGGTTACTTCCTCATTAGAATTCTCCACCAGAGTGTCTAGGTGTTCTCTGAATCTGGTAGTATGGCGCGAGGCTCCACTATCAATCACCCATGTGTTGAGGTTGTTTGAAACTTGACTTGATAAGGTTGAATAGAAGACAAACTTCCCGGAATCATTCTCCATGCTAGTTTTTCCAACTTCAACGACGGAGGCTTGTTGTTTTGGCCTATCCGGACACTTCATGGCATAATGTCCATACTTATCACATCTGAAACACTGCACTTGAGATATGTCCCTCCTTTTCTTGGAAGAGCCTTTTCCACAGCTGCCCTTGTCCTTCTTCCTCTTGAAGTTCCTTTTCTTCCATTTCTTGTGAGAGTGAGAGTTCAACACATGAATGTCTTCATTGGTGGTATTTTGGTTAATCCCCCCGGTGATCAATCTGGATTCTTCTTGAATGCAATCCGTCTTCAACTGATCAAACTTGGGGAGCTTTGAATGTGCACTTATTCCTTGAATAAATGATTCCCATGATGATGGGAGTTTATTTAGAGCTATCAACATTAATTCCTTGTTGTCAATTTGATGACCAATTGTAGAAAGTTGGTCCCTCAATTCAGTGATCCTCATAAAATATGATGTGACAATTTCTCCCTTATTCATCTTCACATGATGGAGTTGTCTTTTCAACGTGAGAGCTCTGCTGGTATTGTTTATTTCATACATGTCTTCAAGTGATTTGAACATGCGTTAGGCTGTGTCATACTTTGAAATAATTGGAACTATATGGTCTCTAACTGCATCCACGATCACTTTCATAGCTTTTTCATTGTTCTTGTTCCATTAAATTTTCTCAGCATCATTGTTTGGTTCAGTTATGTTTCCCTTTATAAATGAATCTAGTTCATTCTCCTTCAAGGTAAGCATGACCCTAAACTTTCATGATACAAAGTTAGACGCTCCTTCAAGACAATCTTCGAATCTGACTTTGCTTGTCATTATGAAGAAAGGAATGTGATTTTTCCTAAGAGCAAAATGATAGTCTAGATAATCTACTATCTCAAATCTAATCGGATCTTCCTTAGACTGGCTCTGATACCATGTTAAAGTAGATTAGATTTTTTAGTAGATAGAAATAGAGGTATCTTTTAATTTTATTGTCTCACAAATGATGCTCTCACTAACTTATGAATCTTGCAGGTTGCTGCAAGTATAAGGAGAAGATAGTATGTCCACAAAGTATGTTGATTCGTCAAGTATTGATAATACTTCAAGTGTTACTGATTATATCACAAATATTGCTGAGTATTGAGAATGAGATCGATCTCCAAATGGCTTGCACTAATAGATTTCTGTACTGCCCTTTCATTGATCTATCTTGGATTATATATATATGAGTGAGGAGACATATTGATGGATAGACATGTCTCCACACGTGTGGAGACATGTCTCTCCACCGATATGTCCATTCATTAATCATTGCAAACATAATACATATCGATTCATAATCGGTAGTTTATAATCTATGCAAACTGATTCATAATCGGTAGTATATAATCCATTAACAAACCGATTCCTAATCGGTACGTTAGAATGATGATAACACAAGCATCATTAAGTCGATACACATTATCAATTATAATAAAGATCAAGTAGTAAATCGATACACATTATGGATTATAGTAAAGATCAATGAAAGTAGTTGAAACACAATATCAACTGGATTTAGATCATGCACGATACTCAATGCAGATCGATAAACACAGATTTATACTTGGAAGAATAATAGTAATGATGATCGATGTATGATCAGCCATTTGATCATTCAATCAAGTCAATGCTTATTCATTAAACATAAAATGATTATTTATTCCACATAAAATAAATCAATATAATGATTTAATATCCATTTATAATTATGTATGTATGTATATTAATATATGTAATAATAATAAACTCAATCATTATGATTATGTATATTGGTATACATACATACATATAACAAAATCATAAATCATTCTATTGATGTAATTATCATCCATGTTTATCTGACCGAGGCTATCATCATTAACAAATGCTAGACAACAGGTGGCAACAAGAATGTTAGCTCTTAAGTCTTTTGTAGCAGCAAAAATAGGTAAAGTTTTCAAAAAAATCATCTGTGTGGGTGAAGACGAGGAAAAGATAAAAGACACGAAATAGATAAATAAATGAATGAAATACAAGATTTACCTTGTCTTTTACCTTCTAATCTCATAGATTGAGCAGATTTAGATGCACCCATATCTACTTGATTTGCTCCTTTTGATGTTGTTGTATGTGGAATGTGGTTGCTCAAACCAGCATCATGATGTTAGGATTATGATTGATTGAGAGATGAAATGGACAACATAAGGATACAAAGAATTTTTTTTAATTTCAGAATGAGGCCAAATGTCTCAATTTATAGATTTTAGATGAGGAGAATCAATGGCTATGATTCAATGATTAATGCATGACTAGGATTGATTGAGAGAGATGGCATGGATTGATGGCTTAGCCTTGTGACAAGTGTCACTAGGAGGATGGAGGTGTAGGAGTTAGGTGTACTCACACGTGTGAGCACACGTCGCAAAGAATATGAAAGAAACATGTTTATGACATGTCCAAGGGGTAGGGTGGTTTGTGAAAGTGACATGTCTATGGCATGTGTAAGAGGCAGAGTGGCTATGAGGTGACCTTTTATGCTCACACATGTGTGGGCAAGAGGAGGTTAGAGACACTTGTCACATGATGATTAGTTTAGATTTTAATCTATGTAGATGGACTCAAGGACTAGGATTGAGTGGGCAAGAATTGAAGGTGATGTGGAATGTAAATTAGGAAAAATGGTAGCAAGGGTTTATTAGTCTAAAGCAATTAATTGAATTGATTTAATTGGAGGATTTTTGGGATAAGGTAAAATTAAATCAATGTAAATACATTTAATTAAGATTGAGGGGTAACAATAAAGGATAAATTAAATAGACTATAAATATTTATTTAATTGGCTAGAATGAAATGAAATCAAGTGTGGTCAGGTATGGACAAATTTAGGTGTCCACATTTTGCCCCTCTTTGATAGCATTATGAAGTGGAAGGGATAAGGACAAGTAACATGATGCCCTAGTTAGTAATTGGATGAGGAAGGATGACAAGGAGGTAGTGGCAAGCCCCCTCAAGAGGACACAAGGGATTTCAAAACATGTGTGTGCTCTCCAAATGGATAGGATGATTTTAGGATTAAGAATTAAAGGAAAAAGGATAAGGATGATGAAGGGGTGGATGAGAGGAATAATTGAGAAAAATCATTGTTGCGGTGGTTAAGCAACTTAGATTTGATATTGTACTTGATGTTATGCACCAAGGTATGAGGAACTGGGATGACAATGTGCCAAGTACGTAATCAAAAAGGTCAAGTGCAAACATGTGCCTTATGACACCATTATATGGAAGACCTTTGTGGCATTAGGATGCAAAGACCATGATAAATGCAAACAATGATAACACACACAAGCAACAAGCAAGTATGCACAAGAAACCAAAGCGAACTGTCATAAGCCGCACTTGATCCTTGTACAACGTAAATATATGTTTCATATATATAATTTTGCTCAAAATATAAATTGTTTAGAAATATAAAATCTATATTTAATATGTATATAATTAAATAATATTTACTTAAAATACTTAATCAAAATATTTAATATTTTAATATTCAATTAAAATATTTAATGAAAATAATATTTAACCATACTCTATAACTATCGACTAGGTATAATGTCGATTAGTCAATAAGATCAATATTATAAGAACATCAACCATATTATGAGATAATACCCCAATACTGACAAGACACGACGATGTTTCATTATTAAACAAACCAATTATTAATCACCATTCAGAGGGGTTAAACAATCAGCAGCGAATTAAGGAGATAGTCTTGGAGGGGTGCGATGGAGATGAGGGAATGAGATGCATCACTTAGAGCATATCTCCTCATCTTTTGGCAGATATAAAATCAGGAAGAACCTGATCATTACCAGGCATCGAATGAACTGGAAAGAAAGAAAAGGGGACTAAAGAGGGCAGCTGGGAGTTAGAAGAAAGGCAGCCAAGTATCAAGAGGAAGGCATTACAGCAGAGATACCAGGTGCGTATGAATACACTGCTATAAAGAATGGCACCTTAATCATAGAATGTACCGCAGAAAGGAATATGAATATGAGTTAGATATCTTTAATGATTTCTATACAACATTTTCTGCAGTAATATCTGAGTGTAATAACAGCAGTTATAATAATCTCTGCATATTAATAAATATAGGAATCTCAGTATAATAATTTCTGAATATTATTTAAGAATCTCAGTTTAATAATCTCCGTGCCAATATTAATAGATATAATTCAATACCAGAATACTAATAAATTTAATTGACTCATTCTTTCACCTCTTTGATTGCTTAAAATGTTTAGTAATGTTACAACTAATTCTGCTAATCTCTGCCAGTATTCAATATAAATAAACATCAGATATCCCTGCATTATTCATATCAAGTGCGTGTCCATTATTCTTGGCATCATTGTCTATTATCTCCTGCTTCTCTTTTATCTAATTGATCCATACAATATAAATCATGATCACTTCCCCATCTTCTGTTATATACATTATTGTAGTATCATCATTTATTACTTAAGGTAACAAAAATTATCATGAATGAATTGGGAAGATGTAGGTAAGAGGGTATAGGGCTGCCTTCTAAGTAGGCCACCTTGGTGGGTGTCAAAGCCCTGCCACCAAGGCCAAGAGGATCAAAGTCCTACTCTTGGGCTTAGAATGGACAAATCAAAGACCCCGCTACGATCTCCCTAACATTCCTACAATGATCACCTAATTAACTATAAAGGGATGGAGCATGGATAGGATGCAAGGCAAGCTTCCCACTAAGTAGGCCACCTCGTGTGGATGTCTAAGTCCTGCCATCGAGGCAAAGGGGGCCAAAGTTCCACTCTTGGGCTTAGTACGGAATTGGCTTGGCCAAACCTATCATGACTTGATTCCCATGTTCAAGATTTAATAGCATTAGGAGATTGCATTTAAGTCCCTATATGTTAAGCTAATTAATATGATTAGATTGTATAAATATATGTATGCAATTGTGTTCCCTATGAGATTGTAGGATTAATCAAGAGGAAACGAGGAAACAAAGTTATGTAAGTCATCTCCCTAACTCTAATTTATTGCAAATTGTCATTTTAGGGCTTAATCTAGAAGGGGACATTATACAAACCAAAATGTTGCCTCGAGTCAAGCTGAAAACTGATTGATTGATTGATTGATTGATGAGGATAACACAGTTAACGATTAGAACAATGCATATTTAAAGGATTGGGAAGGATACATCACATGATGATAATTGGATTAAAGGTTGATCAATGGATTATCAGCTGATTTGGATCAAGATGATGGATTGATTAAGGTTGGTGGGCTAGATTATGAGATTGGATTGCATGAATGAGGATTGATTGCACTTGGTTGGACTGATTTGAAATTTTTGGACTATAGGGATGAATAGTTTGGATAGATAGGATTGCATGGAGGATATGTGAGGATGCAAGGATGATAAATGTAACATGCAAGTACTATGCAAGAAGGAAAAGCTCAACATTACTTGTTATAAACAAAACTATGAGGATAACAATAATATTTTTTTAATAAGAGAGTAAAGTAGAAGAGATGATCAACTTTAATATTTGACATTTCATAATTGCAGCAACTAACTTTTAAGAATTTAGAAATTGAAATATACTTATATCTCTATTGCTATTTATAGCAATAAGCAAAACAAGACTGAAACAAGTACTGAAGGGAAGATAAGAAACCTAATACAACTTGAAACATGTCAAGGTGTTTCCAAGTACATTTGACTATTTGCCAGAGAGGGGAAGCATCATTGAGGTGCTTTACACCCAACCACGAACCAAATGGTTCTTTGCACATCCTCCCATTGGAGAATGACCTTGCCCTGCTCGAGGGTGTAACATCCGATGGATCTACTATCATCTGAGCTGTGGTGTTTAGGCCCTACACTAATCTAGTCGGTCATACACTAGGTTAAGTCCCATTAAGTATGACCTCATTGATTAAGATGTGTAGCTAGGTCTTATGAAGGAATAAACATTTGCTAAGCAGTGCGCCACCTTGGCTAAGGATTCTTTTAAACATGCACGTCATACATGCAGTCCTAGTTCACCACCCTACTCAAAATTGTAATTTTCATTTGACCCTGCTAGTCTAGATCAAAGTTCCATGACTCAGACCCGCCCATGACTCGGTAAGGTCGACTCGACCCGCGACTCGCCTATGACTCGGCAACGATTCGGCTACGACTCGGCAAAATGAAAAACAAAGATTTTTTAGGATTTAAAACTTGTTTCAGGCACCCATTATTGAGTAAAGCTTAAAAACACTATAACATCATCAAATAGAAGCTAATATGATCACATACATAA
>MU225951.1:2980913-3002466 GCA_018584345.1 Thuja plicata | reverse complement strand
CCCTGCCAATCCTGGCCATACCAGAAACCCCACTTACTAAAAATAGTAAGTCAGCCAAAATGACCTGAACGAAGAGCAGACCTGATAAACTGAATCTCCAGAATGGAATCCCAATGCTGGCTCCCCATTCTGACCTCCTCTGAACACCCGATTAGCTTGCGAGGGTCGCCAAACCAAGCTAATCCCGAAGTCTGAAAAACGGGGACATTACAACAGTTCCAAGTGGTTCAATTTGCTAAAGCAGGTTTTAATGGTTCAGAAGTAAGTACACAGGTGCAGTGGCTCAGAGAGTTTCATTGAGTTTAAATATGATTTGGTTTAGATCAGAGGTTCAATGACTCTAAGTTTGAGCTTAGAGATTCAAAGCTTATGGTTGTGATCAATCAAAAGTTCATACCATGCTTCAAATGGATCGACAAATTCAGTGCTTCAAAGTTCAACATCAAAGTTCAGTTCAAAATCAGATTCAAAGTTCGTGTGACTCTATTTCCCCAATTTGTGAATTTAATCCCAACTCAACACTCAGTTAAAAGAGGAGATGATCATGGCATTCCCAAATTATAATAGATTGAAGGAGATAAAGCTCAAGAAGCTCTACATTATGAAAGGTTGGAGATTTTTATCTTCACCCATGAATGAGGCCATCAGTAATCTGCTAAAGCAAAACAAATCAGTCTTGTGACAGCAATTTATAAAAGCTCCTTAGAATTTCAGTATGAGTTGTATCAATCTTTTAAATGTCTCCCATATGTTTGTATGTTTAAAAGGTCGACGTGTGTCTTCAAAGGAAAGACCTTTTTGATGAAACCCGATGTGGCAAAAAGAGAGCACAAATGGCTATTTGTGGCATCATTCCGATGAACCGAGCACATAGAAGGACATGGAGGAAGCCGCGAAGTGCTTGGCAAATGTGAATATCATCACTGTGACCCTAGACACCATTCATTAACATTTATGGAAGCCCGTCGAAATGTGATTTGGGGGAATGGTATCCCGATTCATCCTATCCGGTTCTCTTACAACAATTGATGGTTTCAAACCCATACACAGTGGACACACAAAGTGTTTAACCCATGTCTATGGCCGTGGGCATCAAGATCCAAATTCAACTTGGAAGCACAAAGAGTGCATGTGATCTGTTTGACAGAATACTCAAAATCTAATGTACTCGTCTTTACAGCTTGGATACACAACATGCCCCTACTCCTGGTGATGACTGCCAATGCAGAATTAGAGACCCGTGAGGCATGGATCATAGGGATTGAGCCTGCGAGATCATATGCAAAGGTCAGTAATGTAATGGGAACGGATAGAACATGAAATCAAGGTATAGTCACGACTTCACGCTATGCATAGGAATTGCCAGCATAGTGAAATAGGAGAACCGTTTGACAAAATGTCTGAGTTTGGTATCTTAGGGAGGGGCGACTTTGATAAAAATCTTGAATCTAATCAGTGAAGGAGGCATAATGTCGTCCAAATCAATGGAGAGAACTTTACTATGAAAGAGGTAAAAGATACCATTCTTTGTCAATGACAGTGAAGCCGCCTTGTGTGATTGACGGGTTACATAGGGTTACATAGGAGCGCTATGGTTTGCAGATGACGGTGAATGTGGATTCAATGTGCAGATTTAGCCAACTCAGTGGGAAAGTTACGGCTCTCCCTTGTGAGAAACACATCAGGCTGCTAAAAGTTATAAAGAGAAGCGAATGTGTGGTCAAGCAAGCAAGGAGGTGCGCACCAACTATTTTATCAATGCATAGATGGAAATTTCACCACGGCAAACACGTATCCTGGGGTAACACAACTGCAATGTTCTCAGTGATATTGTGGCTGGCATGAGTGGGAAATAGATATAACAGATTTTCTTGATATTGATGTCTTGAAGAATAATGATTGATATGTATAGGGGATGGTTTATTTTCCAAAACACACACACACCTATCAATTAGTTGTACCACCTGTCCAAAGAGTGTCATTTTGTTATTGAAAGGTAACTTAAATGTTTATAAAACATGAGGTTCTATGTCGCTAAAAGGATAATTTTAAAGACAATAAAGAATCAGTTACTCAAACTGAAAAGGAATTGTCGGGAAAGGAAAAGATAAATATGCCAGTGAAAGACGGAGTGAGGGTCTTCTTTTTCGGTAAGTCGGGTGGCTAGGGAAGGAAGAAGACATTGGTACCAATGTAATGTAGGGACAGGGGGAGTGTATTTTTCTGTAGACTTTGCGCTACAGGAGAGGAGATATTTTTCTGAATAGTAATTTGTGTGTGCCAGACAACAAATCTTTTTTCATGTTTCGTTGTGTTTAGAGGAGGAAAGTTTTAGTATCTCAAAACTTTGAGTTTGTGTGTTAGTTTTCTGATCAATGTCAACCTTTGAGTTATTTTGATTGTCTCTAAATGCAGTTTTGGCATATAATTATTACCATGACTATCATTTGGACTTTGAGCTTTTGTTATTCGTGAATTTGGAAAGAGCAATTTGTCCTCTCTGCATTCTTTCTGTAATGAAATGATTGGATAAATTGACTTCGTGTCATTTATTTACTATTTCCTTTCAGTTAGTTAGTTCTTTCGCATCTGTGTCGTGGTTACGTATAGATGTTTGCAAGCCTTTATTGTTTTCAGGTTAAAAGCATTATCGATTTTATAGTTTAGTTGATTCATTGTAAATCTTATACGGGGAGCTGTACCTGGATAATTCAAAGGGCGCTTACGCTCTTCAATAGCGAAGTGACCCAAATGTTGGTGCTGGTTGAGTCTTCTTGTTTGGGCTTTTCAGGGTCATTTTGTAGGTGTTTTCTTGGAAGACAAATCTGTTCACCAACATATTGCATGATATCCAATTGATTCCATCGAATAACAATTTTTCTATTTGGTGTTTGATCTGCAATATGGTTTAGATTTTCAGTTGTCCCTTCTTCAAGCACTATAGATCAACAAAACGAGTGGGAAGGGAGGAATGGGCGGTGGGCCTCCTTTCACTTATTATAGTTCAATAGGAAAACCATGCAAATCACAACTATTGTTTCCTAACTAAAGTGGAAGAGCCGAAGCATGGGCTTATTTACCAAACAACGCATGTGTTGATCCTAAACGTGTGATGTGAAATCATCACAAACTCCAATTTTCAACTAGCTTTTTAGGGATGTGGGTCACACCGGAGGTGCCAAAATGAAGACGAGGAAAAAATATAAGACATGAAATAGATAAATAAATGAATGAAGTACAAGATTTACCTTGTCTTTTACCTTCTCATCTTATAGACTGAGTGGAAGTTGATGTATCCATATCTACTTGATATGCTCCTTTTGATGTTGTTGGTGGAATGCGGTTGCTCAAACCAACATCACGATGTTAGGATTATGATTGATTGAGAGATGAAATGGACAACATAAGAATATTAAGTTTTTTTTCTCAAAATGAGACCAAATGCCTCAATTAATAGATTTTTGATGAGGAGAATCAATGGCTATGATTCAACGTTTAATGTGTGACTAGGATTGATTGAGAGAGATGGAAATGATTGATGGCTTAGCCTTGTTACAAGTGTCACAAGGAGGATGGAGGTGTAAGAGTTAGGTGTGCTCACATATGTGTGAGTACACATTGGGAAGAACATGAAAGGGACATGTCTATCATTCTATGACATTTGCAAGGGGTAGGGTGGTTTGTGAAAGTGACATGTCTATGACATGTGTAAGTGGTAAGGTGACTATGAAGTGACCTTTTATGCTCACACTTGTGAGCAAGAGGAGGTTACTAACACTTGTTACATGATGGAAAGTTTAGATGTTGACCAATATAGATGGATTCAAGAGCTAGGATTGAGGGTGATGTGGAATTTTAAATTAGAAAAATGGTAATGGAGGGTTAATTAGCCTAAATCAATTAATTAAATTGATTTAGGAGGATTTGTGGGATAAGGTCAAGCTTAATTAAAGGTAAAGGATAAAGGTGAAGGATAAACTTGATTAAATAAATGTAAATATATTTAATTAAGAGTTAGGGGTAAAGATAAAGGATAAATTAAATAAATAATAAATATTTATTTAATTGGCTAGAATGGGATAAAATCAAGTTTGGTCAGATATGGACAAATTTAGGTGTCAATGCATGCATGGCATATTGCAGGCCAGCCTTTCGTTGTAAGAAACCAAGGAATTAGAGATGGCTTGAACATTAATGAGGACTTATGCTCTGTGTTGTTCACTAGTAGAGCAATTGCACAATATAAGAGGATAGATGACACAAATCATGAGTGGAAAGGTAGTAGGGAAGAACATGAGCTCATTGTGCAGTAATTTGTGAGGATGGTGCCACTTGGGGAGTATCCTGCACAAAAGTACAAACCAAACAAACATGCCCGTGCTTTGCGCAACCATAAGCAATTTGAGATGTTTTTGATATGACACGTGTCTAATGCTTGTATTCCTAGAGAAGTCCATGGCACTATAGAGAGGTTGCTAGAAAATGACTCATTCTGCACTGTCTAATGTTATTTACTCTATTAGTTTGAGCAATATGAAATGGGAAGATCTGAAGATGTTAAATAATTGTTGTGCTATTGGTTGCAAAGGTATGAGTTGGCAGTGGGCCTGACATGGAGGTTGTGAGACACTTAAAAGGTTTTAAAATAAATTGACACCTTTTCCTCATAAGTTGTGGGTTTTGTTTAAATTTACAGCCAATGAATTTTAGAGTACAATCATTTTGTGTGTGGATCCCACATGGTATCAATTTCTAGTCTGCATGACACCTAGTTTATAAAATGAGAACTTTATAAACTATATACCATGCATTTTTAATGGCCTCTATATTTAGTTGAACAATTATTATATAAAGATGGAGTTTTTGATATTAACAGGGTTTTGCCGTAAGTTTTTAGGATTAGTTCATGTTGTGGGAAAGGTAAATAATGACAGTAGGGTAGAGACAACATGCAACATAGTGGATAAGCTAAGAAGGGTGATGTATGAAGGTGAGAATTTAGTAGTTAAAACTGTCATATTTAGTTTATGCAATTTTCATAAACAATATGCAGCACTCGTGATAAAATCAGCAAAACGAGCAAACGAACATAATGTGAGCATGAAAAAAAATCACTAAAGATTATTACAAAAAACTCCTTGTCCTTTGTATAGAAGTTATCTCATCATAATTTCCATCATCCTGCAAATGGCTGCTTCCCATCATAAGATCTACCCCACCCTAGAAATTTTTGGGATGAGCTGTTCAATTACATCAATAACTCTATCACAATCCTCAAGAACTTCCTGAGATAGTCATTAATCATAAACATCAGTTTAGGTTTCTCTTGCAAAATGATAAATAATAAATTAATAATGCGTCACTATTGTTAGATGTTAAAAGAGTAAAATCCAAAAGCCCTTGTAAGTTGTAAGAACTTTAATCTTAGTTATCGATTCTCTCCCCCTACCCCAGATGCGGATGCTGATGCGTCCGGAGGCAGAGGCGGATGCGCCCTAGAGGCGCCCATGAAGCGCATCATAGGGCTGTGGATGTGCTGGAGTGCATCCACAACCCTGTGATGCACTTCATGGGCACCTCCAGGGCGCATCCCCGCCCATCAGATTTCAAATTAGATGTCAAACATTTGGATTTTCTCAATAAATCGCCCAGATTTCCATTTCCTCACTTGAATTTTGCTTTTAAAAGGTCAATTGTTTGGGTATTGTGCTTGAAAAATATATCTAATACTTGGGCGGAAATCCTTGATTGCTTGGAAAATTCGCTCACGAGTCCAAATTTTATCATTCCATCTTTGGAATTCACCACTTGCTCACCCAAGCTGCCCAAACCTCAAATCAATCGCCTCATTCTTGCTCGAAGTTCTCCTTGCTAATTGGAAGTTGCTTTAGATTTGTCATGAAAAAGTAAGTTGAATTTCGGCGATGGAGTTCGCCGAATTTCGGCGATGGAATCTTCTTCAAATGCATTTTTGTGAGGGGTTTTCAATAGGTCAAAATGCTAAATCAGTTTGCAGTTGAGGAGAAGTTGGGAGAGCATCAGTAAATCACTCCCACAAAATCAAAATTCTGTAATTGGCATCTCAGAGCAGAAGAAAGGCCCCTAAAAAGACCAGAGTCGTTTCGCATCCAACCTGCGTCCTCCATTCCAATACTTTTTCGTAACTCCACGATATATGCATTTTTGGTCTTGACGTTTTTTTTAATTCCGTCCATTCATTAAATTTTACATATGCATTTTAATTTGTCATGAAGAGTTTATTAATAGTACTTTATATAAAGTTAAGATTAGTTTAAATTTAACATGATTTTATTTGTTATATTTTTTAATAAATTTTAAAAATATTAACATTAGATAAATTAAATTTTAATATTCTAAAATATCTAATCTATGGTTAATATACAAACTTAATAAAACTTTGAATATTTACAAATGTATTAAGAAATGCTATATTATTTAATATGAACAATTAATAAATTTAATAAACATTGAGATTAAATATTAATGTTATTTTAAATTTATTATAATTTATTGAAATATTTGAATTTTATAGAATATTATTATATTATTCATAATATAATTTACTATATATATATTATATAAATCAAATTTCTATAAGGTGAATTTAATCACAATTTTTTTTTCCTCGTCCAATTTTATTGTGGTCGAACTCAAATTCGAACTCGAACCTTGTGGCTTAGGTTATCTTCATTACCCCAGACCTTCTTACTGATTTGTAGATTAGACTTAAGCAAACCTTGGGTTTTTCATCAAGGCAACTTAAGAAAGTTTGCATATTATTATCAACAGATTGGAAATTTTGAGTTCATTAAAATTTGCATCCAAAATACAAATCAGAATTTCACCTCTCATTAGGAGATTTTCATCACACCTCCAAGTGCACTGTCAGGTTCATTCATAAGGTTGAATTCATTGAATAAGGACAAATTCGCAAACTGATTTAATATTTATCGTGATCAATTATGAAGTATTATACTATCAAATGATTTAATTTTGTATATTTCTTGCATTTCTTTGCGTGCGCGCGCGCACACGCATCCAAAACCCCCAAAAAACAATTTCATGCATCTGCGCACCCGCATCTGCATCTGCATCCGCACCCGAATCGGCAATTTAGACTTTAATGTGTATATATGCATGATTAGAGTTGGGTAAGAGATGAGAGAAGCTGTAGGATATATCCATCCAAGCAAGAATCTTGAAATCGCAATTGGTCCCTTTCTCTGTATCTTTTCCTCAATTTGATATCAATTCGAGCACTAATTCCATTAATGTAGTCATTTTCAATGATCATTCATGAATCAATTGAATAATTTGAATGTAATCCTATGCTGCAAACTCAGATACTTATAATTAGAAAATATTATCATAAAATGAAATACTCTGAGTGAGCATCCTTTCCACTTTTTTTATAAATCATAAAATGAAATGCTCTGAATGAGTATCCTTTCCACTTTTTTTATAAGTTTGTTGATCATTGGTGGATAAGTAAGTTCTATCACTGTCCAACTCATTGGTAATGTTTAGGGTAAGACCACATGTGATAGAATGTTTCTTATATTAATATTTTATAACAAGAATGCTCCAGATTTTCATTTACCTCAATCTCACCTTGACACCTCCTTTCTTTTACTGGATAGTTCTATATTGTAATTTGATTTTACAGATTGAGATGATTTGTGAAGTTTAATTACCTTTAGAAGGAGAAAATTCTTGCAAGTGATGTGCATTCATTAACTGGTCTACAGGCTCATATACAAATGATTTGCTAGACAACTTAGAAGTATGGACCGGTTTTTAAAGTTTGGAAGACGATGCTGGTTTGTATGTAGAGTTTTCTTTGGAATTGAAGAGAGAAACATTAGGGATCAAAAGGTGGCACTCCATAAAAAGCTTATGCAGGTATGGTCTACGTCAGAAATTTGCATATTTTTAGCATTTTTGAGAACAGTGTTCTTTATATTTTTTAGATTATGTCCACAAGTTTTCATTTTTTATATGTATATCTGGATATCTCTTTCTTGAACATTTTTCTTTGTTGGCTTGTTTATGTGCTTAACAATAAGATAAATTGCATTCCATTCTGTCTTTGTTGGAGTCCTTGTCTGACTTCAAAAAGTAGATGAAAAAAGATGTCTTAATATATCGGATTTGTCAGTCTAAATAATTACAACGAGCATGTGAATTGTAGTTACATGTAGTTGATATTCCAGCATTTGACATTTTTGTTTGTGGAAGAAATGATCAGCGTAATCAAAGATGGGCACATTATCTTACAAACTGGTGGAAATTTCAAATGGTGAAGTTGTAACTGCTTGCTATAGATTTACTTTTCCATTTAGTTAAATCTTTCTTCTTTGAGACATGAATTCACAATATTGATGATACTCTTGTACACAAAGATATTAAAAGACAGCTTTGGTGTAGTGACCCTCAAGTGCATCTTCTATATAATGAAAATACTTCAAGTTATGGGAGCTTGGTGAAACTTTAAGCCAAGGATGTTGATTGTGATTATGACTATTCTGAAAATTCTAATGAGGATTTTAATATGTTGAAATGCCCCCCTAGGATATTTGCTCCAAATTATTTCAAATGTTCCACAAGAATTTATATAAATATTTTGCAAGGAAACTGATTTCTATTCATCTAGCAGATTATATTGTAAATTATATAATATCAGTCTGAAATTGTGGTCTGAAATTAAATATGAATATTGCCTTCAGATAGATAAATCATTACAATCTTATTTACCAAACAGATTTGAAATACCTCTATTGCTGCAAGTATGTCTTCAAATGAAATATTCACAAATTTGCCCAACTGTGAACTCTGTCGCGAATTCACCTCCAAAGATGAATTGGGTTTCCGTCCAATCCACCGAGAAATCCTGAAAGTTTTTGTCCTCGGGTTTTCAAATTGAAGGCCAAAGCTTCCCAAAATTCTCTAAGAGAAAACAATAACCAAGTATATCAAATCATATTGAGAATGAGCCTCTCAATGTTCTTTAATAGCACATCCCTATGACTCTTCATTTTCCCATTGTCTGTCTCTTGGAATTCCTTTTCTATGTCTCTTTATTATCCCCCTTTAAATTAAAATGACTTTATTAATTTTCACTAAGCTCCATTAAAGTCATTTTATTACTTTATTAAATAATTAAATTAAGGCGTCATTAAATTTGATATAATTTGAGAACTTAAAATTTAATTATTTAATTGATTTCTAATGTCTCAAAAATGGGACATTATAATCCTCCCTTCCCAGAGATTGCTTGTCCTCAAGCAATCTGCATGCTGAAACCAAATGCATGGATCCCATATCAACCTCAAGAATGGCGCTCCGCCAATCCGCTGTGCTACTTTGATATAAATAACACCATGCCTAGAATTGTGAAGCTACTCATCAAAATTCCAATGAAGTAATGCACCAAACATGCCAATGCTAGGATCCCAAATTATTATGCTGTCATAATTGTTAGATATGAGGAGATAGTAGTATCTCAAGGAGCTATCAACACTGAACAACTCTCCAACTGTAAATGGTCTTCCCGTGGAAATGCATAAAACCCATCATAGGCACACAATAAAATATATCCACCCATCCTGAGTTGTTGATGTACTGCTCAAAGGCTGAGGTCAACACCAACGGTGTGAAGGAACTAGTACAACAGTAATCTATTTGAAATACCACGGAATACATAGGAATCATGAGAAAGGGAGTAGCTGAAAATCCATTTCCTATTCTCAAACCATATCTACCATCAATTCTCAACCAAGAACCACTCAACTATTGAACCATTGAATCCATCCAACTCATCTGTAGGTCAAAATTTGAACCCCTGTGTAATCTGATCGAAAAGTGGGCAGTAGTACTAACTCTAGAAATTGATCCACTGCTCCAATCCTGTGACCAAAACTCATCACTAGAAACTGCACCTGGGTCCCAAATCCGGCAATCAATTACATTCTCATCAATGGAGTCAGAAAGAATTCCCTAATCCAATTTGAAGAGTGGATTATCAATTGTCCAATCAGTATCCACCTCAAACAAAGAATTGTCAACAACCTGAATATTATCCTTTACTCCCAACTCATACTGAAGTTCTAGCTGGTCCAAAAATTTATTACTTGATCTTCTAGCTGGTCCAAAAATTTATTACTTGATCTTCATAGGTGTTGTCAATGTCATAGGCGTCCACATCCTTGTTTGACTAATTTGCATGCAAAGTCAAGGCTACTGCTATGTCATCATTTTCACGCAAACTCTCATCATGTGAAGATTCATAAACTTTGTTGGAAACATCTTGAGACTCCAACATGCTCTCTTCTTGAGTAAGACCATCCTCATCAAAATGTTTGTCAATGACAACCTCTAAGTCACCAATATAGAGATTTGTATATCCCTTATTAATATCAACAACTGAATCCATCTCCTCGCAGGCATTTGTGTTATTCTGTTGAAACAAAACTATGAGATTCCTATTTTCTTCATTGCTGTTCCAAACCTCTTTGGCTGACTTATCATCCTTATTTTCCCCACAAATGTGATTAGGTGTTCAAGTCGCCTGGCATGTGAAACAAATCTACTCCTTGCACATTTGGTTCTTACTCTTTTTGGAAGAAGACCCTGCAACCTGTAAGCCCATTGAGATTAGTTCATTTTTCAGTCATTTGTTCTTTGAACCTTTCAATTTTATGCTCAACCAATCTTTTTGAGAGCGCATAAGTCATAGGTGATATAACTTGTTCCTTCCTCCAAATAGCTAACAAGTTTGATTGCAACCGCTTGCAGATATCATCATTCTCATCTAAGATTAAGGACATAATGGTTTGCATACAAACCCTCACATTGTCTGGATGATGTTTCTTGATTTCAGTTAAGAGGCATTGAAACATTTGATGAATCATTTTTTCATATTTGAGATCCAACATAATGGTAAATGATCTGGTTCTTGCCAAAAATTCTAAAACCTTAGCTCTCTTACCAAAAGTAGGGGCTTTGACATCATGCAACCCTTGTAGGCTCTCCACAATTAGTTGTAGAACCTTCTTCAGTATAACATCATTATAAGATGCTACAGGAGCTGTTATTCTTATAATCTCACTATGACAAGAAGCAACTACAAGTCTCACCTCTTCATAAGGATGTTCTATAAACCTGCGCTGGACCAAAGCAAACATCGAGGGCTGCAAAACCTAATTTAGTGTTAATATATTTCAGATTATGCTAGGAATAATCAAACTATAGAGGTCTTTCAAGGCTAAGCACAGGATATAAAAAATAAACAGAGAAGGATAGATAATACCCGGTAATTAGACTTGGAAATGTCTCTTAATCTCCAGCAAATGTGTCTTCTTTTAACGTTGATCTTGCCCACCTAGGGCTTGTGCCAAATATAGGTGATAATCAGTACTCAAAACTGATTGTAACCAATGCTCAAATAGGTGTTGATCTGTACCATGTATGCTATCAAGATCTGCTCCAATCTGTCCTCCATTTAGCTCTCTTTAATGCTACCGATTTGCATTAAGAACAGTACTTCCAAGGACTTTTGATCTGCTCTTCTTTGTCACCAATCTGCCCAGATTTGACCTAATAGCTTTGATATGAACAATGTCAGTCTGCCTGTATAATATCAATCTGCCTGTGATTTGCTCATTCAAAGTGCGAATTACACTGAATATAATTCGCTAGCCTCCTATAGTGAATTCGCTGAAGTGATGCGAATTATCCAAGTGCAATTCGCATGTGCTAATACGCTGGTCTGTTATGGATTAGATCTTCCAACCAGTTCGATTCACCTTCAAGGTGAACTCGATCCTCCAATGCTGGGTGTCTAAGATCGCACCATCGATCTGATTTGAATAAGGAAATATTGCAACCCTATCAGTCATTCATGCTGGTCCAGATGCGCACTCCAAGATGTATCCAAAACCTGCAATATATCTTCCAATATATAATTCGCTGAATGGAAGTAAGTTCGCAAACCTTGGCAGACTTGTATGTTGCGAAATTCTTGAACTCACACACCAAAGTTGGAGAAGAACAAATGCAGATTTAGATCCTTGAGGAAGATAGCATGTTATGTTTTTGATGTCACTTCCTCAAGGATCTAATCCACATTTATATGACATCTTGGAGATAAACTCCGCCACCCCAAGGTGGCCGACTTGGGCCCTCCAAGTAACTTATTTTAATAAACAATAAATAATAAATATAAACTAATATTTATTATTATTATTTAAATCGCTTTATAATAATAAATATATATATATATATATATATATATATATTATTGCCTTCAGTTGATCTAATGTCGTAAAGGCCATAATATCAACATTCCTTGTTGGACTTGAGGCAATGATCAACTCATAGATCCTTCATCACAAAACATAACCAAAAATGGATTCCTTATCCATGATGCCATAGATCTCTCATCTATGATAGTAGATCTCTATCTACTAGATATAATGAGAACACAAATGTTCTTCATCATTCCTCAATCATACATCTCATATTTATATGAGAAACATCAAGTCATATGATGCTTATCAACCGGATGTGGATTTCCTAGATCCACGAGTCTCCACAACTCAAGGTAACATCAAGTCCATGATGTTTACCAACCATGAGTCATCATGAGTCAAGTGTCCAAAATAACATCAAATTCATGATGTTTTCTATCCAATTTGTGGATTTCTTAGATTCACTAGTTTCCATGACTCATATGATGTCAAGTCCATGACATTAGAAAAATAACATCAAGTCCATGATGTTAAGAGCATTGGTCTAACGAATATCAAGTCCATGATATTCACCGAGTGCTCAGAGCAATGGTCTATCGACATCAAGTCCATGATGTCCACCAACTACTCAGATGTGAATCCTTGATCCACGAGATATCAAGTCCATGATATCATGAGTATTGGTCTATCGAATATCAAGTCCATGATATTCACCAATTACTCAGAGCAATGGTCTCCAGACATCAAGTCCATGATGTCCACCAAATGCTCAACAATGGATCCCTGATCCATGATATTTTCTAAATCTCTAATTCATAAGAACAACTTAGCCATGAGCATAAGTGTATCCAAATGAATAATCATAACCAAATAAATCTCATAAACATCTTATCTCATGAATCCACATAAGTATAAGAGTAACAATTATGAAATTAAGTGCAATGTAAAAGAAAATGTGGTCACACATAGAATCACATATAATCTCAGCCATATGAAAGAAAGTATGATCCATACATACACAACAAGCCAAAAAAAAAAAAAAGTATGCCTCATACATACATGCTAAAGTATACAAATGACATATGCTCCATACATTCATATTAAGTATACTAAATGTAACCAAATGCAATAACCAATATCCAAATGTAGTTCTCTCATAGAACAAGCATAATTCATTCATGAATATAGAAAGCATATTCAAAACTAAACCAATGCAAAATATTACTCAATGTGAAATAGTGCTGCTAAAGCATACAGCTAGTATGAGAAGTATGATCCATTCAGGCAACATATGCCAATATGTAGCCAATGTTACATAAAGCCAATGTATGTGCCTATACATCAAAAGGCTAACAATCTGCAGTGAATGTTCCTTTATAACAGCGTAAAAAATAACATATGCCTGGGCAAAGTATGCTTTCACAATGCAAGGTATGCTACTGACATATCAAATAGCTAATCCTATCAGCTATGAATATTCCTTAATAACAAAAATATGTTAAAGTAATATAACAGATAATCAGCTATGCTAAAAGGAATATGACAATTTGCTGTGCCAATCAGCTAGGTATGTACCACACATAAGGTATGTTCCTCATATCCATACATAAAACCAGTTAATGTTCCCATACACCACATACTGAACATAATGAAGGTATGCTGAAGTATGCTTCCCATCTAGATATGCAAGATATTAGTATGACATTAACCAGCTATGCTAATAAGATATGATCCTATATAAGAAAGGAGTTTATAACACAACATTAGAGCCCATGATTATACTCCCTCTGAATCATACATGCCATGCACTTAACTCAAGATGATCTACTCCCTTTAGATCAATATGGTGAGAGTTTTATGTAATCCTTATCAGCTCCCTCTGAGACTTAGGTTCACTTACAAAGTTTAGACTCCCTCTTGATCCAACAAGGAAGGCAATAAAAAATTTCAAGGAGGTCAATAGGTAAATTACCAGATATGCAAGATGATTGACACAAACTTGAAGTTTTCTTACTCGTGCGTGTAATCAAATATTTAACCCTACCTCAAGGTTATGTCATTATCTATGGGCCAAGCCCCAATTGACATAGAATCTTAGTTTGAAAGAGT
Source organism: Thuja plicata (assembly GCA_018584345.1). Taxonomy (NCBI): domain Eukaryota; kingdom Viridiplantae; phylum Streptophyta; class Pinopsida; order Cupressales; family Cupressaceae; genus Thuja; species Thuja plicata. The sequence goes on along the minus strand of MU225951.1, from coordinate 2,988,088 downwards.
TAGTTTGAATTCCTAGATCTGAAAAAAAAATCTTTACCCTACCTAGGCTCTGATACCATATTAATATATTTCAGATTATGCTAGGAATAATCAAACTATAGAGGTCTTTCAAGGCTAAGCACAGGATATAAAATATAAACAAAGAAGGATAGATAATACCCGGTAATCAGACTTGGAAATGTCTCTTAATCAACAACAAATGTGCCTTCTTTTAACGTTGATCTTGCCCACCCAGAGCTTGTGCCAAATATAGGCAATAATCAGTACTCAAAACTGATTGTAACCAATGCTCAGATAGGTGTCGATCTGTACCATGTATGCTATCAAGATCTGCTCCAATCTGTCCTGCATTCAGCTCTCTTTAATGCCACTGATTTGCATTAAGAACAGTACTTCCAAGGACTTCCGATCTGCTCTTCTTTGTCACCAATCTGCCCAGATTTGACCTAATAGCTTTGATATGAACAATGTCAGTCTGCATGTATAATATCAATCTGCCTGTGATTTGCTCATTCAAAGTGTGAATTACACTGAATATAGTTCGCTAGCTTCCTATAGTGAATTTGCTGAAGTGATGCGAATTATCCAAGTGCAATTCACATGTGCTAATATGCTGGTCTATTATGGATTAGATCTTCCAACTAGTTCGATTCACCTTCAAGGTGAACTCGATCCTCCAATGTTGCGTGTCTAAGATCGCACCATCGATCTAATTTGAATAAGGAAATATCGCAACCCTATCAGTCATTCATGCTGGTCCAGATGCGTACTCCAAGATGTATCCACAACCTGCAATATATCTTCCAATATATAATTCGCTGAATGGAAGTAAGTTCGCAAACCTTGGTAGACTTGTATGTTGCCAACTTCTTGAACTCACACACCAAAGTTGGAGAAGAACAAATGCAGATTTAGATCCTTGAGGAAGATAGCATGTTATGTTTTTGATGTCACTTCCTCAAGGATCGAATCCACATTTATATGACATCTTGGAGATAAACTCCGCCACCCCAAGGTGGCCGACTTGGGCCCTCCCAAGTAACTTATTTTAATAAACAATAAATAATAAATATAAACTAATATTTATTATTATTATTTAAATCGCTTTATAATAATAAATAAATAAATAAATATATTTATTATTATTATTATTTCCTTCAGTTGATCTAATGCCGTAGAGGCCATGATATCAACATTTAGAAGCCTCCAATTTGACTGGTCTATTTTGGACAAATATGAATTTAATTCTTCCAACTTAAAGAGAACACCATCAAGAAATTTCATGGACTCTAATTGTAATTCTATTACATAGAGCCAATTTCCTATTTCTTTTTCTTTCTGCAAGTCCCTTAGCTGATCACCATTGAATGTATCATTGAATTCTTTGAGAAAAGATCACTTTTCTGATCTACCATTGTCTTCATTTTGTTTGTACCAAATTTTTGTACTACTTTTTTCTGTAATATCCCAAACCAATAATGATCAAATTTCATTTTCTTTTCACCAAATACTTCATTAAACAGCTCGCTTGCATACTGGTTGCATGTTTTCTGTTTGCTCAAAGATAATATGGATAGCTAATTTAAATCCTCTTAATTTATTTATAACCCAAGGCACACAAAAATAGTTTTTATCATGATGCCAATATAACAGTATCTCAGTTTCAACTGCTGCAAGAATCTGTCTCGCTGTAATACTCAACTCAGTTTCAACTGCTGCAAGAATCCGTCTCGCTGTAATACTCACAGACTTGCAATATTTGTCAAACTAACAGTCCACATAAATATTCAGAGAAAGATATACCAGTCTGTTGTAAGACTCATATAGAGTGCTATTAACCTTCATTCTAGTGCCCAGATTGCGGGAATGATAATTTCCTTCATCGCATGCTTCAGTAGTCATGATTCATGAACAATAGCTTCCAGGGACTCACACGTTCCTCTGTAATGAGCATACTTTGGTGCTATCGAAGAGTCTTCAGCATGTTATGCATCATCAGTACCCAGGAAAGCTCCCAGCTATTGATGGAATTATACTATTGATATGGGTCCGAACAGAGTCAATAATACTCTACCAATCATCTTTCCACATCCCTCACTTTACAATTTTGTATTGCTGGTAACTCATTGGCAGCACAACTCGTAAGAGTCCAAGATATCAGCAACCCTTCACTAGTCAAACACTGAGACTTTTTTGAACCATCCAACCTTCAGCCGAACACACAAAATGGATGATACTCACTGCCACCTCAAAATCAACACTCCTAGTTCAGCTATGCTAAGGTTAAGAATTCGGTCCAGATGAATGTAATAAAGTCCTTTATTTCAACAACCCATCATGGTCTGGTACACCCGCATAAGGAACGAATTTAGAAAACAAAACATGACTCAAGAACTAGCACAAGGTCAATGCAATTGAGATGTTTGGCTGCGGGGAAGAACTTTCATACAACAGTCAATTCCTGCTAATAACGTGAATCTCCAGTCCCAACCTCCACGCAAGTCTCTGTTGAATTACTTCTAGGCATGGATTAGAACTGTTCGATGCTCTTCACAAACAAATAACCAAATGCCTTTCATAGCAACAACACTTCCCAGCAGAAAGGAAATTGCATTTCTCATATAAACAGAACCCCTCAATATAAACTCACTCACAGGTGAAACATGGGAGAATTCCTCCTCCACGTGACCATAAGCAAGAAATAGAGGAGCCGTTTCACAAGAATGAGAATTCGCTAAAGCTTGGAAGGAGACAGAGTCTGATAAATCTTCAAATTTTGTCTGATGGTTTTATGTCTTCCTTTACTGAAATGACTCTTCATGTTAACAATCTCCCGAGTGGTTATTCATTTTTTCCGTTCTTATGCAAATGAAATGATAGAGGCTTGTTAGAGAAGATGAAATGACACCATTATAATCTTCCTAATGAATTTCAAACTACGTCCAGCAGGAAAAGAATTTTGTTTCTAGTAACAGCTAATGTTGGTACTCACATCCATAGAAGAGGCCGTTTTAAGTTAACTCATACAAGAAGCACTCAACTCGATGAAATATAAAAATCCTGACATAAAATGTAACGTCACAGAAGATGAAGAGTTGTGCCCAGTTATATGCAATCACCAAACAACATCAAATTAGGAGGTTCGAACCAAGGTCCATTCCCATAGACTTACGACAAATTACACAAATAGACTCCTTCCGCCAAAACTCTCGTGAATGATAGTTGGATTGTAGGGGATTTAGTCAATTCTGTGCACCCAATGATGAGGATTCCCAGCACCATCGAACTATAATCTGCCTTCAAATAATTTTGCCGCACCTTAATTCTTTGTTGTAATATTACAATGAGTAAGGTGTGGCAAATATATTTTGTGCCGAACTTAGGAAAGGTCGATTAAAATATTGAAAGTGTCCAACATATTAATACAGATAAATACAATATTAGTCTGCAGATATCAATTATTCTGACTCCAAAATATTTTGGCCATAATTCAATCTCAACTTTACTATTCTCTTCAATGGAGCTAAATAATAATTGGGCCCACAATACCATATATTCAAAATATAATATAGAGCTTCAATAAGCTCACGCCAAAAACATAAATATATAGAATACTATCTCCTTTTCAAATTGAAGAAAATATTCAAACCTTTTCTGAACTCATAACATGCAGAATATAATATCCTTATTTCCCATTAGAAACAAAAGCAACAAAATTATGATCTATCTTTATATTCCAATATAGCTGTCCCAAAATCCAATCAGGCAACCAAGTTACACTTATTTGTTACTCATAAAACCTCATAGGCTGGCAGGATACATTGCTCTGATACCACTGAAATATCCCCCTAGGATATTTGCTCCAAATTATTTCAAATGCTCCACAGGAATTTATATAAATATTTTGCAAGGAAACTGATTTCTATTCATCAAGCAGATTATATTGTAAACCGTATAATATCAGTCTGAAATTAAATATGAATATTGCCTTAATATAAATAAATCATTACAATCTTATTTACCAAACATATTTGAAATACCTCTATTGCTGCAAGTATGTCTTTAAATGAAATCTTTACAAATTTGCCCAGCTGTGAACTCCGTTGCGAATTCACCTCCAAAGATGAATTGGGTTTCTGTCCAATCCACCGAGAAACTGAAGGTGTCTGTCCTCAGGTTTTCAAATTGAAGGCCAAAGCTTCCCAAAATTCTCAAGAGAAAACAATAACCAAGTATATCCAAGCATATTGACAATGAGCCTCTCAATGCGCTTTAATAGCACATGCATATGGCTCTTCATTTCCCCTCTGCCTGTCTCTTGGAATTCTTTTTCTGTCTCTTTATTATCCCCCTTTAAATTAAAATGACTTTATTAATTTTCACCAAGCTCCGTTAAAGTCATTTTATTACTTTATTAAATAATTAAATTATTTCGTCATTAAATTTGATATAATTTGACAACTTAAAATTTAATTATGTAATTGACTTCTAATGTCCCAAAAAGGGGACATTACATATGTGCTATGAATATATGTTTCTATCACCGTAGCAAAAGCCTTCCTAATTGGGAAAAAGCCACGTTTTACATTTCTTTCTGCCATACTTATTAAATAGTCATTTTTTGGAGAGAGTGAGTCACTATTTGACCCACTCTTCCATTCTAAGATAAATTTACCTTAAATGGAGAATTTTACACAGGAAATTCTATATATTTTGGGATGTTAGCTTGAAAAGAATTCAACATTTTGTTTTTTCCTTTTCTTTTCTTTTATCCTTTTTCAGGTTTGATGTATTTCACATCTCTTTGAAAATTTGACATTTAATTCTTTTGCAAACATGGGCTCTATGGTTTATTTCAATTTCAAAATTTCATTTTTTGGAGAGAGTGAGCCACTATTTGACCCACTCTTCCATTCTAAGATAAATTTACCTTAAATGGAGAATTTTACACAGGAAATTCTATCTATTTTGGGATGTTAGCTTGAAAAGAATTCAACATTTTGTTTTTTCCTTTGCTTTTCTTTTATCCTTTTTCAGGTTTGATGTATTTCACATCTCTTTGAAAATTTGACATTTAATTCTTTTGCAAACATGGGCTCTATGGTTTATTTCAATTTCAAAATTTGTTTCTTATTTTGGGGTTATTGTGCAGAATAGCTTTCCGTTATAGGAGTCCAGGAAGGTAGGCATTTATATTTCAGCAGTGTTACCCAAGGACACGTTTTCGACATAATTTGATCCATCCTGGAAATGGGGATGTACCGAAAAATTGGAAACTTTCGAAAACAAGTCCCTTGGCTGTCCCATAAAATGAATGTTTGAATTTTGATAATTTGTTTGATTTCCACTCTCATGTGAACTCTCAAATTAAATTATTTAACACAAACGTTATATGTTAAGGTTCTATAATGTATATAAGCATGCTTTATCCATGTTTTCATACAAACATTTGAAGTTTCTCTATATATTTTAACTTTTCCCTATTTTTTATATAGCTGCACCCACTGCTATCCCTCGCCGTCCCCTGCTCCGGAAAAAAATAATCCGTCCCGGAAACCTGTTTTCTTGTCCCCCTGTCTTGGAAACCCGGGGTAACATAGATATCTTGCAAAGGTGTTAAACATTTGACAATGATAAACATTTTGTAGAGGTCGTTTCTCTTTATGTTTACATAACCCCTCCATTCTAATAAGGGTTGTACAACAACTTGACTTTGCATTCCAAGGCCATATAGAATTGTTATACCTTTGCTCCTGCTGAAAGGGTTTGCGAGTTTTCAGATTTGGATTCTAGGGACGTTTGGAGGGACAACGAGTCAGTTATGGGATTATTGTGATAAGGTGATATGAAGTTTAATAATTAGGATATGTTGCTTCTCAAGCTTGTTGTGTCCTGATCTTGCTAGGAGAAAGCAAAGGAAGAAGAATACTGAACTCTAAATAGTATTGAGATAGTTGCCTGCATATGCTCCGTTTTTGTTGTTTTTATTAGTATGAATGAGGTATATTTTCTAACTAGTCTATTCCCTAGGTAATTCTCCACTTGGTCCTTTTCATACTAGGCTATGTTTACTTGAGATTTTTTACTCATTAGTCGACATTGGTTTTGTTTTAAGCTCTAGGGTGTTATATCTTATATATACTCATGTATAGCTCACATTGTAACCAAACTCATTCTTGTATGCTTTGCATTTTTTGTTGATAAAAATATAGGTTTATCTATCTTTTTGGGTTTTTATATTTTCCTTTTTAAACTCATTTGCATTCTTGGGTGGCTTCATAGCCAAATCTTATATGGTATCAAAGTGGATGCAAGTTGTGGGTTAGCATTTCTTAGGAAATTTGTGTGTAGAGCTGCTGTTTTTTGAAGCACCAAAGTATGTTTTCTCTTGCATCTTTAGATGATCTAGAGAATTAGAGAAGTGTGGAAGAAATCAGATGCTAAGAGGTTTCTTTTTTTGACTTAGCGTCTTGGAGACATTGTGACCTTACCATCGAGTCCAGAGTAGTTGCAATATTCATATTTGTATTATCATGTTTGTCCTAGTTGGACTTTAAAGGCCAAGTCTACAAGGGTTTGAAGTGAATATTTTGTAGAATCTAGTAAGAATCCCATCATTTTAGAATAAATTTGACCTTTCCATTGCTCTTAGAAGGCCCAAAATTCCTATGATCAATTGTCAATTCATCAATTTTGAACAAGTTTCTAGGTGAAACAAATTCTTTTGTCGAAGCCATATGATCCCCGTGAGTGTTCGACCATTATTTTTTTTAAAAACATAATTAAAAAAAAAATTTAATTATAAAATAAAAATAATGATAAAGGGCTTTGGTCCAAAGTAGAGGTCTATGCATCCAAGACCTTGCTCCTATGAGCCCTTGATGGCTAATCCCTCTTAGGCTGCCATTGGCCATGGCTCGGCCTAACTGGACCTGTTGTAGCACCCTTGCCCCTATGGGTAGTTTCTTCGTCTAGCCCCCACAGGCTCTTTCTTTGTCTAGCCCCCACAGGCTCCACCATCATTGCCCTTGTAGGCCTCTAGTAGTGGTTCCTTCGTTTCCCTTGACACCACCACCACACCTTCTCTGTGTCACTGTTGAGCCGCCTCAATGCTGCTTGAGTGTCACTTTGCACTTAGCGATGGCAATTTGTTCCAATTTAGTGGGCCTTCTGGT
>MU225951.1:2939344-2970248 GCA_018584345.1 Thuja plicata | reverse complement strand
AAACATCCAGAATTAAACCACAGTTCAACGTTTGTCAAAGTTAGAGCCACAAGGGGTTCTTACATTGGTATCAGAGCTTGCCTGCAAAGTGTTTGACAAATTGTCAAACATCCAGAATTAAACCACAATTTAGCGTTTGTCAAAGTTAGAGCCACAAGGGGTTCTTACTTGAAGAGATCAGAAATGCCACATTTCAACTTGGTTCAGATAAAGCCCCAGGTCCAGACGGGTCTCCAGCTAAAATTTATCAATTCTTTTGGGAGGTCATAGGGGAAGATTTTCCTTAGGCTGTGGAGGAGTCCAGGAAGAAGACCACATTGTTGGGAGTCTTGAACCACACATTCCTAGCTCTGGTCCCAAAGAAGAAAGATGCACTTTGCATGAGTGATGATTGACCTATTGCATTATGCAATACAATATATAAAGTGATAACAAAGGTAATTGCCAATAGACTGAAGAAGGTTTTGCATAAAATCATATTGAAGGAGCAGAGTGAATTCTCACTAGGGTGATCAATAGTGGAAGGAATAATTATGGTGCATGAAGCTATTCACACAATTAGGAAAACCAGGACTCCCAGTATGGTGATCAGATTGGATATATTGAAAGCCTATGACCTTGTTGATAGGCAGTTTTTGCTATCTGTTCTACAAAAGTTTGGATTTGATATCAAATGGGTTGAATGGGTCAGCAATTATATCAAAACACGAAAGTTTTCAGTTCTAACGAATGTAGTGCAGGGCTTCTTTGATACCATCATGGATATACGATAGGGCGACCCCTTGTCTCCTTTTCTGTTCATTATTATGGCATTAGCACCCAGTAGGAATATCTCCCATGTCCGGACGAAGGGTCAATGGAAGGGTATAGAAGTTGCTCCTAGAATCGAATTTGTCACTCATCAACAGTTTGCTAATGACACCATCGTACTTGGGAGTGCTTGTAGAGTGGAGGCCAGGAACATCAAAAAATTGTTTGATGACTACAACAAAGCCTCGAGATAGAGCATCAATTGGAGAAAGTCCGAAGTTTTTTCCTAAATGTTCAATCTAGCCTTCAAAGAGATAGCTCTATCCTAGACCTGTGAATTGCCAATTTCCCGAGGAGATTTCTGTAGATGCCATTGATTATTGGAATAAACAAAAAGTGGTACTAGGAGATTATGATCAACAACTGTAAGAAAAAATTGGAAATGTGGAAAGGGAAATGGTTAACTTCTGTAGGCGGGATACTCATGTTGAAGGCGGTACTCTTTGCCATCCCAGTCTATTCTATGTCATGTATGAAAATTCCAAGGGTTGTTGAGGATATTCTAATACAAATAATGAGGAGATTCTTCTGGAACGAGAGTAATGACATACAAAAATTCCCATTGATATCATTGGAGAAAATTTGCAGACCATAGGTGGTAGGAGCAGGACTTAAACAACTTAGTATAATGAATATGGCCATAGGGGGCAAGCTTGTTTAGAATATGTATACTAAAGGTGACCAAAAATGGGTTTAGATCCTTAGGAAAAAATACTTGGGACTCTAATGAACCAATACGGATTCTCAATACAAGAGACCCCCTTAGAGGATTAGCAATTTGGAACTAAATACTAGATTGCGGAGAGATAATCGCTAAGCATATCACATGGGAAATTAAAAACAGTAGAACTACATCATTTTGGGAAGACTCATGGGAGGGGCATTTGACTCTAGTCAACAATCCCAACGTGGAAGATATCAGAAGGGAAACAATTAGACTTTGGGGGTAAAAGTTTGTAAATGGAAACATTGTAGTGTCAAATGGAATAAAGGTGGCAATGGAAAGCTTTGGAAGATTTAAATGTGCCACAAAAGCAAAAGGATATCCTAACAAAAATCCTAGAAAGATTTTCTATCTCGGAGGAGGATGTGATCTGCTGGTGTGCTTCCATAGATGGGGAATATAAAGTAAAATTGGGATATAAATTGAAGGAAGCTATAATAGATGCTCAACAATGGCCAAAAAATCTTTTATGAGGAAATGAGTGCTTACCCAAAGCAAGGGCTTTCTCCTGACTAGCAATTCAAAATTGAATACTCACGTTGGACAAGTTGGCTAAACTAGGAATAACAGGTCTAGGTATATGCTATCTTTGCAAAAACATGGAAGAAACTACAAGTCATCTCCTTTTGACATGCCCTTATATGGAGACGTGGTGGAAGTATTTCTTGACAAAATTAAACCTCTAATGCCCGTTACCACAAAACTTGAAGGACTAGTTTGAAATGTGGCCAAGGAAGATAAGAAAAGGTATTTTTGATAGTTCGTTGCAAGTAATCCCCTTGTCGATTATTTGGGAACTCTAAAAAGAACGAAATCGAAGGGTATTTCATGACAAATCAATGCCCAATGAAATCTTGATTAGTAAAATGGAAATGACAATTATAAAATTGGTAAACACTGTTGCTATGAAAAAGCTGTTAAAATATAACATCTTTACAAGTTGGGATGATGGGATGACTAAGGTCTTCAAAGGATTGAATGCCCTCCTTATTGCTGTTGACAACACACTCAAGCAATTAAAAACCCACGAGAAGATATTAGATGGGAAGCCCCTAAGGTAGGCTAGGTAAAGATAGGCCACTGATGAATCGTGATCATAAAAATCTACATAATACATATTACTTGTTGCAAATATCAACATATTCATAGTCAAAGCCACAATCAAGGATTATCTTGAATTGTTGGACAACTTGTTTAGTATACAAGGGCTGCCATGGGCAAAGATGGCACACTACAATCCTTGCATTATTGAATACAAGTTAAGGCATAGTTGGCAAGAAATGCCTCATGAGAATCACTACGAAGTCCAAGGTAAACGGGTGTATCCCAATGGTTACTTGTTGTGCCATCAAGGTACCTAGAGGTTTGATGCCATGTTGATCAGCCCCCAATAAGTTGAAGGTCGGCGGCCACAACGTCGTTTTTCCCAGATTCTTCCAAGTGTCCTCGGGTAGAACATTTACCCCTGATCCACCATCGACAATTGTGTTAGTGAGAATGGTACCCAAGATACCCATCTCCACTACTGCAGGGTTTCGCCCACTGTTTATAGCCAGTGTCATTGGGTCCGCTGCGGAACCCCCGGGAACCTTCGTCCGTTCCAATGTACTGGTTGGAATGGGTTGACTGTTAAACAGGGCTATTTTTAGATGCAGCATCGTTTCCAGTAGGTCCTTGACTTTCACAGGTATCTCTATTTGTATCATCTGCCTCAGGATGTTTTGTTCTGCTATGGCTCGAGTAGAAGTGTCGAAGGGATCCCTTAGGTCCCTTCGGGCCTGCAATTCCTTCTCAATCTCAACCTTCGCCTCAAGTGCTCTTTCTTTCTCCATACGAGGGTCAAGATAAGTGGCCTTCTTTGTTTGCACTCGTGTAATTGCCAGAATGTCTTCCTCTGAATCTCTTCTCTCCATATCAATGTAGTTGCAACCAGGCTTCAGGCAGTTGGCCTCCTCGTGGTCCCTCGGTCCACACCACCTACACAGTTTCTGTGGAGGAGTCACCTCTTTCTGGCAATCTCTGGCAAAGTGTCCCCACTGGTTGCAATTTCTGCATTGTATCATTGGTCTTCCCTTCGCATCATACTGGATCAGAGGGCGGTTGTTATTATTGTAATTTCCTCCGCCTCCCCATCGGTTATTTCTGTAGCCGCCGGATGATGCAGTATTGTTGTTATTTTGTTGACCGCCGGTTCCAGATGTGGAAGGTTCTCTTGTGTGAACAACACTTGTTGGTTCCTAGCCCTCAAGTTATAGGGGCATTCTTTGGTGGAATGTCCTGCAATTCGGCAGATGTCACAAAAGGACTTCTTTGGGCAAGAACCTTTCGTGTGTTTGGCTTCCTTGCAGTCCGTACACCACACCTCGTCCTCTTCGATTATTTTTTATCCTCCTTTTGTTGCCTTGATCTCCTTCATCATCCTCTGGAGGTCTTTTTGTAAAGCATGCACTTTCTTACTTGATTCCTCCTCGCTACTATCCTCCAAGGACTCCTCATCTGAGGACTTAATTTTCTTGGAGGTCTTGTATTCGCTCTCGAGGTCCATTGCATGGTTATATGCATTATCGTACGATGTTGGGGGTACGATCTTCATTTTCTTCCAGAGGGAAGTCTTGAGTCCTTCGACAAACCATCGCTTCTTCAATTCATTCGTTGGGGCAGATTCCATTTTTCCAATTAGTTCCTTTAGTCAGCGTCCGTAGGCCCTAACAAACTCATTCTTTGCTTGTTTGGTGTTGTAAATCTCAACGAGGATCTCATTGTCATCCCTCAGCAACTTGAATTCTATTTGGATTTCTTTCTTCACTGACCCCCATGTAGTCAAACCAGTTTTGTCTACATCCGAGTACAAGTCAATGGCTCCTTCACATAATGTGGCAGGGAGCTGTTTGACCCACTCATCCTGATTCGTGACTCCATTGGCGGTCCATATGGTTTCACAAGTTCTGCAATGGCGGACCGGATCCTCCTTGGCCTGGCTCGTAAACTTGGGCAACTTCTGTTATTTGCGGCCATCCCTACCGGTTGTTGCACTGGTTGTGCCCCCTACGGTTGCAGTGGTGGGGGTTGTGTCTACCCACCCTGGTTGCCGGTATTTGTGAAGTTTCGGCTACCGGAGTGTCTTCCTACGTTCGGTGTCCTAGGGTTGAACAAAGTGTCTTGGCTGTCCGGTGCTTGTGCCTCCTCGGCACCTCCAGTCACGCTTGGTCCTTCTTCACTCCTTTCTGTTCCCTTCGGCCTGGGTACCACAGATAGGTTCCGAAGCTCTTCCCGTGTTTCCTCAATCAGATTCAACCTTTGCCGCGTTTCCTCAAGTAACTCTTCACTACTCCTTACCCGGTGCTCTGGTGAACGGTAGTGTTCCCCTTCCCGTGACTCCCCTGTGGTTACCTTTGGTACCACCTCCATGGTCCCCTTCGGTTAACGCTTCGGCAGGTTGCCCCTCGGCGAGTTGTTTGAACCTTCGGCAACGTTCAACTTGTTGGGCAAGGATTAGAGCTTCATGTGTAGCTTCCAAGGCATTCAATTGTTCCTTTTTATTCCTATCTTTATTTAAAAGATTGGGCATCAAAACATCATGTTTAAAACATAACACAACTCTTTTTATTTATTCATAATTCCGTACAACAGAGCAACTGTGTGATCTTGCTATTATGGATTTTACAGTGTTCCTTTTATTTCCTCCCAGGCTTAAAGCTCATGGGTTCGTTCTTCGCCGATTGCCATGGCGCTCTTCCTCTTCTCAGCGACTGTTTTCGGCAAAGTTCCTCAAGATTTGTTGTCGGCGTTGTTCACGCTCCACTTCTTCCCTTTGGTTCCTTTGAGCGATAGCTGCCTGCGCCAACAAACGAGGTAGTTGATGCAACAACCTATTCGCCACGGGGTTGACGTTTAGTGCGTCCCACACAATGTCCTGGGCCACTTCTTCTCGTACGACTTCTCTTCATACGAACGTTTCAATGGCTGCTTGAAATAGAATACAGAAGTCTACTGTCAGAGCATGCTCCCCTTCAAAAAGTTCTGTGATTCCATCCTCATTGGTTCTCACCCTGATATTCTCCTCAAATGGTAGTCCCATTTAACCATTCATTCCTCCATCACGTACCAGATTCAGTTGAAAGCGGCGCCAAATGTTTACCCTTGTGGGGTAACAAAGACTATTTGCATACAGGAAGTAAAGTACTTAACATAAAGACTATAACAGCATTATATTCATATATTCATTATCACTAAGTACAAAGGTATTTTCTCTATTAATCCAACATGCCTACTTAAGAGAGAGAAAGGCATACATATAGTGTCCGAAGGGATGCGAGGCGAACCGTCGTACCCGTGTAACTCCTTTGGACGGACCAACCAATTAACTACCCATTTACCCGACAACACCTTGCATAAACAACTAATAGAATAATCTCATCTATTAGTATCCTAGCTAAAGTCAAATAGAACATAGCAAATAATCTTTTCACTTAAGCACTCCTCTTTGTTAATGAGCTTGTCAACAAAACATGCAGTATTGAAGGCTTCAATAACAAGCAATAACAAGTTACTGATAAATTCCTTAGTTGAATATACGCACAATCATTGACACAAGCAAATATCATTGCTACATCATCATCCATGACCCATCTTAGATGTTGGCACATGACTTGTTGCGATGTTGGGATGAGTAATGCAACCTCCTTTGAGCTTTAGTCTTATAATTTTAGTTTTAAAATTTGTTTTGATGCCATGGATTTCATATTCCATGAGTTTTGTATACAGTTGACAATATTTATATATCTAAGTGTTTTATTTCCTTTAGTTACAATTTGCATTTATACTTATGTGATTGATGTATACTTGTGTATGTCACAGGGAAACATGGCGACACATCCCCCCTAAACCCCCAAGTTTTCGGTATGGGGACGTCTTAGGGACAGGGGGACAGGGACGGGGATGGGGCATCCCCCCACCACCTCCATTTCACCACTTGTCCGCTGTAGAGACGCTGTCGGGACATGAGGACGAGATGACGTCCTCAGGACAGTTGGGGCTGCCCAGGCACCCCTCGACTGTCCCAGGGATGTTTGTGTGTCCCTCATTGACGAGCAGATTAAAAGGTGAATTTTTCATGTTTTTAAATTTCTATTTGGGAGAAAAATGCTTCAAAAATGAATAATCCAAAGGCCACACAAGTGGGAAAATGTGCTTGGCAGTGGGGCACTGCCCCTCGACCTCGCCCTGTATCGTGAGTTTTCCCTGGACCCCTCCGGGCGCTGCTGCCCCCAGACCCCTGCTTTCAAATTTAAAATCAAAGGAAGAAATTGATGGGGAAATTGCGGAATCAAGTTGATGTTTTTATACCCACTTTATTGAATTCCAATGATGAGGAGTTTTCCTTGAGGGATAATTAGAGGCCTCCCTTCACTACATTTGGACATTTTTGTGTTTGTTTTGATATCATGCCACTCATTGTAATCGTCTTTATGATATTTTTGATATAACATAAATCTTCCATTTGCCGATTCGACAATTTTATTTAGTATTCTAATTTCTAATAGTAATTAGTAAGTTGGTGTTTAATGTTCAAAACTTCAATGTTCATTGTTCATTGGTTCAATGTTCAAGTATTTAGTATTTGGCATTTGCAATTTTGCTATTTTACTTCTTATATTGTTATACATCTTTTCATAACTAGCATTTCAAGTACTATATGTATAGTATATAATATATACAACACCGCCCCCCCCGTCCCAAATTGAAGCCCTTTTTCCCCTCATCCCGGAAACCCGTCCTGCCATCCCCTTGTCCCCCAGGACCTATGTTACACTGGTATGTGATTGAATTAGCTTCTATTTGATGATGTTATTATGTCTTTAAGGTTTATTTAACAAAGGGTGGATGAAACAAGTGTTAAATCCTTAAAAATCTGTGAATTTCTTGGGTTTCTCACTTTGCCAAATTTTTGCTGAGTTCGAGTCCAAGCTCGGATCGTGCTTGCCGAATCCAAGTCGAGTCCGAGACTTCTATCTATGGATAGTATTGATCAAACATTCATCATAGAGCATTTGTTAGCATGTGTAATTTAATAGGAACTATGGCGTTCAATGTATGTGTGTGTGTGTGTGTGTGTGAGCATGAATTAATAAAGACATGCTTGAATGGTGTGTATATCAGGTGAGGGATTTAGTATTGAACCTTCCCTGAAGCTGTCAAGACTATGTATTGTTGTCAAACTCATTAGCAAAGATGAAAGGTTAAGTAAAATGATAACATTATGGTTATGTTCCGGTTTGACCTCAGCTGAGATACCAATATATGGGATTGTTCTATGAGTTGCATCAGCATGTTGAGGCGTGATTGACACATTTTTGCATTATGGAAGTGTCATTTCTACTGACGATGATTTAACTTGTATTCAGCAGTATAATGACTGTAGTTTCCCACCTTTGTCTGTGGCAGTACTTTTATACTGAACAGGTTGTTCAATGTGTGAAACAAGATAATCCTTGACTTTGAAGATGCAGAGATCTGCAACAGTGGGTATGTATTTTGTAGATTTTGTAATCATGCTTAATCAGGGTCGATTACTTGGTCTAGGGGTAGTGCATTGAAAGCTTGTGAGATTTAATAAAAAAAGTAACAAAAATGTTTCTAGGTATGGAAGGAGACAGGCATACCCTGAATATTTTTGATGTTTTGGGGAAGTTTCTGAAATTTTGAAAGAAAGCAGACTGGATGGGGACCTTCTTACCTGTCCCACCCAGTCTGCTTCTTTCAAAATTTCAGAAACATCACTGGAGAGCATAGGTTTAAAGTTTAAACCTTTGTCTGTGATTCAAACTTTAGCTTGTCAAATTCATCTTACTAATGCTTCAAATTTGGTCATATTAGTATTTTCTGATTTTTTTGTTTTTTGAAAAAATCGGTCTTTTTGAAAAGTGATATCGTTTTAACAAATCTTGAGAGAAGTAGGAAAAGTGACCATATAAAATCAAAATCCTTTTAATCATTATGACAGTTTGTCAAAAAAATTCTTATTTTTATGTGCTTACCCTTTTTTTAGTATAGCCAATAGGTTTTTTTTGCCAATCACAATTTTGGGAAACATTGACTCAAACTCTTGCCATGAGGGGAAAGGTGGTCTGATTGCAAAATACCAAATTATCAAATATTATTAAGTCCTTTTTAATTGGCTCTTCATGAATTGCCAAGAGTTCAGGAGTTTTTCAAATGCTTTCAGGTCTAGTTGAGTCTGAATTAGTCGTCTGGGTATATATTTTTTTTCTTTTATTTGAAAGGAAAATTTCTGAACGATAATATATTTTTTAATGTGACCTAGTAACAGGGCAGCCAAAAATTAGACGAATTCACCATTGTCTACAGTGACTAGAGATATCCATCAGACAAAATCGACTTTAATAACAGTAGACCTAGATAACCTAGATAGAATCAAGAGTACACTGGCAGTGGTGAAAGATAAAACTGAGACCTGCAATAGGAAGTGTAAAATTTAGCTAGGTACAGATCCCACGGGAAATAATAAGGAAATCAACATGTATAAAATATTATGCAGATCAAATTGATAATATATTTAGAAACCTGAAAAAGACCATTCATGTTAGAAATCAGAACACCGGAACTAGTATTGGGAAGATGAAAACATTGTGTTAGCAGCTTGCAATCCAACACACAGCCAGATGACTTTTGACTTTAGACTTAAGTATCTTGGTGCAGAGTGGCAGGGAATTGTACAATTACTGTAACTGGATAAGGGTATTTGGTCTTAGATATGATTTATATGTTAGCCATGATTTATATGAATTTATAAAAGCATTTAAATTATGACCTCTCCAAAAATGTTGATGCTATATGTGCACTTGCTCATTTTAGTGACTTTTTAATTTGTGACAAAGGTATGGTAACTCTGGTAACTTTATTTGCTCCCAATTGTGCATTCAGATGCGTGAACAGAAGGCCATGCTTGAGAAAGTCCCAGAGCAAGTGATTCTATCGGAAGTTCGCAAGGTTGTTGAAAGGATGCAGAGACTAAATGTCTCTCTTACAAAAACGGTGTGTTAATTCGTAACATGCATCAAATAGTTTTGCTTACTGACGAAAATCCTCATTTTGAAAGCTTATTCTTTTTCATTTAAGTGCATGTTCAGGAAAAAGATGTTGAAAACTATTTTAAGTCAATGCGGAAGGATGCAAATGTAGTCATGGATGCACAACTTGAAGCAGAGGAAGCTAAAATGCGTGGCATGGTACAGATGCAGTTATCTTACCAGAATATGTTGCAGGAGAAAGGTGGAAAAAAAGAAGAAAATACCACGCAAGAGATGGTGCATTCAATGTCTGCAAACATGTCAGAGGAGAATATTGCACCGAAAAAAGAAGATAAAGCTTCAACGGATCTGACAAATTCAGTGTCACAGAAAGTTGAAATAACTCTTGAGAGCAAAGCAAAAATGCAAAAGGATCCTGGAACTTGAATATATTTGTCAAATGTCTTTCCCTGATTTTTGTGTAACCTTTCTCCAGTAACTGTTTTTGATCTTCATTTCTCTTCAAAAGGAAGTGGTTACTCAAAGCTTCTTGCTTAAGGCTCGTGGTTCTTATAGATTGAAATGACAGTCAAAATTCCCAATACACGAAGGCCTTTGTTTTGTAGTTTTGAGACAAATAAATGAGACATGTAGTCTATGCTAGCCAAGCATTTTTTTCTTTTTTGGGTTTATGATAGTTAAACTTGGCATCTGATAGATATAGGGGGTTGCAGAAAGTTGATGGAAGACACTTTTATGGGAAGAACATAAATTCTCTGTATTGTTGAAGATGCAGTTTCTGGTTTATAGTTTAAAATTGATCTGGAGATTTTCATTCTATCCAGTCAATACTCAAATTTGTTTCCCATATTTAGACAACTTTGACATCCCGGTTATAGTTAAGATGCGGTAGGGATTTTCAGAATATCTTACATGTGGTCTCATATCTATCAACTACAATTAATGTATGCAAGAGATGATAATTAGTTCTCTTAGCTCATTTAGTTTGAAGTTAGCTTAGAAACTTATAAACAAGTTGTCTATGGGGCAGAAAATGTGCACCCGATGTGACAGTTTTTCCCTATTTATTAATTAAATTAAAAATCACAGAACATCTGTGATTTTTAATTTAATTAATAAATAGGGAAAAACTGTCACATCGGGTGCACATTTTCTGCCCCATAGACATGGCCTCTTGTCTTGTTTACTTGTTATTCTCCATCGTCTATTATTATTCTAAAACAAACCTTGTTATTTGTTTTTGATGAGGTAAAAATGAGAGTTTTGAAAGAGTTCTATAATATTTTACACTATGTTACCGGATCCCTCTGATATGCCTCAGATCCTATTTCTGCTCGGATTCTGGCAGGATTCCGGACTGGAATCCACGAGAATCCAAGCATGTGGGTGCCCAAAAACAGGCCACACATGCCAATTTTTTATCCTTTTTAAAAACTAGAAAGCCTCTAAATCCTAATTCGATCAGTAAAGCATACATTTCGTCATTTGATGGTCATTCATTCATCTCTAAAGCATTTTTCACCTTTTTTGCTTTGTTCATCATGTAATGACATTTTGAGACTTTTTCAAAGTATGAATATGATATAATCATATATTGGCAATTATGGATTTATCATTTTATGAGAATCACGCTTCTAACTTCTTATTATTATCATTATATGTTTGAAGTTTGAAGTTTTGAACTAATGATGAATGAGCATTGACATGTTTTATATATATATACCTGCGGAATCCAGATCTTGCCCAAAATTGTTTTTGCCAAATCCCCGAATCCGAATTCGAACCAGAATCAAGATCGACTACTTAGATTTTACAGTTGATAAATAACTATAAAATATGACAGCATAAGAAATACAATAAAGTAAACCTATAAAACAACATAGGCTAACTAGAAATAGATGAAAAGCTAGGAACATGGCCGCCAAAAGTCAGCTAAAAACTAGTAAAGAGATGAGAGGAGCCACCAAATTATTGAACAACAAAATCATTTAATTTTTCAATGACTTATTAGTTGTCCTCCAAGGCGTTCATCTTAACAACAAGGGTATCCTCATTAGTGTCCCTATGTTGTCAGCTCACTTTTATTTTGCCCACTAGACACTTGCTTAGACCACTTGCAAGTTAGAGCTCGCCCTCTTTTTAACCACGAGTTGGTCCTCCTTTGTTTTAATTAGGCCTCCATGAACATTCAAACCTATATCTGCTTGAAACTTTTCACCTCAGAATTAATAGCAGCTCTGAGAGGGCGATCAATGAATCTCTTTCCTTCTCCAAGGCCATATGATGCTATAGGTCTTTTATTAATGGTGGTAGCTCTCATTGCTACATGACTCACCTACCTAACATAATTCAGCTACTAGTGTCATTTGATATGGGATGTCCACTCCTTGATCACTAATCTCTTTGGTGCTCTAATGCAAAGATCAAGGTTGGATGCCCTACCATGTGTTAACAGGTGGATTTTGTATTATTTTTTAGGGCATTGGTTTGTCTGTGGTCTCCAAATGCTAGAGAGTTACTAATATATTAAAAGGTAATGAGAAATACTAGTCCAATCTATTGGTGGAGTTTAAGCTTGTGTAGTCAAAGGATATTATCATTGTATGTGGATTTCATTTTAGAATGTCTCCACTGCAGTAGGTACATATCTAGTTATAGTGGGTTAGATGAGTGTAACAACACTCTAAAAGTTTTGAAAGTTTTGTAATTATCTCACTGTAGAGAAGGGGATTCACCACCCTTGAGATTGATGGAATCCCAAGGGGTTAATGGCATAATGCTACCTCATTTTACTAGTGCTCTGATGAGTTATAGAGATTAATTAGATTAGAACTACTAGCTAGTTTGATGTATAAAATGAAATACTGATATAACTTGACAATGTAGAATGGTAACAATATTTAGACTACGAAAACCAAAAGAGTAGATTGTTGAGATCAATTGATAGGTTCTACGAGCTCTCTGTCCAAGACGCCTGCATGAGTCAATGACTACAATGTGGGTTCGATATGCTAGCGTGATGCACACGTGTCATGTACCAATATGGTACATGAGTTATAGTAGAAAGGTACAAGGTAACTTAACAACTACGCAAAATATTAACTAAGCTAAGCTTTATTACAAAAAATATAGAATAATGGGAATATAGTACTCAAATGTTAAAGAAGGAACAAGAAGAGCATATAACCCTCCAACAATGAAGACTCTTGATATGCTACTCTATTATCCTCTCCGGATTTGCACACAAAACATCAAGAAAAATGTTGGGGCTATTGTTTTAGAGGCATGTCAAAGTCAAATCCCCATTTTGGTGTTTCCACCTCAATGGACAACCAAGAAAAATAGATAGTTGATAACCATGATAATGGATACAAGATAAATACTAATAGAGATACTATTGATATGCTACTTCAAAATTTATGGAAGCAAATGCATGTAAGATGGAAAGATGACTCCCCTTCGATGCAAAGAAGTTGAAGCTCATTTGAATAAAGGAAAGAGGGAGGTTGACAGAGATAAGAAAAACTAGCAACATTGAGTCGCAAGTTAGGTCGAAAAGCTCAAGAGAGTGTGTGATGACCAAGAAGATTGCAAAAACAATCAAGAAGATTGTGAAAATAACTTAACAAGACCAAAAATGAAGCCAAAAGGGAGGTTTAAACAAACTTGGAGGATTCTTGATGTTGGTGGCCTGTCAAAGGTGCGTTACACTGTCAGGAATGGCACATGTAGTGCTCTAATGACCACCTTCAAACTATAGATTTGTAGGACTAGTGCGCGCCATGCAGACATCTTCACAACGTGCATGTGTCCTGAATCAAAATAGTCCACATAGTCAAGAATTTAGATAAAAGATGGTGACTAGGTAAGTAGGTGAAGTGGAGACTTAGGTGGAGATTTTGATTCGGCTAAAGAAAAGGCATTATGTGATGTGGGATTGCATGAGGTGCAACTTACGATGTTACATTTTGGCCCAACGCTAGTGAGCATATCATTAGTGAAATGCAAGATAATGTAGAGAGAGGAGTTTGAGAGATTATACTCAGACACAAAGGGGAAGTAGAGTCTTCTATCCTTGCAGAGTTCGCCCCAAGGAAAAGACCAGAACCATTGTGAGATAGTGCTAAGTTGCATCATAACGTATTAGCTATAAACAAACATGTTAGATGAAAAATTTAAAATCTGATACAAAAATGATTGAATGATGATGATTAGATAAAGATCGCAAGATAATGATCATTTTGATTACGTCGATATGGACCTAGCAAGTTGTGTTATGCTAGATAGCCATACATGGAGAAAAAGATGATTGACTGATTTGGATAGTGGTTTGACCCCCACAAAGGCAGATAATATAAGATAGTGGATTCGCCCCAACAAAGGCAACATATTAAATAAGATAATGGATTTTCCCCCACAAAGAAATATTACATAAGATAGTGGATTGGCCCTCACAAAGACACTAGATAAAATAATATTTAAATTTATAAATGCAGATGATGCAGATACGATAGCCCCCCTAGAATTGAATGTGTTGCACATAGGGGAACACAAATCATTCTAAGGAGAAAATGGTGTTGTATCATGTCAACACAATGATATGTTTCCATGGAATTCCACCTTATAATAGGCACATGATACCCACAACATCACAAAACATGCAAAGAGACAAAGGGATCCGATTACTCAGTGTTAGAAGAACCCATAACAATTAATGTGTATATCTACATATGAGCTACTCGTCACAATCTTTGAATTTGAAGAAGAGTACACAAAGACAAATAAAATAAAAATTTAGGTCAACATGGAAGAGGGCTTAAATGCCCCCAACTCTTTGCATTGTCCCCGAATGTCAAAAATCAAAATACAACAAATAGAAGTAGATAACAAAAAGAAGTGTACCCAAATAAATACCTTGTTTCTAAAGAGTAACTTGGGTCCTTTAGAAGAGAACAACATATAAAGACAAGCACATGGGAACATAAATAGACAAACTCTAATCTAAAGATGAAAATAGGGTCTGTCTCAATGATCCTTCACTAGCTGGTCATTGTCCTCTCAATCTTGATCATAGGGGGATGGAGGGTGAGCTTGAAGAGGTATGACAGTAAAAGTATTCCCAAGTGCCTTACAAGCAACCAAAGCCAATGATGAAGCTGCCTCAACAATTTCATCCAATAGCTCCACTAAAGCAAGATTCAATGATCTTGTGAAGTGTAATGAAGGAAATAGTGTTCGCTAGCTTGTATGAGCAAACTAAGAAACATTGGCCTATCTCCTCTTACATTGGAAGGAAGATGATTCACTGGGCTTGAGGAGACTCGAGCGCTAAGTAAATGTAGTGATCCTTCACTATTATGGAAGATGATTGTGCAAATGTGAATGAAGAATGTGAGAGATAAGACTAAGTAGAGAGATAAAGACATTTTTAACATACAAGGATAGCTAACAGACTAAGAACTCAATTTTGGGACCAGATCTGGAAAGAAAATTCAAAGACCAACTTGTAAATCAAATTTTAGCCAAAATTGTGAGGTCAAGGGCGATCTAGAGGTTCAAGGATGCCCTAACATGTGGAGGTGCCCCTGATATTGCAAAAATTGATGAAAATGCAATAGAAGCGAAACTTTCTATTGGACCTATCTGTAGATCCTTCCATAGTTGCGCTACATGTCACATGCACAAATAAACATGAAAAAATGTTGGAGAAAGGCGTTTGTCACAGTCAAACCCTTGTTTAGGAATTAACCTCAAAATCAAATTAAAATTGCATGAAAGGAAAGGAAGCGTGTTGTAAGTAGTAGATGCTTGATAAGTGTCTTATACCTTGATGATGCAATGCACATGGAATGAGATTGCAAGTGTTGATAATACCACGACTCCACAAAAACAAAAAAGGACATCACCAAAGACATGCTTGCTTGATGATTGTTGATGCTTGCTACAATGAAGGATATGAGGAATGAAATGCCTTTAGTGCTTGATATGCTTGAATGCTTGATTGCTCCTTGAATGCTTGAGATCATAAATGCTTGGAAGATATGATTGAATTCCTTAGGCTTGTATGATATCTCGAAATGAGGGAGGTAGCCTTGCTTATATACCTCTCCTAGCCATTTGGGGGCTCAAAACTCGAAGGAGGCTGACATGGAATTGGAATCCTTCTTAAAATCAAAAGGCCTCTCTCAAATTTAAATTTGGGCCTAATTTGCAATGTAAGGGGCACCTCCCAATGCAAGGGGCGACTTAGGTCGCCCCATATGCTCTGGGTCGTCCTTTAGGAGAAAATTGGAGTTCACATTCAAATTGGCGGTGAATATGGACATGGGGATTCCAGAAATGTGCACAAAATTGAGGTGTGATAAGTGGAAACACATGAAATAGACCACACATGATAAAATTGGGCCTATGTATGCAAATGACGATTGAATGAAATATTTAAAGGGGGCACACCTATAATTAAGGGCCCACACATAGAAAAAAAGAGAGGACTTATATTTATTAAATTATTAATTAAATGTATAGGAAAGTCCTATAATGCATAGAAGGGTGAATACTAAAATAGGTGCTAACTAAGCATAAACTATACACCTTAGCAAGATGCTTACAATTTACGCTATATGAAAATAGTTGACAACACCAGAATATCCTCAAGAGAGTTAAACATGCAAGCCCCAAAGGATGCAAGTGACTCAACCTAAGGTAAGGAAGGAGAAGCCACATTGTCGACCTCTAGAAATGGGGTTGTGGCAAACTCTGGAGAAGGAAAAGCCTCCTTAACTACAAACATTAATGCATACAAGAAGTCATAGGAAATTATTTCCAATGACAAAATTCAATCATAGAGCCTTGAATGAACTTTTTCTTAAATGATGGAGGAGAAGATTTCCTATCCATTGTAGTAGGCCTAAGGATCCTAGGAAAGTTGTAATAAGTGTTTAGAGATGGGACAGGTTGAGCGTACATGACTGCACTAGACACAACCTATGTATGCAACATTTTGATGCATTGATATTAGGAGCAAGGTGATAATTGACAACACCAAGGACAAATTCATGAAGACCTAGACCCATTTAGACCGAGGCCCATCAATAACCCTGAGAGTGGTGATAAGAAGCACAAAAGATGGAGCAAGATGAGATGCAGATGGAATAGGAGTGAGAGCATAAGAAGACATGAATGCAAATGGAGTAGACATGAGACCTGCTGGCCCACTCTCGGTCTTCAAAGTGGCCTCATGTTTCAAAAGACCTTGCGCACCAGTGAGGCTTACGCTCACGTGCAAGTTGGTTTTGACATAGGTGCAGGCCACGAAGAGAAGCCTAAGAAGGCTCAATAAAATGTCACTCCATGAGAGAGGCTATCGATGTCGTAACTAGCGAAGATGAAGAGCCCACCAATAGAGTGGGAGGTGCTACCAAAGTAGCAACTATCGACTCATCCATGGATGCCTTTCCTCATTTTTGTCTATGATTAGTCAGAGGAACATGGGGTACCCTCAGAGGATGAGAAACGGGTGCCAAGAGAGAAGAGCAAGCACGTGGCGACTAATTACGCTTGCCATAGACAAGGGAAGGGATGTTTGCGAGGATGGGAAGCTCAAATGGGAGACAAACCTTAGACTTTGATAGCACATATGTTTTTCTCTTGTCCGCTTTGGGCATAGCCACAAGAACTTGAGGAACATGCTTTCCTTTATCCCTCCAGATAGAGGGAGTGGAAGGCAAAGTACGTTGCAAAGTAGGGGTAGGAAAGATGTAGGAAAAAAATGGGAGGAGCCACAAGTGCTACAAACTGGACTGCTCTATAGAATAGTTTTGCGTTCTTATACCTATTATACGCTTTAAATAATAGATCTTCCTCGAGAAGCAATTCCCACCACCAGAGGAGACTAAAATGATCAAGAAGGAAGCCCCCACAAGACACCAAGGGATGATACCCAATATCGTGGATCGTATACATAGTAACAACATGGGAGAAGTTCAAGCATTTGTGAACAACCGAGGGGACCACTCCCATAGAGACTAGCCATGGGTTGCCTAGCTTCGTGCAGAAGAGGTTTGACTCGGGGACGACGACAAATATTGTTGATATCACCTTTGGTCCGGCAAGGACCCTCAAGGTGGTGAACCTTGTTGGGGGAATAGAAAGTCCATTATGTGTTCGAATAGTAACCGTGCACTCCTCATACATCGCTCAATGTAGCCCATTCACCAAGAGGACCTCCTCCATGTTACATCGATGGTTTAACCATATTGCTCCTTATGAAATTTTCATTGATCTTCGAAGGGAATAGAGGATAATACTCTCCATAATAATTAAGGCACATTTAGAGGTGTGACATTTAGTCCACATAAAAGTCCTCTAGTTTAGAAGCGAGATCAAAGTGATGGTAACCTTGTTCATGAATGGACTATCACTTGATGTAGGGGAGGACAATGCATAAATGAAGTTTGATTTATTTCACATTAGGTTTACTGAAATATAGAAAAGGGTATTGACCACTCTCAAGATTAATGGAATCCCAAGGGGTGAATGACCTAATGCTACCTCACTTTATTAGCATTCTACTGAGCTAGGGAGATTAATTAGATTTTAAGACTTGCTAGTTTGATGCATAAACTAAAATACTGATATAACTTTAAAATGTAGAATGAAAAAATTATTTAGACTAAGGAAACTAAAAGAGCGGGTCACTGAGACCAACTAACAAACTCTGAGAGCTCTTTGTCTAGGAAATTTGTGTGAGTCAAGGACTACAATGTGGATTTAGGATACCAACATGGTGTGTATGTGTCCTGTACAGATAATGTACCTCACAAGTATCCGAAAGGTACAAGACAACTTAATAGCTAAGAAGAATAATATCTAAGATAAAAATGATAAGAGGAAATGCATTATAAGAGTAATATAGTACTCAAATGATAAAGAAGGAACAAGAAGAGCTTACAATCCTCCAATGATGAAGACTCTTGACATGCTACTCCATTCTCCTCTTTAGGCCTGCACACAAAGAGGAAACAAAAATGTTGGGGTTTTTCTTTTAGAGGCCTACTGAAGTTAGACCCTCGTTTTCGTGCTTCCACTTTCACTAACAACCAAGCTAGATAGATAACACAATAACAACGATAATAGATACAAGATAAATGATAAAGGAGATACTATTACTATGATACTTCAAAATCTATGGAAGCAAATGCATGTGAGATGGAAAGATGAATCCCCTTCAATGTCAAAAAGTCGGAGCTCATCCATGTGAAGGCAAGAGTGAGGTTGATGGACGGTGTGCAATGGAGATGAGAAAAAATAATAGTATGGAGGCGTGAGATCAATCAAGAAACTCAAGAGAGTATGTGATGACCAAGAAGATTGCAAGAAAAATGAGGAAGCTTATGAAAATAACTAAGAAGACCCAAATTGGAGCCAAAAAGGGAGGTTTAAATGAACTCAAAGGATTCTAGGCATTGTTGACCTACCAAGGAGGTGCTACACTACTAGGGACAACAAGTATAAAGCTCTAACAACCACCTTTAGATTACATATTCACAAGAGAAGCGCATGGCACATGGACATCTTTATAGTGGACATGTGTCTTGAATCAAAATAGTCCACATGGTTAGTAATTTGGGTAAAGGGTGGTAAGTAGGCATGTGGGTGAAGTGGAAGCTAAGGAAAAGATTTTTGTTTGGCTAAAGCGAAGGTGTCACACGAGTGGAATTGCATGAGGTGCAATTTACAATGTTACACTCATTATACATGGACATGTGTGGTTTTTTCATGGATTGATGAGTATCTACTACCTTCAAATTCATAATCCATATTGTATTCAAATACATAGCTCCATATTTTTCTATAACAATTTGTTCTCTTCCCAATGTATTCAACTTTGTTGCTTAATAGATAGGCATCAATTTGGAATTATTGTGGTTGATCTTGTATCATTAAACAAATTAAAAATTAATCAACAATTTTTGATTTGAACCACCTCCTATCCATTTGTAACCTAGTAATACATCTAAGGATTTATCTTTTGTAAGCCTCAAATGAATTTATTTCATGTGGGTTATGATTACACATTCTTATAAACTATATAGACGTTTTGAGGTAGCTCCAATGTTCTTGGTTTAGTGATAATATTTGGGGCCATGTCAATAGTTGGAGTTTGATTTTCATTAATTTGTAATTGCTTGCATTCTATTTGATTTTAGTCCCTATTAAGGTATACCCCTAGGAACACCCTCATAAGTCTAAGTTCATATTGGAGTATAGGAGAGATAGCCTAATCTCGTTAAGTTGGCCTTGAATACCCTTAATTGTTCTGTTGAATATTTTTGAATCACTTGATGACAACCCTAACCTTGTGAGTAGGATTTAGTTCTAAGAAGTGGAGCAACAATTTTGGGACCCAACTTACCCCATTTCTAATGTAGCTTCTACTTTTTCATCTCTACACATCCCACCACATGTTGTTTACTTTATTTTTACATGAACTCTTTGTAGGTCCCAAAATTTTTTGCATCGGGATCCCTTGGTAGGGGCTAAGAGGTTATTTGTGTTAGCATCTATTAGCACATCATCTACCTCATACAATATTTTTAGTATCAATGATTTGTAATTCTCCATTACCACCATAAATAAATACTCTTAGTCCATAACACATGTAATATCATTTACATTTTTTTGGACCATGGTGTATGAAATGTTGTCTCTACTTTTAATCTAATCTTGGAAACCTTAAAAGAATATCTAATAAACCTTTCTTGACCTCCTAATAATATGATCTCCTTAATCTGATATGGTCCAAGCCACTACACTTGTAATTTTTATAATCTTAACTTACTATCATGCAACACCGCCAAGTCATTAACTCGGGATGATTTTCTTCTCAAAACCTGATCATGTCATGCTTTTTGTTATCTTTTATCCTATCTTTAGTTATACAATGTCAACAATCATTTTTTTCCAATTCATCCAAATCATTTTTCTTGTATTGACTTGGTAACCCATTTATTTTATGGATTTTAAATTCATACTCTAGAGTATCGATAACCTATTTTCTTTTCTTTCCTAAAGACATCATTACTCAAAAAATATTTGACTTTGATGATCTATCTTGACTTTGAAATTCCTTCAAATCATGTATTGACACTATCATTTAAATCCATGAATACTAGATAACATTTATTTCTCATATATGAGCCTACAACATTTTAAATTATAAGCACTTACAATTTTGGTCCTTAGTTAGGCCCTATTTTAGTGCCCAAGGCTTTTAGGCTTGTTATGCTTGATTAGACCCTAATTTATTGCACATTTTTTAATCCTTATATCAAAATTGATTCCTGATTAAAATTTGAGCCATTTTTGCCTCATCAAGGATGACTTGGGACGTGCGAGTCGTAAATTTTGCAACCTGTACATCAAGAGTCACCCTTGACATGCTAACTTTGGCCCAAATTTGAATTGGAGATTGGTATTTTAATTTAGAGAAGGATTGTATATCCTATGTCGCCCTCCTTCAAGTTTTGAGCCTTGAAATGGCTAGGAGAGTTATAAATGCAAAGCTATCTCCTTTATTGTGGGATCCATATATCAACTTTGAATTGGAGAGGTTACATTGTGATTCACTTCAAGCATTCAAGGAGCAATCAAGAAAATTCAAGCATCAAGTATAGAAGATATGGAGTAATGTCTAGATCCTAGCATGTGTGAAGGCATTCATGTTATTCATATCCTAGATGCGAGGTCAAGACTACATCAATACAACTTGTAAGCATCTTCATGAGCCATCCAATGTTTATGAAGGTATAACATCTTGTCAAGCCCTTGCTATTGATAACACACTTTTTCCTTCATACAATTTTAATTCAATTTAAAGGTTAATTCCTATACACGGGTTTGACTGAGGCAAACCCCTTTCTCCCAACAATTTCCTATTTTTTGTGCGCATGTGACAAATGATGAAGCTTTAGATTCCAATTTAAGAATGCATAACAATTTGCTTCTTATCTAGGTTTCTTCATTCATTTTTGGTATAGCAAGGGAGAATCCAACAAGTAGGGGCAAGTCAAGTCTCCCTCGATTATCTAGGTCACCCCTGATAGACAAAATTAGCTAAAACGTTTGATGCAAGTTAGTGGCTTTGTCTCCTTCTCAGATCTAGTCCTATAATTGTCATATCAGCTCGTTTGTTGTTTGTATACACATATTTTTCCTCCTTGCATCTTATTGAATCCTATTTTCTCCATCCCCTCATTCCAAAATTTAATCTATCAATTCTACTCTTAGCTAAGGGAGGAATACTTACGCGTTCAACACTTGATTCCATCTTAAGCATACTGAGTACTTTCTCCTTCCTAATGTAACGAATGAAAGATGAAATTTGGGATATGATGTTTCGTAGCTTGTTTGATCATTTAGTGAACACTCATTTCATACTCCACATTCATCCATATCATCATTTTTCATTATCACATTTTGGTGAACCCATTTCATAACATTTCCATTTTGATTTGGATGTCTAGATCTGATTTGTATGCATAACATTATGCATGATTAGAGTTTACTTCATGCATTTCCTTAGTTTGTATGTGTAATATTTATGATGCATTAAGTCTTGTTATGCATTATCTATATCTTTCCATTTTAGATTTTATTTACTTTTACTTTTTAATATGTTTGAATTATTAATTTCTTACTTGTTTGTATTGTTTAGACATCTCTTTCTTTCATTGCTTTGTGCAAGAGTGTTATAACCTTGAACCCTACATATAGCATTATGTTGAGAAGAAGTTGTAGACTTATGGGTTCCTTTAAGGGTGTTGATACTAAGTCCTCTAATATAGTCCATAGGAATGTAGATGATACCACTATGCCTACTAATGACATACCTAGTATTGTTGTGAATCCCTCTTTCCATTCTTCTCATGACGAGGATGAATCCTTAAGAATGTCTCCTACCCAAGTGCAAAAAAAATTCACATGATTTTGGAAAACTTGACAAATAGTTAGGTCAAGAGTATTCTAATAGCGAGGCAATCACCCTAATAGAATAATTGAGGAATTTAATTAAAAATAATAAACATGGTATTGATTTATTATATGGCATATTTCATCTTATTGATGACAATATCAAAACTATGAAAAGTCGTGTCCAAGGTCTTAATTTTTGTCATCCTGATACTAGTTTTGAGACATCTATTCCTATCCCTACTTCCTTACCTAATGTGCCTACATATACTCCATCTCTCTTGGCTACATCTATTCAAAATTTCAATCCTACACATGTTAGTCTTGGAGGCATTCCTAATCCTATCATCCCTCCTATTAGTGTCCCATGTATTTCTCAACCTTCATCTATCCCTACATACCATAATGTACCACCTCCATCCATTTACCATAACATTGAACATCCTTCACTTACACAGATGTCCAATACTAACATATTCACTAAAAAAACTATTAATAACGTTGCACAAAGTGTTTCATCCTTACAACAACTTGCCTCCATAACCCACTACAAATTCAACATTCCCACTCGTGACATTGTTAGCCCTTTGTCCCAAGATATTATTCATATTATTATCCCTCAATACATTGAAATACCTCAGTTGGAGACATATAATGGAAAAATTGATCCCTTGACTCATGTGAAAACATTTCAACCTTGTGTAGTGACTTCTCTAATGATCGTAGACTTATGGATAAATTGTTTACTAGGACATTTAGAGATAAGGCCTTAGAATGGTTTTGTTATCTGCCTCCTTATTCTATTGACTCATTTAAAAAACTTGCTAATGCTTTCATTCAACATTTTCAAAATAATATTGGTACTCAAATTTCTTGAACTAATTTGATTCATTATAAGTAAGGTTTTAAGAAAAAAGTGACTGATTTTATTGGTAGATTCAAACATTTGCATGCTCGAATTTGTTATCTTGTGCCTGATATAGATGTTCAACATATTTTTATTTATAATTTGCAAAAAGACATTAGAGATAAGATATTGCTTTCCAAGTTTATCTCTTTTACCCAATTGTGTGCAATTTTTCATAAGTATTAGCTTCAAGTGAGCCAATTTGAGTCATCCACTCTAATGGCTCTAGTTGATAGGAGTAATGCCTCTCAACAATCATCCCAAAAGTTTCAAAAACCCAACAAAGGTTTCATCAAGATCAACAAATATTCCAACAACATTGATACACAAGTGACATTTGCTACATCAAGTATGGCTCCTTTGTCATTTTTGTTTAAATCGTCTCATAATTTTACACCTCTATCAAAGTCTTTGCATAATATTATCCTGAAGTTGATTAATGATAATGTTTTGAAACTTCCTCATGTCAAACCAATTAACACTTATAAACCATTTCCAGCTTCCCATGATTCCAAAGCCTTTTTTTCAATACCATTGTGAACCTGGTCATGATATTGAGAGGTGTTTCTGTTTGAAGGCTATTATCCAAGAGCTTATCGATAACAATACATGCACTATTGAGGGTGTGAATTATAAAGAAAACACATATGTTGGACTCCCTAACCAAAACTTGAAAATATATACCAATCATTCACCTTGTCATTCTACCAATACCATTGAACCTACCACATTGCCTTCTTCCACCAATGTTTTGTGCCTCATGAACCCAGTACCATGAATCTTGATAATACATGTGATATGACCAATAACATTGTTAATCTCATTGATCAACCCAAACCCAAACCTAAGCTTAGAATTACATTTGATCTTAAGGAGACTATTAAGGCACCCAATGATCATCTTTCTATTTCTAAAATTATTAGTGATAAGTTCTCTGGAGGAGTGCTTATTGATCCTACTTGCACGGTTAATGTTATAACCGAGGAACATCTTTATCCAAAACAATTTCATCAAGACTCCTATGACACATCAAATATGTTGATTAATACTTTGAATGGTTTTATTTATCCTACCCATGGTTCCATCACTCTTCTCGTAGAAGTTGGTAAGAAATGCTTAGATGCCATCTTTGTTGTCATCCCAACTTTCGATAAATTCCAAGTGAGACTTGGCCTTCCTTGGATCATTTCTATGAAATTTATTATCTCTCCTATCCACAATGCGCCACAGTGGAGAAATAATCATGATTAATCATAGTTGTGGGAACTTTGACCTTGAATTCTTTTGGGCTACCATGAATCAACCAATACAACCTCGTCAAAATTATCTCTTCTTATCCTACCAAAACTTCAAAGCCCAAAAGATTTATAAACTAATCATTCCTAAAGATGTTCCATCTCTTCGTCTTAGACTTGGACTCCTTGCTACACCTCCTATTCCTCCTACCTAGACTTTTGTTCCACCTCCTATATCATACAAGCATTCCACATCCTCTATATCTCAACCTAGTAAGGTTTCTTCCATTCTTCCTCCTAAAGAATAAAATAAACAAATGTTGCTAGATCCCAAACCTTCCCTAGTATCAAGAAAAAACAAACACAATTATTGTGCTTGTGACCATCGTCA
This sequence comes from Thuja plicata, assembly GCA_018584345.1. NCBI lineage: Eukaryota > Viridiplantae > Streptophyta > Pinopsida > Cupressales > Cupressaceae > Thuja > Thuja plicata. Next base: position 2,945,161 of record MU225951.1, on the reverse strand, counting down.
TAGACGTTGTGCTAGGGCCCATGTGCTAGCTTCCTAAACCATTTACTCCAATAAAACACCTCATAATGCTCTGATTCCCTTTGACCAATCTATGCTTAGTCCAAGGAAGGAAGTTAATCTAAAGAAAATTAAATTGACTAAACATGATAATTGTTCTTTCGTATCAAAAATCCTATTTTTATTTATCTAGATGAACAAAATACTCTTGATGATGATACTAATGTTAATGATGCAAATAATGTTAATCCTAACAATTTTGATGACATCTATGAGGTTATTGAAATAAATCATGAATTATTTGCAAGATTTTCTCAAATGTTATCCTAGCTCCTTCTGACAAACAAAGTGATTCATCATTAGAGTATGGTCCTTATTTGGAATTCGCAGTAGCTTCATATGTCGTGCTCGATGTTGTTCCTCTTGCATGGTCTCCACCTTCCCTAAGAATTGATGACCGAGATCAGGGGGTAAGTGATATACCTGACTAGCTCCTCTTGTGTGGTGGATTCTTTTATGTGTTTACCTATTTGCACTATGATTCCCCTGTGATGTGTTTCTTGTTATATATTTTGTCTAGATTTCTTTAGACGACCCTTGTTTCTCTATTGACACAAGGTAATAGAGAGATTGAACCTATCATGACATTCCACTTTTTGCATCTCAAATTTTCTATATGTTGTATACATGTTATGCCAGACATGTGCTATTGTTGTAAATGTGTTTGTGTGTTGTCTATTTGAGGATGATGCAAAGCAGTAGCATCCATCCTTATTTTTGGGTCTCCATAATGTTGACCCAAAATGACCTCTTGTTTGTATATCTTATGTTTTCTTATTCCATTGTGTTCATAGCTCTGCTACCTTTGAGGGGTGGTGTTAATTCATTTTTCCATAATTCTTGATATACTTGAGTTATCATATGATCATACTGATCCCAGAGTTAGTAGATCCCTTTTGTGCTCTCTTTTGTTATTATAACTGATGTTGAGTATGTTGAGATGTTATGTGTTTGGTAAGATGCCCAATTATGATGTTGATGTTGTCATTAATGTCAACTTAGTGTTTGATGATGTTGTTATGTTGATGTATATTCAAGAGATTGAATTATGAGTTGAAGAGATAATTGGAGTGTGCAATCCTACATGATGACTAAGTGATATCTCTAGATGCTATATCTATGACCGCAAAGATTTATCTTATGTATGGAGTGAGTTATACTTGATTGAAGGGTGACAGGTTAACAGGAAGAGCAAGAAGAATGTTTTGATGATTTTGTCAACAATGTTTCAATTATGATGTTGTGGCCATAATATGTGTATCTTGGATATGTCATGAGGTTGTGATTGCGACCGGATCATGTTTTGATGATCAAAAGACAAAGTTTCAAGTGATAGAAGGTTGTTCAACAAAGAGTTAAAGGTGTTCTTTAGTACAGTCAGTCATATTCTTGACTGGTGTTGTTGCAGCTTGTTGTTGTAAGTGTTTATGTGTTCGAGGGATTATGACATTGTTGTTGATTGATGAGGATTGTTAAGTTGGCATGTTTGTGATTGTTGAGATTGGATTTATTGGAGGTTGTCCAAGAATATTAAAGAATATATTTTGGTTTTACTTTTCTTTGTCAAATCGATGTGCAATGAATAAGAAAGCCGACCCAAGTTTGTTAGAAAGTGTTCTAGATTTGGCACATTTTAGGGCTAGCTCATTGAGAGGGAAAGATTATAAAATGTTTTGTAAGGCGGTTATTTTCCCTAATGTACTTGTATTGTATAAATATGTAAAATGATGAAATAGACTAGTGTAGATCATGGATGCAGAGGTGCGATCGAGATAGAAGACATAAGAGAGAAGATTGTATGTATGTATAGTAGAGATTGAGATTGAGTTGGATCTGTATTAGCAAAGGAAGTGCTACTTTCTCAGATCATTTACTTGTTGATTCCTAACAACTTCATCAATCTAAATCCCTCAATTGGGTAGATCCTAATAGGTCTAAATTGTAAATCCTTAACCATGTGACTCATTAATTAGGGTTTAAAATCTTTTAATCAAGTTCCTCCTACCAGGGTAAAGCTCCTAACAGGGCTATAGGTAAATTTGTTAACTGGGTGACTCCTAACAGGGTCTTGCTCTTAATCAAGCACTATTGTAAGTTTTTAATAGGGCTAAGATCTTAACCGAGCATACTTAAGAAGAGTGCAGATTTTAGTGGGTACCATTCCCACACATGGTTTTCACCTAGTTGGGTTTCCACGAGAAAAACTTTGTTGTTATTGTGTTGCATGGTTGTGGATATTTATTCTTATTGCTTAAGTTTTTCATGGAATGAATGTTTATTGATGCAAGTGGTTGAATGGTTAATGATAAGTTGGAATTGTTAGATTACTGATTCACCCTCCCCCTCCCTCTCAGTAATCTTGGACCTAATAATACTAGCAATTGGTATCAGATCTATCAAATGATGAGGAAGGAACCTCCCAAGTTTTCCAAGGACAACTACTTGGTATGATGTGATAGAATGAAGTTATACCTAAAGGGTATGGGAGAACAATACTAGATGCATGTCACAAACATGTATATCACCCATGCTGGAAATATCACTGCAGATGAACTAAACGAACAACACGAGGATACTCAAGCACATGAAACCATTGTAAGTACTCTATTTGAAGTTGAATATGTTGATGTTCATGAACTAAAGACTGCTTATGGTGTTTGGGAAAAGTTGAAACTTATCTATGGTGAAGATATTCATGTGAAGAAAGCTAAGGAAGATAGTCTTAGAGGAAAATATGATGACATGAAAATGGTAGAAGGAGAGAATATTGCACAATATGGGCTAAGAATAAAAGAAGTTGTTAGTGCTAATAACGGTACTGGTGGAACTATTGAAGAAGATGTTGTGGTAAGTAAAATGTTAAGAACCTTATTGTCTACTTATGCCATTAGAGTGACTGTTATAAATGAGTTGAGAACATATGATAATGTTACTATAGACGGACTGATCGGTAAGCTTACTGCATTTGAGTTGAAAAACTATGATAATAGTATTCCAAGAGTTAATGTTGCTTTCAAAGCATCAGTGTCTAATGTATTGACAAGGAAAGGTAAGGAAACAAGTCATGATATTGAACATATGTGTCATGCCCAAAATTTGGGCAAAAACACAATCAATTTTTTTTAAAACACGCTAAAGGTTAACCAAACTACCTCAAAGGTGATCAAGTGCACGCAAAACGGTGTAGGAGGTAAAGGTTAACAGAAAGAGTTAAAGCATTGAAAAATAACTCAAGGGTCCAACTAGAAGAGGGTTGACCAAATTTGACCACGCTACCTACAAGTCAAACTATGCAGAATAGCTTATAGAACCATTCTATAAGGGTCCCTAAGTTGTACACTTCGATCAACATGCAAATCAAGATAGTTGACTAAAGTCAACCAAAGTTGACCAAAAGTCAAATGTGCACCGACAAGTGTGAAAAGAGGTCACTAGGGACTACTAAGCTTCAAGGAAAGCTTACGCACGTAAATTGAGACAGTTGACCAAAAGTCAACCAAAGTTTACCAAAAAGTCAACCATGTTCGAAAAGTGCAAAACTGGAAACTGGGGTTCTAAAGGGTACAAGGAAGGCCTGGGTAAGAAAAATGGGACGATCAAGCTAAGTTTGGCCACAGTTGACCAAAAGTCAACCATGCACGTCGTCGGTCAAAGGCATCGATAATACCCTAAAAAGGGCCCAACGTGACGATAAGGAGTTGGCTTGACCCACTTATCGATAAAAACGTTATCTAGGTCGCCTGGTTATAAGAAAAAGTTTAAAAAGTCAAAACGAACGTTTAATTAATTAAACTGTGTTAATGCAATATACTCAATTATTAATTTAACAATTTCCTTTTAAAATTTAAATGTCTAACATTAAAAGAAACTAATAAATCAAATAAATAAACGCTTAGAATAAATGTAGATAATCTATTTAATAATAACCCTTAATTAAAATCAAAAGCCTAACATTATAAACTACAATATATATCTCATAAAACAATATTTAATCTAACAATATATCAAACCCAATATCAAATAATAATAAAAACAAATCTAATTTAACATCTTTTATTCCTAACATAAAAGGAAAGTCAAATATTAATAATAATAATCTAAACTAACTTAAGGTAAAACATTTAATATAAAACAGAATAAAATCTATATATATAATGTGCTTGTTTTTTTTTCAAACCTAACAACTTTAATAATCTACCCTAATTCTAAATCAAATTTCAAATGCATATACTAACATTGAAAAGGGGATATATTAAAGTAAGCTTTAAAACCCTAAACATTAGGATTTCACAGGGAATGAAGAAGTGAAAACGGCGGCCGAAATACCCTTTGTTCCTAGCTGCGCGGGTGACAAAGGCACACAGAGGAGGCGGGGAAGATACCGGCGGCGGTGGCCGCGGAGGGGATAGCGGCTCGGCGCCATGCGTCCACTGTGCAAGCACAGTGGCGGGCGGGTCGGTCGTGGTCGTCACCCCTCCTTCCCGCCGCTCGCCCTTCGCGCTTCGCTGCGAGAGGCATGGGGTTTAGGGTAGGGCTTCGGCCCTCCCTGCTCCAAAGAATGTAAAATTTTATTTTTTAAAAAAAAATCGTTTTCAATTTAAAAAACATGGTTATAATAATGTAGTTTTTTTTTAAATTTATTTAATCATGCTTCCTTTTTTCATAAGGATAATACTGCATAACTTAATTAATAATATTATTTTTCTTCTTTTTTTGGCTGGTTTAAAAAAAAGGTCTGTTACAAAACAGAGGCATATAAGAATTTAAAAAAAAAAAATTAAAGTATGCCCTCTGTCTTTAATTAAAGTAACAAAGATACTCTAGGAAACAAATATCGAATTTAGGCAAATTTTGTTTAAGTAATCTAGAACATTTCTTCTAAGTATAAAAACAATAAATATACATATACTTCTTTTATTACTCAAGAACTCAATAGATAAATTAACAAGTGATCTTTATGAAAAGTAAATAACTAAATTTTATTTTAAATAAACAATGACTTATTTGAATAAACACATTATTATACAAAATATTAAACCTATGATTGTCCACAATTTATCAAGTCCATTGTCCTTGTATTAAAATTTTGCTAAAACTCGTGAGATTCAAATTTCATATTAATTTCCATAAATCCTTCTTCTAAATACATTATAAAAATAGTTTACATAACTATTTGAAAATACATGTTTCCAACACAGTAAAATATAGAGAAAGAGATTATGTTGATGGGGTTTTGCTGACCGGGTCCGCCAACAGTCATAAGTTGTCACCGGGTACCGGAGATACCGGCCAACTCCGCCTACAAAGGTTGTCCGGGGAAGTTAGATTCCTCGGGCCTTCAAGCACCTTGGTGTCGGGTCACGACGGTGCGGGGCTCGGTTGGGAGAAGTGACTGTTTTCAAGGGGGATAGCTGGTTTCTTCAACTCATTCCCTCTGGAGATTCAATAAGGTAAGGTTTCCCCTAGCATTCTACACTTAGCAAATAAAATGAAAAAGATCCTGCAGGGTTAGAAACACTTCATCTAACTATAGTCATGTTTAAACGTTCAAAACATCAATAATACTCTGACATACTACACTAAATACCGAAGAAATACATAACCATCAGCTAGTATTTTATCAATAGCAGGAATAAAGAGGTCGTTGATCTATTTTAACATATCAGAGTAGAAGACATAAAGAACATAAAACATGAAATACCATTAACTCAGAAGCAGGAATGCCAACAACATCATTGCAAAGAATTCTTCCTTCTTCAT
>MU225951.1:2881898-2939294 GCA_018584345.1 Thuja plicata | reverse complement strand
TAACTCAGAAGCAGGAATGCCAACAACATCATTGCAAAGAATTCTTCCTTCTTCATTAATGTCTCTTCCAGCAAGCACTGGTGCGTGATACAATGGTGGCTCCAGGGGAGCGTCTAACTATTGAAAATAGAATAATGGAGCATTGAGCTCTGCAAATAGAATGAAAACTCACTTTGCTATTACTGTGGACAACAAAATCATCAATTTTGTCGACCCTTAGAAATGGGCCGGTCTGGCTATTTATACAATTCTCTTCTAACCCTAACCCTATTTTACATCATGTTTCAATAAAATACGATATCTGGGGGCCGGTACTACCTGCGCCACCCTACAAAAGACCTTGAGACGGAATAGGCCTGCTATGTCAGAAGAATGAGACAAGAATATACTGAGGAAGAATTGGCCTCAAGAAGAGAGCCAGGAAAGAGAAGGAAGAAAGCGGGTCCCCCGAGAATCGAGGCTACATGCCTCATAAATGAGAAATGCGGTGCCCTGTCTCCAATGCACTAGGTGTACCTCTGAGCGACACCTCGAGAAGACCATCCTGTCAAAAAATCAACTGTTGAGTCGACACCCCCTTGATGTAGCCAACCACCCAGTGACAGCCTTTATTAACCGCTTCTAAAAGTGATCGATCGGCCTCGGGGACCGGGACACGGATCACTTGAAAGAATACAAAATTTTGGATCTGAGACTCCAGGATACGGGAACTTACGTCCCCAAAAGAATAAAGAATACCCAATGCTGGAGTTTTCCCCGACCTCCGGAGAAAGCTCAAGGTTTCTTATTATCATTGAAATCCTGGAGGAGGCGGGAAATGCCATCCTCGTCTATATCTCTTAGGCTGGCCCTTCGGTACTTAGCCACTTCAATTTGTTCCCCCAGGTCCGAAACATTTTCTTTAAATTCATCGGCCATTTTCACCGCGTCGTGACCACTAAGTACCATGCGAGTTAATTTTGTCATCTGGCACCATCTATCCCCTCCGGGGATTGACACCGGGACTTCATTATTTCATCAAAACTCCCCAAGACTGAATCTTCGGGTGTATATGTATATGTGCTGAGGGGATCAGCCCCGAAAGTCTTTATTACAAAAGACTTATATAAATTGAAAGAATATTTTACCGCATTAACTTTATCCTGTAGAGACCCCACCAGTTGCTTAGTTACCTCTAATGTGAGGTCAAGTCTGGAGTGTTGGGTTCTCACAAAATCAAATGATTCATCCCCCAGAATCCCGGATTCAGAAATCATATCCTCTCCCAGGCTAAGGAGTTCTTCGAGCTCCACCTTCCATGCTTGATAATTCTCGGTATCACCCTCCCACAGGTCAATAAGAGTCTCTGCCTGGTGTATAACATGTCAGGCCGTATATAAATCCGGGAGGGTGGATACCAAGAAACAATGGGTGTTTCCTATCTGCAGGGCGACCCATTCGTCCACTGCCTGGGCCTTCTTCTTCATTATTTGCAGGGAATCTATGTCACTCTACGGTAGATCTTCAGAGGTGGAGGCCTCCGGAGGAGCGGCATTTATAGGTCGAGCCAGCTCAGTGAGAAACCCCATAAGGTTTGCATTTTTTGCCTTTTCTGCTTTGAGCCTCTGGGCTTCTTTCTCATAACGGGCTTCCACTGCCCTTGCTGCCTCCTTTAGCAAGTCCACCTTGCCCTGTTTTCCCCTTTTTCCAAGTGGTACCTCTGCAATGTTATAATCTCCGGGCTATGTGGTTGCTTCATCGACGCCTAGGGGAGGTGTTGCCACAACGGCAACTATTTCTCCGCCCGGCCCAGTTCAAAGAGTATGAACTGTCCGGGCTTTCTTGGTCTTTGGTGGGGCATGGACCTGGGCCATCATTTCGGCCAGGGAGAGAGGAGTCATGGAAGCGGACTGAGATTTTCTTTTTCTGCTTTCTATCATCCACTGAGGCGGTAGGGGTGGCCTTCCCGCTAGAATTTGTTCCCTTGATTCTTCCTCGGTGTCCTACGGCTGTTGCTCCTTAGTGGCGTGGACCTCATCCGTCCCTTTCCCTGCGTCTTCTTCTGTAGCAACATTTTCTTCATCAACTTCCATCTCCTCAGCCTTTTCCTCTGTGTCGATTTCTCTGTCTGGACTTTGGTAGGCTTCCTCGGGGATTTCTTTTTCATGCTACTCCTCTTATTGCTCTTGTTGCTCGGCCTCTACTGTCAAGATTTCTTCTTCCATTGGTACATCTTTTGGCAGTAGGGGAGGTGTTGGGCCGAGATTTAAAGTTTGGGCCGCGGTAATCACCTGCGCAAAGGTTGCTCCCGGGAGTGGGCCTTGGAACGTGGCAGCTGGGGTTACAGTTATTCCCGAAGGTCCAGTTCCCCTAGCGGATGCCATTTGTTCACCCTGCCTTTGTTGGTCCACTCTCGGACCCTGCATCGCTTGAGCCTCAAAGGAAATCTCTGGCTGTGGCTCTCTTTCTTCTTCCTGCTTTTCCTGCTCCTGCGCAGGCTCTTGTTTAGGAGCTTCTTGCTCTGCAGCTTCTGGTTTTGCCCCTGGGACTTCTGTCCCTGCTTGTCTGTTGTCCCCCTGCAAGTTTCCAAACTTGTCAGTTGCAAATACATCATCAAATTCCTCCTGTGCAGGGGGACTGGCCGGGACTTCTGCAAGCTCTGTTTCCTTCTCCAGCTCCGGGGAATTGGAAGAGAGGATTTCTACTTGTTGGGCTTGGGATGTTCCCAGCCTTGGCTCTGCCTTAGGATTTTTGTTGAGCCTCTTCTTTCTCCGGGTAACCAAAGGTGGCCCCGCATCTCTTATTGTTGCCGCCTCCATGGGATCCACCCCCGTTACCTTTACCATTAGGGCTGCCAGCGACGGGGAGGAAGAGGGACGAATTGGCCCGGCCATGAGCGATGGAGTGGCCAGCCGCGTTATTAATTTCTCCCTCATCTGCTGGGAGGCTGCCACCGATTGTTTTATCTATTCTTTGATGGAGACTTCTTGTGTAGGAGGGGTTGTATATATCTCTTTACCTTTATCATCTCTCTGCGAAGAAGTCCCGGCCCCCGGAGTCAATTTTGGTGCTGGCTGGGGAGTCAATTTTGGTGCCGGCTGGGCTGCCCGGCGGGTACTTCCGGGGCACACCTTCTTGAAATAGGTGTGACTTCACTCGACCACCTCTCGAGTGAAGTCCTCAATTGTGGGCCCTTCCTGGGTGTCCCAGTTTACTGGTGGAAGAGTCCTTGTGTCGATCCCCTTTGCCTTGTACTGGGGATCGGTAGTGGGGGCAGCATCTGAGAAGTCCGCCGGGAACCTCCGGAGCTTCAATTTTTGCATCATGTCGGCCGTCATCCTGACGTAGTGCCTGCTCCGCACCTCCACATCCTCTTGGAAATCTACCCAGAAATCCTCCATATGGATGTGATGGGGCTCTGAAGCCCGGGTAGTGCCGTTGCAATATTTCCATGCAGATCAAAATTTTTCCGCGCTAAGTAAAATTCTCCCAAGTTGTAACTTTTCAATTCATTGTTTGCCTCCTTTGCGATGGCCAAGCTACATGTGTAGTTCCCACAGGTGATTGGGAACAGAATGTTGGGTATCTTTTTTAAGGCAAAGAGGGCATGCACCTCCATTATTTGCCTGCAGTATTCCAAGAGCACGATCTTGTCCCCACAGTGTTTGGGAAACAAGTAGGGTTTCCCGGAGAAGCCGATGACCCTAATGTAAGTGTGTTGTTGGAACTGAATGTAATAATTTCCATAACTATGGACCAAATTCATCGCCTCTGAGGATAGGCGGTATCCGGCGTCCTATGTGGGGGTGAGCAGATGATAATAAACGAACGCATCGTTTACCCGACAGAAACTGGGGAAGCTGGCCTCCCATTGAACTTGTGGGAAATGGTCCCACGGTGATTTTTGTCCTGGGCCAATCCCGAGCACGCCGTCTGTAAGTAGGCCGTGGGCGTGGGGCCTCTGCTGCGCTAGGGCCCAAAAAACATAGGAAGACATGTAGAATTTCTTCTTCCTATTCAGTTGAAGGAACTGAGAGTCGACATGGTTGGAAATTATTGTTGCCCAGTCAAAGTATCCTCCCTTGGTGGAGATGCCGAGGAGGAAGTAATACATCCATTTAGCAAACTCTTGGGCGGAGGGCTTCCGAAAGACCTGGGCCAACGCTATCATTCCCATCTGAATGCTCTCTTTGAACTCGGAGCGGGGGATTTCTATCTTCATCCTTTTGGGGTCCCTGTTTGGAACCTTGAGCCAATCGGTGTTCATATATACCCGGGCGGCATCGTCCAACTGTGTGAATTGGGCCAAGGCATCAGTCCTTGTAACCATTGAGGCCTTAGCGAATTGTGGGATTCCCAGACTTGCCTGGAATGTGACTGGGTCGAGGGATACCAGAGGAGTAGGGTATCCGGTTGGTTCTGCGGTCGCGAGCATAACAGCCCAAATAGAAGAGTTGTAGTTGGTGGACAACGTCAAGATAAGCTCCGGAGATTGCACGAAGCACGGGAAATAAGCCGCCTTGAGGACTCCGAAGTCCCCGACATTGATTGCTAGCTGATCTCCAGCCTGTCGCTGGATGTACATTATTTTTACCAAGGCCTACATTTCTGGCCATGTCCCGACGCTGGTGTCGGTAATAAGTTTGACCTTGGACTCGATCTTTGAGCCCATGATGACATTGTCTTGTATGAACTTCATGGTCAGGGGCATCTTCTCCAGGGCCTTCTCCATTTTGGACTTTACTGCCGCCTTGGTGGCTGCCGCGGAAGGTAGCTCTGAACTTCCGGGTGGAGAGGATGCAGATGCTTCAGACATGCTTGGGAAATGGACTCTGGAAATCTGTGAGACAAAGCGACCATCAGAATGTATTAATCAAAATAAATATTCTGGGGTCTAGAGATCTTAGCACCGTGATGCTTGCTTTTCCTGAAAAGTTAGTTTCATTCAAAAATAACCGAAAAGCAAACGCATCACAAACTTAAGATTTTTATTAAACGTCCGGTTCCGGAGATTTTATCACACTTGGTAAGGACACGAGATGGATGATGGTAGGAGACCCAAAGCCCAAAGAAGTAATTTTTGGTGAGGATGTGTAAAAAGGTAAGTCATCAAACCCACGTGGGCGCCATGTGTGTAGGCATTAAATGGAAGTTATGACGATGACGGTGGAGCCAACTGTCCGAACGTGCGAAAAGTGAAGGCCACTTGGCTGGAATTGATTTTGGGCATGGGACATAAATGAGGGTCTGAATGGTTTCATAGAAGAGAGAGAAAACTGCCTGTTTAAAATCGGCCAAGAGCCAAGTTTCAGACAGGTGGTTTTCTGCCCCGAAACGAGTTCATGGGCAGAAAACCAGCAACACAGGCGACTCGACCAGCTTGTCAAGCCACCCGAAAGGATATACATGAAGGCCGAGGGATATATACACAAGAATAGAGGGATATATAAAGACTATACACAAATATACAATGTGGAACGACGTCCGCAGGAAACCAGGCAAGGCAGAGTATAAACAACTATCTACATATTCTACAAACTGACCACTTCTGTGCAGAGGGCGGACAACCCTCTGGCAGAGCCGACCCACCAACGGGCGGCAAAACCAGAAAATAGAAGACAGACAACAAACAAACAAACGACGAAGGAAATGCCAAACAAACCGGAAGAAAACAAAAAGGCAGGAACAGAAACACCAACCTGAGAATGCCGAAGGGTGGAGGAAAGGAAGGAGATACTACCACGAGAGCTCTGCAACAGCTACAGTTGTCAATTGGTCACAACCCGCCACCACGAAGCACTCACAATCGCCTGAGAAGGATGGGGGTGTTAAGCACTGATTATCACTAACTCTCTGCAAATCGCTCTATAATCGCTTTGAAATCGCTCTGAGTGCTTGAAAGTTTTAATCGCGGTAAATGTGAAAGTGACAGATAAGTTCTATTTATACCCACGGTAAAAAAAGGGGTAATCCTCCTCCTTTCGGCAATCTCTGGACAAGCAAACTTCTGGACCCCAGGCCCAGGGATTCCCCGCGATGATACCCTTAAGAACATCATGGCGAAGAATCCCAAAGTCTGGAGTCCGGTTCCCAATGAAGAACGACCTCCGGGACCAGAGTCCCGGAGATGAAAACCAAACAAACAAAACACAACAATGGGGAAGAAAACTCCAAAGAAAGAAAACAAAAGGGAAAAAGGACAAGGCAAGAGCCGCAAGCAAAAACAAACAAAAGAAAAAAGGGGGACCCAACATTTTGCACACAAAATGTAGGGACGGGGATGCAGGGCATAACAAATGGCGACTATCTAGGACAAATGCCTTAGCGCATTTGAGAACTATAGAATCTCTGGTTAGCAAAAGTGGAACAAGCCACTTCCCAAAGAGTCTGACAGGAAACTAGCGACATATCTGAGAGAATCCAACCACATGGGATCCAGTCTGTAGTCCTTCATCAGTGGTGTCGTGTGTGCTTTGGAAGGAAACCGAGCCGATGACCTCTGGGAGGAGTAGAGAAGAGGCACTAATTATATCGAACCAGTCATCAATTTGCTCGCTTCCCCCGAAGATCGGAGTTTCATCCTGCTTTTCCTCTTTTGTTATTTTGTTTGTTTCTAGGTGGGGAAGGCGGTACTTCTTTCACCATTAAACTTGAGCTTAGCTAATTTTAATGGGGGTACTTCTTTCACCTGTCCACCTATAATTAGATGTTTGAAGAGGGGATAAAACTTCAGACCCGGAAAGAATTCCTTAAATTTTCAGACCTGGGTCAACCAACTAGTACAATTGATCTACCCTCGGCGTGTCCGATTACTTGTTCCTTATATTACTTGTGTTCACTGATTGCCAGACTCCCGGAAACAACACCCGGTGGAGATTGCTCAAAATGTGCCACGTCCTGTGAAACAACCCCGGAGACCGGGCCGACTCCACTATGTTAAAGATAGATTCTGAAGTTCACCATGCCGCAGACATCGTACCAGAAACCAGAGTTTATGTGAAGCATCCCAGTTTCTGCAAGACAAAACAAAACGTCGGGACCCCGGAAGAAAACCGAAAATGAAAACAAAAACAACAAAAGAGGACTGCCCCGGAGGATAGCCGACAAGGCTACTTACAAGACGGGGTACCTTGCAATGAGGCACCCAGAAGAAATATTTACAAGAGGGGGGCTTTACATATAATACAACTTTGGACAAACTTACCATATTTGAAGTAGTTTTTGAGAAACTATCCATTAACGGGCAATGAGACAGGTTCCCCAGTCAGGGTGTTAAGGCGGTAAGTATTTTCCCCACAGATTCCTGAGATTAGGTATGGTCCGAGCCAGAGCCCTTGGAACTTGGTATGCTTTCCTTTCTTCTCCCGGGCCTTGTCCCACAACAGGACCAGATCTGAGATCTGAAAAGCCTTGTATTGGGCTCTTCTGTCAGACCATCATTTTACCATTGCTTGATGACGCGCGAAATGTTCAAGGGCCGCGTCTCGTTGTTCTTCCATTCGCACCAGATTTAAGAGTCAAACCTCCATGATGTTGTCCCAATTGCTAAATTCCTGCATGAACTGTAAAACTAGGATCTGTAAGTTAACTGGGAATACAGGGTTCTAACCATAAACCAGATGGAATGGGGATGTTCCCAGGGCGGCCTTGATACGAATGTGATCCGCCCAGAGGGTGAATTTCAACTTTTGATGCCAATCCTGGGGATTCTGTTCTAGCAGGTGTTTGATCACTTCAACTAGATTTTTATTTGTTGATTCAGCAACACCGTTCCCCTAGGGATAATAGTTGTTGGAAAACTTCAAAGTGATCCTGCGATTGTAGGTCCATTCTAGTAACTGCGCCGAAGAAAATGCCGAACCATTGTCACACACCAAAGTAAAGGGCATTCCAAACCGTGTGACAATGTTTTCTTCCAAGAATTTGATGACCACATCTGCCGTGTTATTTTTGCACGGTATAGCCTCAGACCACCGAGTGCAGTAATTAGTAGTAGTGATTATGTATCGGTGATTGGCAGACGAGTTGGGGTTGATTTCTCCGATGAAGTCAAATGCCCACTGGGCGAAGGGCCTAGCCTCGTAGATTGGTTGTAAAGGCATAGCTAGGTTACGCTCACAATGCGCCATGGTTTGGCAAGTATGACATTTCCTAACATGACTGTAAACATCCTTGAATATACAGGGCCAATAGTATCCGGCCTGAAGGATCTGATGGGCAGTGGCATCGGCTGAGCCATGCCCGGTTCCAAACTTCCCATGAAATTCATTAATCACTCGTATAGCTTGGTCTCTATCAATGCACCAGAGGTACACTCCCTCATAGTTTCTGCAGTAGAGCGCGGAGTTTTTGATCATGAAGTGGGCGCTTTTCATCCGCAGGGCGCGGCGTTTGTGGGGGGTGATCCCTCTGGGCATTTATTATTTAGTAACAAATATACCAAATCGGTATACCATGGGTCTTGGGTGATGGACTCCACTGTGTAAGTTTGACATTCTATGCGAGGAGTCTCTTCTGCCATTGCTCAACTTAGTCTCTGGCCCCGGACTATCTTCATGGGCTGCATTTCTAAGTCATACTCCTGGAGGATGGCCATCCATTTTCCCCGTCTCTCGCCCAATTCGCTCTGCATTAACAGAGACTTGACGGCCTGGTCTGGAATGATAGCATGTACCTTGCTCTGGAGAATATAATGCCAGAATTTCTTCATGGCGCGGACTAGAGCAAAGGCCTATTTTTCCAGTGATGAATATCAGACTTCGGTGTTCTTGAAGGGGGAGCTCATGAAAGCTATTGGTCGTTCCTCCCCTTCAACCTTTTGAGTCAACACTGCCACAGCAGAATGCGGTGAAGCAAAGGAGTAAATGTAAAATGGAAGGGAATAGTCTAGACTAGCCAGGACAGGTGCTTCTGTTATTGTCTGTTTGATATGGGCAAACACCCGCTTTGCTTCAGGACTACACTAAATTTTGGTATCCTTCTTCATCATCTCATTGAGCGGTTTGAGTATTTCTGTGAATCCCGTGATGAACCGTCAGATGAAGTTAATCTTTCCAAAGAAGGATCACATCTCTTTCTTGCTGCCAGGCATCTGTAAGTTAAGCAATGCTTCGACTCTATCAGGGTCTATGGATATACCCTTCTTGGAGATGATATGCCTGAGAAACTTCCCCTCGGTGACCCCGAATTTGCACTTCTTGGGGTTGAGGGATATTCCATACCAGTGACATCTCTCGCAGATTTGAGTGAGATGGGCAGAATGATCATGCTTGTCCCGGGAAAAGATGGTCAAATCATCCATGTAGATGATTATGCACCGATTCACAAGGCCCTCGAACGCAATGTCCATGGCCTTTTGAAATGTAGCCCCTGCATTGATCAGACCAAAGGGCATTCTCCTATATGCAAACGTTCCCCACTTGGTGGTAAACGCTATTTTCTCTCTGTCTTCATACTTAACCATGACCTGGTTATATCTAGAGTACCCATCCAAGAAGGACATCATCTGGGATCCATTCACTATCTGCAATACCTCATCCAACGAAGGGAGAGGGTGATTATCTTTCTTGGAGGCCTTGTTCAAGTTTCAGAATTCCACGCAAAGGCGGATCTCACCGTTCTTCTTTCTCACAGGGACTAGGTTGGCAACCCACGTAGTGTGCCGGATTGGGAAGATTATCTGGGCAAACATCAGTTTTTCTACCTCTTGACGAATTAGAGGCTCGATTAGGGGGTTGACCGGTCTTTTCTTTTGCTGAAAGGGCTTAGCATCAGGTTTCAGGGGAATAGTATGGGTCATGATGGATGTGTCATATGTTTTCAAGTCTTCATAACCCCAGGCGATTACGTCGATGTATTCTTAGAGAACTACGAGAATCTTCTCCTTTTCCTCAGAGGAACAAGAGGTACCAATGTGA
Source organism: Thuja plicata (assembly GCA_018584345.1). Taxonomy (NCBI): domain Eukaryota; kingdom Viridiplantae; phylum Streptophyta; class Pinopsida; order Cupressales; family Cupressaceae; genus Thuja; species Thuja plicata. The sequence goes on along the minus strand of MU225951.1, from coordinate 2,929,398 downwards.
ATCATCTTTTCCTCACCAGGCTGGCCGATGTTAACCTTTTCAAACTTTCCTCCCTCCGAGGAGGATGACACCTTCTCCCAAGCCCGAGGGTCTGAGTCGAAGATTCATTCCAGAGCAACCATCCCCTTCGGGATGGTATAGGTAGGTAGATCCATGATCCCATCGTCTTCGTCACCCTGTCCAGTATCGTCATGGTCTTGTTCTTCCACTATCTAGTTCTCAAAGACGCCAACATTCGCCATGAAGGCCAGGATATGTTGATCATCCTCAAAAAATTGAAAGTGGGTGACATTATCTGGAATGGACGGGGTAGGGACCATCTCAACTGAAAATCTCTGGAGTTTCGAGCCGGCCATTGGATCAAGTGTGCTGGCAGAAATGACAAGGGCATCTGGGACATAGTTCCGTCGCCAGGGAATGAGGTCAATGCCGAAGGCATCGAAATCTTCAATAAGGCTCCAAGCCCGGTTGCGGTATGTGGCCAGCCTTTTGTCGTGACATGTGTATTGACTCCGGACTTTTTTAACAATCAACTCTGAATCACCCAGAGCCCGGAGGCGGGTGATACCTTTCCTTAACGCAAATAAGAGTCCAAGGACCAAAGCCTCGTACTCTGTGACATTGTTTGTATAGTTAAACTGTAGTCTGTAGGACACGAGGAAGGACTTCCCTCGCGGGTTGATTAGTTCTACCCCAGCCCCGCAACCTTGTTTAGATCGAGACCCATCAAACTTGAGGGTCCATAGGTCATTGTTTGTAATCCGGGGTTGGGGAAGGGGACTAGTCTTTGGATTGTTGTTGAGAGATTTAGGAGGGGCTCCCTCCCAGACTACTGGCGTGGAGGTAGATTTTACCTCTGGAGGTGTTTGAATTTGGGATTCCCGGAGAGATGGCACCAGGGGAGCACATCTCGTAGGAGCGCTGGGCTCCAGGGAATCGAGTACACGTTGTTTATTTCGGAAGGTATCGAGGTGCCGGTTAGCGACCGAAAGACACGGCCCACACTCAAGCTCTGAATGTTTTTGATAGTGTACTCAGCACCAAGTGCTGGATAGGAGTGTAGCAAGGGTTGTGGCACCTTGAGAGTTAATCTCAACTCTCATCTTTTCTTCTAGGTCTTGGGCTCTCTGCAGCACTGCGGGATCCTCTCCGGGGATGAAATCAAACATTAAGATTTCAAAGGGTCGGTACACCCCCAGGGAAGTCTTAGAGAACAATACCTCATTGACCCTTCCAACCTCGGTAAGGGCCTGTTTCATCCGGGGTTCACTTTCGACCCGGATCTTATTTGATTCCCCTTCCCATGGAAGCCATAAATGGGTGAAGTCGGTCGAAAAGTATTCATTCAAGGACTTAGACCAATTCCAACTTAATAACATCCCGTAAGTTTCTGGGATGTCCACCACTTGGATGTCAATTATGCTGGCTATCCTGGGGTCCTAGATGAGCTGTATCCAAATGTTCTTCAATTCCCTCACCATTTTTACAGTAGTCTTATCCAGCTGGATCACTGCACCATTAGATGGGGTGGGATGGAATCCGAGCTTTTGACAAATGGACAAGGGCATGATGTTACCTGAAGCTCTGGAGTCTACTAGGCAATTGTGTATATATTTGCCTTGGATATTCAGGCCTAGTAGAAAGGGGGGATCCTCGTTGTTCCCCCGGAAGAGGGCCGCGTTAGCATCTTCAAACGAGACAGTCTTGGGCGGGCGGCTGACGGCTTCCAGGTTCCCCAGAAGCTTCAGAAGAGACTTCTTCTGCTCGAGACAGTTTAGCAAAACCTCCATCAAGGTCATGGAGGTGGTGGTCTGTTCTAACGCCTTCGTAATATCGAATCTTCCTCCCGAGAACTGGTGATCTCCCTCGGCGAGAGCTTTTGCTTGGTTAGAGCTAGGACCTTTTGGAGGAGTGGGTCGGTCAGTCGTGTTATTCCAGGGAGGAGGAGTGTCTTTAATAGGAGGTGTGGGCGTGTAAGCTGGTCCTTTACCAACCTAACTCTGAGTATTATATGGAGTTCGCGGGTTGGTTAAGGCGTTGGCCTCGAAGGGCGGGATAGATTCATCAAAGAATCCCTGCAATTCAGATTCTTCTTCATCTTCCCCGAAAGTTCCGAAGAAGATGGTGTCACAGGTGAAGGCACTGTGGGTTGGCTCTTGGACAGGAGGCTCAGGAGGGGTGGTATCATGCGAGTGATGCCTGTCTAGCTGGGAGATCATGATGACCTTTTCCAAGGTGGCACAATTCACCTCGTTGTGTGAACCCGTGTCGTGCAATCTACACCAATTAGTCATAGGCTAGAAGTCTGCAACTGGAGTGAAATATGATGGTCCAGCACCATTTTGGTTGGCATTTTGGTTCGGAGGTGGGCCTCTGGTGTTCGCGTTATTATTCCATTGCTGTTGAATAGGCCTAGGCCCGTTGTTGAAGTTTCTTCCTCTGGCGTTGTTGTTACGTTGGCTGGAGAAAATGTTTCCCCTCTGAGAATTTGAATTCTGGGGTGCGTAGGACCCCGCCTTCAGTTGGCCCATGTCCATAGTCAAGGTAGACAACATTCGCCGGAGGGATTCAACCTCGGCGGTCAACTGAGTGTTGGTGTCACAGTGTGACGGTTGTTGTTGTTGGTTTCCCAAGAAGGAAGCAGTATTAGCTGGAGTCGAGGGCGGCAATGCTCCAGTTGCAGACGACTGAAAGAAGGGCACTCTGGACGGTTGTGTCTAAGACTGTTGTGCCTACTGCGGCTGATTCCAAGGGAAAGTTTCCAGACCTGGCATCGTCTGGGTCTGCGTTGGGTAAACATACCGGGCCTACTGGTCTATCAGGGGTGGCGGAGGATTCACCGCCATCGAGGGGGCACCCATCGCAAGATTGGGGTTGTACCTCCTAGCATACGCAGTTCCGCCAGGGATCATGTTGAAGGGCATACTCTGCCCAATCATGTCCGGGGATTTGTTGAGACCACGGGACAATTCCAGAGCTAGGTTGTAAACTTTTGCCAAGGTGTCTCGGTCGCCCGCGGTGGTTGTTGTCCAAAGGAGAGTGGCAATGAAAGGGTCCATCGCGTTAAGGTATGTCTGTATGGTTACTTCTGGGGATGGAATAAAAGGGCCTGTGCACCACTTCAGGGCGCACTGGAACCTATGGTTGAATGCTGCAAGAGGTTCATTGGGTTCCTTCCTGATGGAGATGAACTGGCTATGGGACCAGGCTGGGTGCACATGCACGCAAAAGGTAGCCAAGAAGGCGTCCTCCATGTCCTACCAACTGTTTATGGAGTTGGCAGGAAGGTTAAGGTACCAGTTCAACTCACCTTGCCCTAAAGACAAGGGGAACATACGAGTCACAACATCCTTGTGCTGGATCCGGTGTCGGTTCATGGCATCCTTGTATGCCTATAAATACTCTTCTGTGGTTCGTGAGCCTAAGTGCTCATATCATGGGCAGATCTTCTCCGGGTGAGAGGGTAAGTCGTTGATTGCGCCTGAAAAAGTTCCCATCGGGGACCCGGTGTTTCTGAAATATGCGGCCATCGGGGGAACTAAATGTTGGGTAGTTTGGGCACTGGTTCCCAGGATTTCTTGAGAATTTTCTGTATTCTGAGGTATGCTAGATCCCCAGACAATAGTGGCTGGTATGATTTTCGAGGTCCGTTTCTTTCGAGCAGGAGGCTCAAGTTCGACAAACCTTCCGGGGTTCGTGGCAGACCTAAGGATTCTTTCAAATTTCACTGGGGAGAAAGACTTAATCCCGCTGAAGGCTTGACTCTTAGAACTATAACTCAGGGAACCCTCAGGAGGTGTAAAATCAGAATCTCGGGAGGGGGATGAGTTCATGCCTTCCTTCTAGCGCCAGTTTCTGTTCACGAGATTTTGTTGACCGGGTCGGCCAACAGTCATAAGTTGTCACCGGGTACCGGAGATACCAGCCAACTCTGCCTACAAAGGTTGTACGGGGAAGTTAGATTCCCCAGGCCTTCAAGCACCTGGGTGTCGGGTCATGACGGTGCGGGGCTCGGTTGGGAGAAGTGACTATTTTCAAGGGGGATAGCTGGTTTCTTCAACTCATTCCCTCCGGAGATTCAATAAGGTAAGGTTTCTCCTAACATTCTACACTTAGCAAATAAAATGAAAAAGATCCTGCAGGGTTAGAAACACTTCATCTAACTATAGTCATGTTTAAACGTTCAGAACATTAATAATACTCTAACATACTACACTAAATACCGAAGAAATACATAACCATCAGCTAGTATTTTATCAGTAGCGGGAAAAAAGAGGTCATTGATCTATTTTAACATATCAGAGTAGAAGACATAAAGAACATAAAACATGAAATACCATTAACTCAGAAGCAGGAATGCCAACAACATCATTGCAAAGAATTCTTCCTTCTTCATTAATGTCTCTTCCAGCAAGCACTAGTGTGTGATACAATGGTGGCTCCAGGGGAGCATCTAACTATTGAAAATAGAATAATGGAGCATTGAGCTCTACAAATAGAATGAAAAATCACTTTTCTATTACTGTGGACAACAAAATCATCAATTTCGCCGACCCTTAGAAATGGGCCGATCTGGCTATTTATACAATTTTCTTCTAACCCTAACCCTATTTTACATCATGTTTCAATAAAATACAATATCTGGGGGCCGGTACTACCTGCGCCACCCTACAAAAGACCTTGAGACGGAATAGGCCTGCTATGTCAGAAGAATGAGAAAAGAATATATAGAGGAAGAATCGGCCTCAAGAAGAGAGCCAGGAAAGAGAAGGAAGAAAGCGGGTCCCCTGGGGATCGAGGCTACATGCCTCATAAATGGGAAATGCGGTGCCCTATCTCCAATGTGCTAGGTGTACCTCTGAGCGGCACCTCGAGAAGACCATCCTGTCAAAAAACCAACTGTTGAGTCGACGCCCCCTTGATGTAGCCAACCACCCTCTGACAGCCTTTATTAACCACTTCTGAAAGTGATCGGTCAGCCTCGGGGACCGGGACACAGATCACTTGAAAGAATACAAAATTTTAGATCCGAGACTCTGGGATCTGGGAACTTACGTCCCCAAAAGAATAAAGAATACCCAATGCTGGAGTTTTCCCCGGCCTCCGGAGAAAGCTCAAGGTTGCTTATTATCATTGAAAGCTTGGAGGAGGCGGGAAATGCCATCCTCGTCTATATCTCTTAGGCTGGCCCTTCGGTACTTAGCCACTTCAATTTGTTCCCCCAGGTCCAGAATATTTGCTTTAAATTCGTCGGCCATTTTCGCCGCGCCGTGACCACTAAGTACCATGCGAGTTAATTTTATCATCTGGGCACCATCTATCCCCTCCGAGGATTGATACTGAAACTTCATTATTTCATCAAAACTCCCCAAGACTGAATCTTCGGGTGTACATGTATCTGTGCTGAGAGGATCAGCCCCAGAAGTCTTTATTACAAAAGACTTATATAAATTGAAATAATATTTTACCGCATTAACTTTATCCTGTAGAGACCCCACCAGTTTCTTAGTTACTTCCAATGTGAGGTCAAGTCTGGAGTGTTGGGTTCTCAAAAAATCAAATGATTCATCCCCCAGAATCCCAGATTCAGAAATCATATCCTCTCCCAGGCTAAGGAGTTCTTCGAGCTCCACCTTCCATGCCTGATAATTCTCGGTATCACCCTCCCACAGGTCAATAAGAGTCTCTTCCTGGCGTATAACATGTTGGGCCGTATATAAATCTAGGAGGGTGGATACCAGGAAACGTCGGGTATTTCCTCTCTGCAGGGTGACCCATTCGTCCACTGCCTGGTCCTTCTTCTTCATTATTCGCAGGGAATCTATGTCACTCTGCGGTAGATCTTCAGAGGTGGAGGCCTCCGGAGGAGCGACATTGATAGGTCGAGCCAGCTCAGTGAGAAACCCCATAAGGTTTGCATTTTTATCCTTTTCTGCTTTGAGCCTCTGGGCTTCTTTCTCATAACAGGCTTCCACTACCCTTGCTGCCTCCTTTAGCAAGTCCACCTCACCCTATTTTCCCCTTTTTCTAAGTGGTACCTCTGCAACGTTATAATCTCCGGGCTCTGTGGTTGCTTCATTGGCGCCTGGGGGAGGTGTTGCCACAACGGCAACTGTTTCTCCGCCCGGCCCAGTTCGAAGAGTATGATTTTTTTAGGCTTTCTTAGCCTTTGGCAGGGCCTGGACCTGGGCCATCATTTCGGCCAGGGAGAGAGGAGTCACAGGAGTGGACTGAGCTTTTCTTTTTCTTCTCTCTATCAGCCACTGAGGCGGTAGGGGTGGCCTTCCCGCTATAATTTGTTCCCTTGATTCTTCCCTGGTTTCCTACGGCTGTTGCTCCTTAGTGGCATGGACCTCATCTGTCCCTTTCCCTGCGTCTTCTTCTGTAGCAACATTTTCTTCATCAACTTCCATCTCCTCAGCCTTGTCCTCTGTGTCGATTGCTCTGTCTGGACTTTGGTAGGCTTCCTCGGGGATTTCTTTTTCATGCTGCTCCTCTTGTTGCTCTTGTTGCTCGACCTCTACTGTCGGGATTCCTTCTTCCATTGCTACATATTTTGGTAGTAGGGGAGGTGTTGGGCCGAGATTTAAAGTTTAGGCCGCGGTAATCACCTTCCCAAAGGTTTCTCCCAGGAGTGGCCCTTGGAACGTGGCGGCTAGGGTTACAGTTATTTTTGAACATCCGGTTCCCCAGGCGGATGCCATTTGTTTACCCTGCCTTTGTTGGTCCACTCCCAGACCCTGCATCGTTTGAGCCTCGGAGGCAATCTCTGGCTCTGGCTCTCTTTCTTCTTCCTACTTTTTCTGCTCCTACGCAGGCTCTTGTTCAGGAGCTTCTTGCTCTGCAGCTTCTGGTTCTGCCCCTGGGACTTCTGTCCCTGCTTGTCTGTTGTCCCCCTGCAAGTTTATGAACTCGTCGGTTGCAAATACATCATCAAATTCCTCTTGTGCAGGGGGAGTGGGCGGGACTTCAGTAGGCTCTGTTTCCTTCTCCGGCTCTAGAGAACTGGAAGAGAGGATTTCTACTTGTTGTGCTTGGGATGTTCCCAGCCCCGGCTCTGCCTTAGGATTTTTGTTGAGCCTCTTCTTTCTCTCGATAACGAAAGGTGGCCCCGCATCTCTTATTGCTGCCGCCTCCATGGGATCCACCCCCGTTACCTTTACCATTAGGGCTGCCAGCGACGGGGAGGAAGAGGGACGAATTGGCCCGGCCATGAGCGGTGGAGTGGCCAGCCGCGTTATTAATTTCTCCCTCATCTGTTGGGAGGCTGCCACCGATTATTTTCTTTGTTCTTTGATGGGGAATTTTTGCGTAGGAGGGGTTGTATATATCTTTTTACCTTTATCATCTCTCTACGAAGAAGTCCCAGCCCCTGGATTCAATTTTGGTGCCGACTGGGGAGTCAATTTTGGTGCCAGCTGGGCTGCCCGGCGGGTACTTCCGGGGCACACCTTCTTGAAATAGGCGTGACTTCGCTCGACCACCTCTCGAGTGAAGTCCTCAATTGTGGGACCTTCCTGGGCGTCCCAGTTTACTGGTGGAAGAGTCCTTGTGTCGATCCCCTTTGCCTTGTACTGGGGATTGGTAATGGGGGCAGCGTCTGAGAAGTCCGCCGGGAACCTTCGGAGCTTCAATTCTTACATCATGTCGGCCGTCATCCTGACGTAGTGCCTGCTCCGCACCTCCACATCGTCTTGACAATCTACCCAGAAATCCTCCATATGGATGTGATTGGGATCTGAAGCCCGGGGCAGTGCCATTGCAATCTTTCCATGTGGATCAAAAATTTTTCGCGCTAAGTAAAATTCCCCCAAGTTGTAACTTTTCAATTCATTGTCTGCCTCCTTTGCGGCGGCCAAGCTGCATGTGTAGTTCCCACAGGTGATTGGGAACGGAATGTTGGGTATCTTTTTTAAGGCAAAGAGGGCATGCACCTCCATTATTTGTCTGCAGTATTCCAAGAGCACGATCTTGTCCCCACAGTGTTTGGGCAACAAGTAGGGTTTCCCAGAGAAGCCGGTGACCCTAATGTAAGTGTGCTATTGGAACTGAATGTAATAATGTCCATAACTATGGACCAAATTCATCGCCTCTGAGGATAGGCGGTATCCGGCATCCCAGGTGGGTGTGAGTAGATGATAATAAATGAACGCATTGTTTACCCGACAGAAACTGGGGAAGCTGGCCTCCCATTGAACTTGTGGGAAATGGTCCCATGGTGCTTTTTGTCCCGGGTCAATGCCGAGCACGTCATCTATAAGTAGGTCATGGGTGTGGGGCCTCTGCTACGCTAGGGCCCAGAAAACATAGGAAGACATGTAGAATTTCTTCTTCCTATTCAGTTGAAGGAACTGGGAGTCGACATGGTTGGAAATTATTGTTGCCCAGTCGAAGTATCCTCCCTTGGTGGAGATGCCAAGGAGGAAGTAATACATCCATTTAGCAAACTCTTGGGCGGAGGGCTGCCCAAAGACCTGGGCCAACGCTATCATTCCCATCTGAATGCTCTCTTTGAACTCGGAGCGGGAAATTTCTATCTTCATCCTTTTGGGGTCCCTCTTTGGAACCTTGAGCCAATGGGTGTTCATATATACCCGGGTGACATCCTCCAACTGTGTGAATTGGGCCAAGGCATCAGTCCTTGTAACCACTGAGGCCTTAGCGAATTGTGGGATTCCCAGACTTGCCTGGAATGTGACTAGGTTGAGGGATACGAGAGGAGTAGGGTATATGGTTGGTTCTGCGGCCGCGAGCATAACAGCCTGAATAGAAGAGTTGTAGTTGGTGGCCAACATCAAGATAAGCTCTGGAGATTGCGCGGAGCACGTGAAACAAGCCACCTTAAGGACTCCAGAGTCCCCGACATTGATTGCTAGCTGATCTCCAGCCTGTCGCTAGATGTACATTATTTTTACCAAGGCCTGCATTTCTGGCCATTTCCTGACGCTGGTGTCGGTAATAAGTTTGACCTTGGACTCGATCTTTGAGCCCATGATGACATTGTCTTGCACAAACTTCATGGTCAGGGGCATCTTCTCCAGGGCCTTCTCCATTTTGGACTTTACTGCCGCCCTGGTAGCTGTCGCGGAAGGTAGCTTTGGACTTCCGAGTGGAGAGGATGCAGATGCTTCAGACATGCTTGGGAAATGGACTCTGGAAACCTATGAGACAAAGCGACCGTCAGAATATATTAATCAAAATAAATATTCCAGGGTCCGGAGATCTTACCACCATGATGCTTTCTTTTCCTGAAAAGTTAGTTTCATTCAAAAATAACCGAAAAGAAAACGCATCACAAACTTAAGATTTTTATTAAATGTCGGGGTCCGGGGATTTTATCACACTTGGTAAGGACACAGGATGGATGATGGTAGGAGACCCAGAGCTTGGAGAAGTAACTGTTGGTGAGGACGTGTAAAAAGGTAAGTCATCAAGCCCACGTGGGCACCACGTGCGTAGGCATTAAATGGAAGTTATGGCGATGACAGCGGAGCCAACTGTCTGAATGCGCGAAAAGTGAAGGCCACTTGGCTGGAATTGATTGTGCGTATGGGACATAAATGAGGGTCTGAATGGTTTCATGGAAGATAGAGACAACCACCTGTTTGAAACCGGCCGAGAGCCGAGTTTCAAACAGGTGGTTTTCTACCCCAAAACGAGTTCATGGGCAGAAAACCAGCAACACAGGTGACTCAACCAGCTTGTCAAGCCACCTGGAAGGATATACATGAAGGCCAAGGGATATATACATAGGAATGGAGGGATATACAAAGACAACACAAATATACACACATATACAACGCGAAACGACGTCCGCAGGCAACCAGGCAAGGCAGAGTATAAATAGCTATCTACATATTCTACAAACCGACCACTTCTGCGCAGATGGCGGACAACCCTCTAGCAGAGCCGACCCACCAATGGGCGGCAAAACTAGAAAATAGAAGACAAACAACACAGAAAGACAAAAAATAAACAAACAAACAAACGACGAAGGAAACGCCAAACAAACCAGAAGAAAACAAAAAGGCGGGAACAGAAACACCAACTTGAGAATGCCGAAGGGTGGAGGAAAGGAAGGAGTTACTACCACAAGAGCTCTGCAACAGCTACAATTGTCAATCGGTCACAACCCACCACCATGAAGCACTCACAATCGCCTGAGAAGGATGGGGGTGTTAAGCACTGATTATGACTAACTCTCTGCAAATCGCTCTGTAATCGCTTTGAAATCGCTCTGAGTGCTTGAAAGTTTTAATCACGGTAAATGTGAAAGTGACAAATAAATTCTATTTATACCCGCGGTAAAAAAAGGGGTAATCCTCCTGCTTTCGGCAATCTCCGGACAAGCAAACCCCCGGACCCCGAGCCCGGGGATTCCCCGCGATGATACCCTTAAGAACATCGTGGCGAAGAATCTCGGAGTCTGGAGTCTGGTTCCCATAAAAAAATGACCTCCGGGACCGGAGTCCCGGAGATAAAAATGAAACAAACAAAACACAACAACGGGAAAGAAAACCCTAGAGAAAGAAAACAGAAGGGAAAAAGGACAAGGCAAGAGCCGCAAGCAAAAACAAATAAAAGAAAAAAGGGGGACCCAACATTTTTCACACAAAATGTAGGGACGAGGATGCAGGGCATAACAGATTACAAAATGATAAAATGATGCATGTTCAACTAAAGATCTTATTACAATCTTGAAATAATGGAGTTCTTCAAACACCACAGTTACAAAAAGGTCACAATATCGAGAATTTCCAGTTGTCCCCATCTTCCATATAAAGGTGATTTGTAACTTCTACGCCCATCAGATACTTGTATAGATGAGGTTAATCATGGAGGCTCACCTCCCAACCTAGACCTTTTCAAAGTCACCCCCAAGCTTGGGGGTCCAAAATGGAATGGGAGATAAACATGCATTTCACAACTTACAGAAAGCACAACAAAAAACTCAAACATAAAGAAAACTCCACAAGACAAGGTAAAATAGGAGGAAGGCCTCCAAGAGGCCTTCCTGAAAATAGGGGTAGTGGTGGACCTCACAGTAGGATAAGCCAAGTAAAAAATAATAATCTTCAAGCCACACATAGACTTGGAATGACCATCTTCACAAGATTCAGTGATGAATAACCTCCTTATGCCCCCCAGGTGCCCTTAGGCCCTACTTGGCATAATGGGTATCATGAAACCCCATGTCTTTCCCTCCTCACATGGGAGACTCTACACTAAATTAGAGTCATTTTATACCACCCTCTTCAAGGTTACTCTTCCCTCCCAAGGGTGAGTGTGCCTTGAAGAAACCCATTCAAAATGTAACACAAATTTAAACACAACAAAATAAAATACCAAAATTTCAACTTGAAAATAACTTGAAATTACGTAGGACTCCATTAATGGAGTTTCAAGCTCAAAAACATACAAGAAACCATGAAAACTATTCTAAAGAAGACCAACCTTACTCCAAAGCTAAGGCAGGTTGAAAGTTTGGTGATGAGCTATCCTTCCAAGACTCTTTCTCCAAAAGGCTCCTTCAAATCTGGAATCTGTCTCTAAGAGTAGAGAGTGGGTGAACACCCAACTCTTCCTAAAACCTTTTTTATATAGGAAAACCTCCAAAATATCCAAGACTAACCAAAGGTTGGGTGACTCTAACCATCCCTTTCTCCCACTTGCCTTCATTCTCCATGAATGGAGTTAAATGCAACTTGGGAAGAAGAGAGAGGTTAACCAAAGTTACACTCCTCTTCAAATTCACTCAACTTTGAAAAGGAGACTTTAGGGGAGCAATAAATGAGTGTATAGGTTCATTTATGGATGAAAATGACCCCTAACCCCTAGGGTACCAAGTTGGGTAGCTAAAACTGACCCTGGTTACCTTTTGGGAGCCTAAAAGACCCTCCTAAAGTATACTTAAAGTTAACCCACGAATTTTTAAGTCAATTTGACCATCTAAAAATTTCTAGCCTTGGGTAGGCTTGGGTACTACACTTAGGTAACCTTAGTTAACCCTACACCTAACCATGGTTCACATAACTAGCCATACCAACATTAATTGCAACAATTGCCAAAAATGACACAATATAGTAAAATAAATGACATGGCATATTCACATCAACTTTAACTAATTGAAATACACACATGCAAACCACATTTATGAATAAACCACATATACAATGAGGTACATGTTTCTTTGTATAAATAGGACCTTTGAATGCACGAAATTTACATAGGTTCCAATACTGGGTCCCCGATTTAGATCCATGGTCAACTATCCCTGCACACTCAATGCACACATCACTAGGTCCAAGATACATGATATGAAAATATAATACGACATCAATAATACATTGCATATAAACTATATCTGCATTTGAATTTAAATAATAATATCATTAGTTTCCTAAACCAATTACCATTACAATTACATCTACACAATAAATCCCATACATATCATCATGATGAACTGAAACTGAATCAAAACATGTAGTATCTCAGGTGTACCTTGATTACATAATCAGATACTGAATATATAACATAGGATTCAACAGATCCTCAAAAACATAAGAGTCCTAATAGGTCAAAGTATGTCTAAGCATAATATCACTGAAAGCATGGAAAATAAAGCAATAAAACTATGCTAGTCTAATGTAGGTCTCACAATATGTCAAGTTATGCCAGGGAACTTGAAGTTGTCTTGGAAGAGGAAAGGAAACAAGGAGAGTTTGAAGCTCTACTAGCTAAGAGATAGCCTAAAGGGACCGATAAGTACAAAGGTAAGCTTTCACAACAATGCTTCTTTTGTAATAAGATTGGACATATTGTTGCTAGATGTCCTAATGGTGAACAAAAGGATAAGTTGAAATGATTTAAAGGAAGAGGGAAGAAACAATGCTTTGTTGTAGTGGATGAAGGTGCTACCGATGAAGAATCAGGAGAGAATGAGGAAGAAATTTTTTGTTTATTGCAGTCAAAGAAGATCCATTTGAAGGAGAAAAGGCATTGGTTTCTCATATAAGACAAAATGATGAATGGATTATAGATAGTGGGTGCTCACATCACATGACCAGTGATAAGAGTAAGATTATTAAACTTCTTGAGTTTGATGGTGGTGTGGTAAGGTTTGGTAATAGTATACCTTGTTTATTTAAAGGTAAAGGCATTATTTCTTTGAATGGAAAGAGTAATACCGATGATGTCTATTATGTGGATGGTCTAACACATAATCTGTTGAGTGTGGGTTAGTTGAATGATAAAGGTTATAGATTGGAATTCAAAGGAGGAGTGTGAAGAATAATTGGAAGATCCGGTGATGAGATTGCTACTAGTATGCATACTAGAGGTAATTTATTCCATCTAAATACTACTATGAATAGTTGTTTGGTTGCAAAAGCTGAAGATAGTTGGTTATGACATAAAATGTTTTGTCATGTAAACTTTGATAGTTTGATCAAAGTAAGACTAATGCAGTTAGAGGATTGCCTCAATTAGTCAAACCAAACAACATGTTGTGTAAATAATATCAGCTGGGTAAGTTAACTAGTTCTACTACCAAGAGAAAGTCCTTTTTATATGAAAGAATACTTGATTTGGTGCATACTGATCTTTGCGGGCCTATGAGATAGAAGAGTTATCAAGGTGAAAGATATTTCATACTTTTTACTGATGATTATTCTAGAATAATGTGGGTGACTGTCTTGAAGGAGAATTCTGATGCTTTTCATAAATTCAAAGTATTCATAGCATTGGTTGAAAAGGAATCATGTAAGCGTTTGAAATGTTTAAGATATGATAGAGGTGGTGAGTTTACTTCTACATAATTTGTTAAGTATTGTGAAGATAATTGAATCAAGAGACAAATTTATGATCTAGGGACACCACAACATAATGGTGTTGCAGAGAGAAGGAAAAAAAACCATAGTGGATGTTGCAAGAACTATGTTGATTCAAGGCAATGTACCAAAGATGTACTGGAGAGAAGCAATCAGTACTATTGTTTATATTCTGAATCAGGTGCAAGTAAAGAAAGAAACTGATAAGATGCCCTATGAGCTATGGTATGATCACTCACTTAGTGTTAAGTATTTCAAAGTCTTTGGTAGTAGATTCTACATTAAGAGAGATGATGACACTGACAAGTTTGATCCTAAGAGTGATGATGCTATCTTTTTGGGTTATTATACTAAGAGTAAAGCATACAAGCGTTTCAATAAAAGAACTAACAAGATGATTGAAAGTGAAAATGTAAAGGTAGATGAATACCCTAACAAATCTAGTCATTCAAGAAAGAAAGTAACATAGGATGACTGAGAGATTGTGTATATTGAACCAAAAGTGCAAGTACAAGCAGATCAAAGCAATGAAAGAGAAGTGATTCAACCGGTAGAAGAAGAAGCTCCTAGACTTGAACTGATGATACCTAGGTATGTAAATATGAATCATTCAGTTGATCAGATTTTAGGTGATAACAATGTAGGTGTTCAAACAAGAAGAAAGATTAGAGAGAGTACTTGTTTAATTTCCAAGTTTGAGCCTAAAACAGTGAAGGAATCCATCAAGGATGAGGATTGGGTAAAATCTATGGAATACTAACTTGATCAAATAGAGAAGAATGCTACATGGGCACTTGTTCCTAGACCCAAGGATAAAAATGTGATTGGTACCAAATGGGTTCTCAGGAATACGTTGAATGAAGATGAAGATGTGATCACAAACAAGGAAAGACTTGTGTTTAAGGGCTATGCACAAGAAGAAGAATTATACTATGAAATAATTTTTCTCCAGTAGAAAGACTGGAAGGGGTAATAATTCTACTTTCTTGTGCTTCTTACAAGAAGTTAAAATTATTTCAAATGGATGTCAAGTCAACTTTCTTGAATGAAATTCTTGAAGAAGAAGTTTACATAGAACAAATTGATGGTTTTGCATTGAGAAAAGAGAAGGACATCATATGCAAGCTAAAAAAGGCACTGTGTGGATTGAATCAAGCTCGAAGAGCATGGTATGAAAGGATACATTCCTATCTTATTCAAATTGGTTTTGATAGAACAAGCGATGATAGCAATGTATATCTTAAAATTGAAGGAGGTAAATTTTTGTTAGCTAAAGTTTTTCTTGATGACATAATCTTTGGAGGTAATGATGAGATGGATCTGGATTTTTCTCAGGAGATAAAGAAGGAATTTGAGATGTCACTGATTGGGGAGATCAAATTCTTTATTGGATTGCAAGTTTCACAACTTAAGAATGACACATATATCAATCAATCCAAATATGTTAAAGAAGTGCTTAAGACTTTTGGTATGGATGAATCCAAACTAGATGGAGCCCCAATGGTAACATGTTGTAAATTTCCTGAAGATGATGAATCTAATACAGTTGATACTACTTTGTACAGATCTATGATTAGTAAGTTGCAGTATGTTTTTCATAGATGACCAACTATTGCTCAAGGAGTTTGTATAGTTACTAGATTTCAATCAAGTCCTCAAGAATCTCATATGGTTGCAGTCAAGAGGATATTTAGATATCTAAAAGGGAAAATTGATTATGGTTCAAGGTATGCTCATGATGGTAATTTCTCTTTGAGTGTATTTCTTGATGCTGACTGAGCAGGAAACATTGATGATAGAAAGAGTATAAGTGTCTGTGCATTCTTTCTAGGTGAAAGGCTTGTGTTGTGGACAACCAAGAAGAAGAATTGTATCTCACAAACCACAACAAATGCTAAGTATGTTGCAAAAACTATATATTGTACACATATTGCATGGAGAAGCAAACTCTTGAAGGCATCGAGGAAAAGGTGACTGAACCGATAACTATCTTTTGTGATAACACAAGTGCTATAAATATTTGCAAGAATCCTCTCATGCATTCCAAGACTAAGCACATTACAATTAAGTATCATTTTATAAGAGAGAAAGTGTAGTAGAAAGAGGTAAATTTGGAATATGTACCAACAAATAAGAAGAGAGAAGATATATTCACCAAGCGATTACCCAAGGATACTTTTGAGTACCTTAGACGTAACCTAGGGGTTATGCCCATACCTGAATAAAACTAAGATGTTGTAGGTGCATCAAACCAGTGAATTTATTTGCATATCTTTCACCGTGGATTGATGATTAAGGGACTACTCCTTAGGGGAGGAGTCAGATAGAGAAGAAGATAATTGCAACAAATGATGTATTGGGATTATTGCATCTTTAGCATTTTTGTCAAAGGGAGAGAAGAGAAGATGAACAAATATAAGAGAAGAGTAGAGTAAACATGTTTGGGAGAAGAGTAGAGAAGTACCAGAGATTAGGAATAGAAAAGATGTATCAACTAAGGGGAGCAATTTTCGGTATCTAGATCAGCTAGATGATTACTTGGTATTGTTTCTATTTCCATCAATGCCAAAGAGGGAGATTGTTATCATAATTGATGTTGAGTATGTTGAGATGTTATGTGTTTGGTAAGATGTTTAGTTATGATGTTGATGTTGTCATTGATGTCAACTTAGTGTTTGATGATGTTATTATGTTGAGGTATGTTCAAGAGATTGAATTTTGAGTTGAAGAGAGAATTGGAGTGTGCAATCCTACAGGATGACTAAGTGATGTATCTAGATGCTATATCTATGGCCGCAAAGATTTATCTTATGGATGGAGTGAGTTATGCTTGATTGAAGGGTGACAGGTTTACAAGAAGAGAAGGAAGAATGTTTTGATGATTTTGTCAATAGTGTTCGATTTTGACGTTGTGGTCATAATTGTTGATCTCTAAGTTTTTTTGTCTATTAGTGTCCCACACTTATTCATAATCAAGGTAGGTTGGTCGATCATCACTTCGATTGAGCCATCCTACTAAGGCCAAGACCAAGCAGTAGTTAGTGTCGAGAAAGACAGAGGTCGTTGAGTACTCAATATATGTCAACAATAATGATTGTCAAGTTGCATAGAAGAGTCAGTATCGAGCAACAACATATAGTTAAGCCAAGCAAGACAGTATTGACCGAGCACCAATGTTTGGGTATGCCAAGTAAGACAGTTTTTGTATATGTGTTTGGAATGACACAAACACTAAGGTAAACCATTTTGGCTGACTTCTATGGAGCATTTAATGATCATGTATAAATATTTAGTGCATTAATTGTGGGTTATTTTTATGATCATGGATCCCTATGCAAGCCATGCAAGCAATCAATATTAGGGGTGCCTAAGCAGAAAAAGGTGATGAATCTAGATCGTTGATCTTGATATGGATGATCTATATATGGGATGCTTCAAACCCTAATTTGTGTGTGGTTAAGTGTATGTGTTTGGATGTAGATGTGAATAGAAGAGATCAGAAGTATATGCATATTTTACATATATGAAGCATTGACCAAACAGAGTGACCTAGCAGAGCGGTGAAGAGAAAAAAAAAGATAAATCAGATTGAGACATTAGTTAAGAGTTGGAAAGAGGAGATACATTATCAACATTTGTAGTGCAAGTCGAAGGATCAGGTACTGATACATTCTATCAAGTGAATCAGGGTAAATCTCTTAACAGAGTGGTCCTAACAGGTCTTTGTAAATCTCTTAACCGAGTGCTTACTTTGTTGTAAGTTTTAAATCCTTTTAGAAGGTAGATTGTATAATTCTATAAGCTCTTAACAAGGTAGACCCCTCACAAGGTAGATCATCAGAAGTGATCAAAACTTTGTAGCCCTAATAGGAACACTTTATTACTGTAGTGGTGAAGATATGTGGGTGTCATCCCCACCTTAGTTTTACCTTCAAGGGTTTCTGGGTTACCAAATCTTTGTGTTATATATGTGTTCATGATTAGATGTTAGATCCTTGCAGCATTACAGTTTATGTTTATGAATACATGGTTGAATTACTTTGCTTAGAATTTGTAGAATTTTTATAGATCTGATTCACCCCCCCTCCCCTCAGCTACTACTTTCCCATATTAGAATTCCAACAATAATATGTGTATCTTGGATATGTCACGAGGTCGTGCTTGTGACCACATCATGTTTTGATGATCGGAAGGCAAAGTTTTAAGTGACAAAAGGTTGTTCAACAAAGATTTAAAGGTGTTCTTTATAACAGTCAGTCAGATCCTTGACCGGTGATGTTGCACCATGTTTTTGTAAGTGTTTATGTGTTTGAGGTATCGTGGTGTTGTTTCTGATCGATGAGGATTGTTGATTTGGCATGTTTGTGATCATTGAGATAGGATTTATTGGAGGTTGTGCAAGAATGTATTTTGGTTTGACTTTTATTTGTCAAATCGATGTGTGACGAATCAGAAGGATGACCTGAGTTTGTTAGAAAGTGTTCTACATTTTTAACACGTTTTAGGGCTAGCTCATTGAGTGAGAAATATTGTAAAACATTTTAAGGCGGTTATTTTCCCTAATGTACTTGTATTGTGTAAAGATGTAAAATGATGAAATAGACTACTGTAGATTGTGGATGCAGAGGTGAGATCAAGAGAGAAGATTGTATGTATGTATAGCAGAGATTAAGCTTGAACTGGACCTCTATTAGAAAAGAAAGTGCTACTTTATCAGATCATTTACTTGTTTATTCCTAACAGCTTCAGTGAGCTAAATCCCTTAATCGCGTAGATCCTAACGGGTTTGAATTACAAATCCTTTAACCAAGTGACTCTTTAATTAGGGTTTGAAAACCTCTAATTAGGGTACTCCTAACATGGCTAAAGGTAAATCCCTTCACCAGGTGACTCCTAATAGGGTCTTTCTCTTAACCAGACACTATTGTAATCTTTTAATAGGGCTAAGCTCTTAACCATGCATACTTCAGAAGAGTGCAGATTTAAGTGGGCGACATCCCCACACATGGTTTTCACCCAGTTGGGTTTCCATAGGAAAAACTTTGGTGTTATTGTGTTGCATGAATGTGGATATTTATTCTTATTACTTAATTTTTTCATGATATGAATGTTTATTGATGCAAGTTGTTGAATGGTTAATGATAAGCTGGAATTGTTAGATTACTAATTCAGCCCCCCCCCCCTCTCAGTAATCTTGGACCTGATAATACTAAAATCTTTTTCACGTGACTCATTTTCCTTGGTTTGTCCTCTTTTGGGGGAAGTCTTAGTGGGAATGTACTTGTATTTCGAGTGTATATTACCTTAAAGCTATTGCTCCCATTAAGGCATACACAGTTGCTTTAAATGGGGACATACACTCCACTCTTTGTTACATATTATGCACACACTGTATTTATCAATGTTTTGTGGATTACTTGGTAAACCCTTCCTTTTTCTTAGTAATATCCTTTTAAGAAATTCCTTTGGATACAATGCTTTTCTTAGGCCTAATCCTTCTTTGCAGATTCTTTTGGAACAATGGTATTCTTATGCCTAATCCTATTTGTTGCACTATCTTTTTACTAGATTCCTTTAGAGACAAGGCTTTCCTTATGCCTAATCCTCCAATGGTGTATTTCCTTGTGGACAATGCTTCTCTTGGTTATCATTTTAATGGGTTGACTTGCATAATGCAGCTTGCTAGATTATCAATTCCATCTTTTGTACCTATTTTTTCTTTGCATGACCCATAATAAGTTTATCTTAGTAGGCTACTCTCTCTCTCTCTCTCATGTTTCTTTCATCATGGTTTAAAATTGATGAGGACCTAAGTCACCTGTGGGCTTGTTGTTTTCATTGTCTCTTTTACCTTGATGATATCTCTTTCCTATGCTTTTATCTACTTTACCATGAGTATGAAAGCAGTTCTATACTCCCGCTAAAGTGAGCACTAAATGTAGCATCCTAAATTGTAAGCACTTACAATTTTGGTCCTGTTTGGGTCCTATTTTTATGTCCAAGATTTTCATGCCCATTATGTTAGATTAGACTCTGATTTCCCACACATTTTTTAAATCCTCATATATCAAAAGTTTATTAAAATTTGAGCCATTTTTTCCTCATGAAGGGTGTCCTAGGATGTGTGGGTCATAAGTTTTGTGACTCGTACATTGAGGGTTTCCCCTGACATGCTAACTTTGGCTCAAATTTGAATTAGAGATTGGTATTGTGATTTCGAAGGAGATTATAAATCCTAAGTCATCATCCTTTGAGTTTTGAGCCCTAAAATGGCTAGGAGAGGTATAAATGAAAAATTATCTCCCTTATTTTGGTATCCATCTATCAACTTTGAATTGGAGAGGTTACAGTGTGATTCACTTCAAGCATTCAAGCATTCAAGGAACAATCAAGTCAATTCAAGGATTAAGCATCAAGCATGGAATATATTGAATAATATTGAGATCCTAGCATGTGTGAAGGCATTCATGTTATTCCTATCCTAGATCCAAGGTCAAGACTACATCAAGACAAATTTCAAGCATATTCATGAGCCATCCAACATTTATAAACATATAACATCTTGTCAAGCCTCTACTATTGCAAACACACTTTTAACTTTATGGAATTTCAATTCAATTTCATGGTTAATTACTATACAAAGTTTTGATTGAGGAAAAACCCTTTCTCCCAACTTTCCCAGTTTTATGTGTGTAGGTGACTAGTGGCAGAGCTTGGGATTTGGACTCGGGAAGGCATAACAGTCTGCTTCTAATCCTAGGTTTCTTCATCCAATTTTGGTAGAGCAAGGGTGACTCCACCAAGAAGGGGTGAGTCTATTCACTCTCAACTATCCAGGTCACCCTCAATAGGCAGAATTGCATGAAACTTCTGGTGTAGGTCAGTGACTTTGTGCGCTTCTCAAATTAGTCTCAAAATCGTTATATTAGTTCGTTTGTTGTCTATATACATAGATTTTTCCTCCTTGCGTCCTGTTGTATCCTATTTGGTCCATCCCCTCATTCCAAATTTATTCAATCAATTATACTCTCTAGTGGAGGGAGGAAACCTTACTCTTGTTCAACACTTAAGTCCATCTTAATCCTAGTGGGTACTTTACCCTTCCTAATGTAACAAATGAAAGATGAAAGTTGGATGCGGTGTTTCCTAGCTTATTTTATTATCTCAGTGAACGCTCATTCAATGCCCCTTATTCATCCATATCATCATTTTTCTTTGTCAAAGGGCCTTACCAAGTTTGTTCCTTTAAATTATTGACTCTCAAATGGTAGGGGGTGTTTTTCTTGAATCAATATTTTCCAAATACCATGTATGGAATTATCACATTCTACTACAAATATCTTAAATAAGTTTAGAATAGCTAGTGTAGGAATGAAGGTGAGAGATTTTTTAGTTTTTGAAAAACTTGGGTGGCTAGTTCTAACCATGAAAAACTAATCCTTATTTAATAATGTTGCTAAGGGTACTATTATATGAGCATAGCTACAAATCAATATTTATGATATCCTAATAGACCAAAAACTCCTCTCAATTATTTGATATTTATTTTTGGCCATTCTTTTATTGCTACAATATTTTTAGGGTCCACCTTAACAGCTTCAGGTGATACTACGTCCCAATTTTTTGACTTCTTTCACTCCAAAGATACATTTGGATCATTTTTTATATAGTCTCATATTTTTCAATACCAATAATATCTTCTCATGGACATGTTGCAAATATTCTTTCCATCTTTTATTATAGATGAGGATGTATCAAGAACACCGATACAAATTTTAAAGAAATTAATCAAACTTGAATTTATGAGGATATAAAAGTTGACAAGGCATAAATGAGACCAAATGTCATAAACAAGAATTAATAATGACCCTTATGTGTTTAGAAATTAATTTTCCTCTTCCTTTATTTAAATTTGACAATAAATTCCCCGCTAGGCCCCAACGTTTCTACCTATCCATAAAATTTTAGGGTGAGAATCACATGCAAATATAACTTAGTAAACAAAATTAGGCCATTTAATCTAGCTATTAATTCATTAATAATATTAATTAGAAATTTATCTTTAAGAGTAAGCTTGTTGAATTCAATGTAATTTAGATACATTCTTCATGAATCATCCTTCTAACCATAACCACTAGAGATGAATGATCACTTTTTACTAGAATGAATAATTCTTGAATCCAATATTTTTCTTTACTAAATTTTTTAATTTATATCATATGTTTATATATGGCTACAAATTGAAAGTGAAGATAACATCTAATCTTTTTTTATTTAAATAATGCATAAAAATATTTTACAAGGGATGAAAATAGCCAATAGATTGTGAATTACAATAAGAATGAATATTGTTTGATAAAACGACCACCAAAGAAAAGAACAAATCACTGTTGACACCAAAAATACAAATATACATTTAGCCAACAAGCAAAAACAATGAAAATATAACAAGCTGGAAAACAGTATTGAATTTTGAATTTGAAGAGTCCTTTCAATTGTTTGGAACAAAGAATGTCTTCCTTGTGTAGAAATAAAAATTGTAGTTTAATGGTGTCCAAAAGATTACTGATCTTAGTGGCTCCCTTTAGTTGAAAACATAGAGATACAAATTGGATTAGAATTTCTAAGTAAAACCATAAAAATTATGATTCTTGGTGAACTAAATGATTTGAAAATACAATCAAATACCTGCTTTTCATATATTTAACAAAATAGTTTGTCTTAATGAACAGTCCCAAAATTTGTTTTTCACTTTTTCAATTTTTGACATAGAGGACATTTGATAGGTTGAACAATCATATATTTTAATCTGTCTCTAACAAGTAGCTTAAAATTGTAGGATTTTCCAAGCCGCTGTATGAACATTAGCTTCAACCTTTAACTTTCATATTTGAGCACTCAACTTTTTCCATGTCGTTTCATGAAACCAACATTTCCATTTTTGAATCAATCTTGGGTTTAATGACATGTAAGGGAACATCCAATCTTGCTCTATAATTTCTTTATTCGAATGATTTCAATACATTTACCAAAAATATGTTGCTGATATTGAAACTTATTTTTATCACAATGAGAATTTTTTTTGCCCAAAATGTTATATGAAAGAAATCATTGAAAGAGCATCTCTAATTTGTATTCAATGCAAAGGAGATTTGTAAGTAAGAAACAATAAAATTAGGTAGGAAATTTCAGTTTACAATTATACTTTAATATTTTAAACAAATGTATCCACTTGGGAAGGATTTTTTAGCAATTCTAATATCATTCGATCCACTTCTAAACATTCAAATTTCCTATCAATATATTGGGTTGAATTTTATATTATGTCCTCCTTCACAACAATATTGATATTAAATTTGCAGGTATTTGAAGTGTTACTATTGTGAATATTTGATCCTCTTCTTATCAAGTTCAATAAGAATAAATTCTTTCACAAAAGTTATTATAATCAGTAAAAGGGGGTCTCTATTATTCTAGGAACATGCATGAGGCCTTGCAGACAAGAACAACAATTAGCAAGTAGATTAACGCATTTCATAACTATAAAAAAACACAATTAAATTCTACAAACTCAACAAATATATGTCTATCTAGATTCGACTAAACGAGACCAAAAATTTGTATATAAAAAATATCCCTACCCTTACCATATTAACACAATTTTAATACTTTGTGTTCTCCTTTAACATTAGGCTTGAATTCTAAAAAACATACCGAATTGTGAGGTTTAGTCTAATAAGAAAAGTAACTAAATAAAATAAAAATATTACTATTTTTTAATATTAAATAAATTCTCATTACTATATTGTACTTCACCAATTTATTAATATATCTATTGCATATCTACATTAAGTTAATGCAAATTTATTAAATTTCTTGGTTAATGTGATGCCCAAACAACACTATTAAGGACTCAACCAATATCATGTCAAACATGATTAGTTGATGCCTATCACATTGCAATAAATTCTAAATTGAAATTTGTATTGCTTTATGCCATTTATAACTCTTCTACAAGTGGATTTGTAAATGATGCCACAATTTGGGCTCTTCCACACAATGATGATAGAGTTGATAAAATTTCAAAATAAAATTTTATGACCTTCTGTATCACATTCCAAATAAATGTCAAATTACAACTAGAGACTGAATGAAAATGGAAAAGAAGAAGAGTAAAGAACATAGTGGCAACCAATGAATGACTAGAAATTGTTCTAGCAATAGTCACATGTAGCCATCAAATGATTAAATGAGTGATTTTGTTTTCAAATTAGCAAAACCAAAGGCCATGAAACTTGAAACTCAGTTGTGATCTATGATGTGTATATTTTTAAATTATATTTTATTGATGTTAAGAAATTAAAATGCGTAAAATTTAATGTAAAATTATAAAAATAGCATTATAAATTAAATAAATAATATTTTCTTACATGTTAAGGAAACAAACACTATCTATTTAACATTCAAGTGCATTATTTATATCTTAATTACTTTTAAAAATTAGCAAGTGAATTTTTATTATTTAGAGCTATTTTATAATCTTTTACAAACCCAAAAAACCTTTATTACTTTATGATCAAATAATATAGTTGGGTGCCCAGTGTACCTTGATAGGCATGCATGTGAGATATAAACAACTTTTTTTTTTTAAAAAGGGGTAAAATTTTATTCAAACCAATTCAAGATACAAAGAAAATGCCTTAGGCCCAACCAAACAAGACTAAAAATGTCCCAAACAAAAAGAAACACCAAAATCACTACCTATTCATGTCTTCCTCTAATAACCTCTCCAAGGTCTCAAGATAGTTAGAGGGAAGACCATCCCTTCCACCAATATCCCAACCATCTACAATCTCAGAAACCCACATCACCAAACAATCATCCACACTATTCCATTCTCTGGGTATATGACAGTAGGAGACAAAATCCAAAGAACAACCAAGGCTTAAAATTTGTCTAACAACTGAGGCTAATTTCCAACTAACATCATCCAAATTCCTATTGTTTAACATATCCACAACAATATGAGAGTCCAACTCATAGATAACCCTCCTCCAACCTAAAGAACATGATCTCTCAACAACAACCTTAATAGATAGGGCCTCCATCAAATTATTAGAATGATGTCCTTTGTAAACAAAGAAGAAAAAAACAACACCACCATCATTACCTATACCTATACCACCAATGCCAGCAAGTCTTGGGTTCCCACAAGAGGAACCATCAGTATTAATCTTCAGGACTCCCATCGGGGGAGGCATCCACCTCCCAACTCGAAAAAAAATATTGCTTAACATGATGGGGTCTTTTGCCAAATTTGCAACCCCCTCTACTATCTCCCAAGTTCAAATTCCTCACAATAGCATAATCCCCAGGATCAATGTTTTCTGACATATCATACTTAGCATGAATAGTCTCCTAAAGCATGATAACAATCTTTTTCCACAACTGGAAGATCCCCAATTTGGAGTCACAAAAAATCATATGGTTTCTTTCCAACCAAAGGTTCCATATAATAAAAATAGGCCAAATAGCCCAAGCCACTTGAAGGAAAGTTGACTTTGTTGGAGGTCTTCCCAAACTCTCCCATAATTCAATTAGGGAGGTAGCATGAACACAACCATTATGCAAATCCTCCCACCACCTATGTCATATCTCTCTCGAAAAAGGGAAAAAAGAACAAATGGGAAGTATATTCCTCACTGTTCAAACAAAGAAAACAGATAGAGGGTCCCTGAAAACCACTCTTGTGAATATTCTCCCATGTGAGGCATTTCCTCTGAGCAACTAACCAAAGTAGAAAATTGCATTTGGGACAAGAAAAATTGTTCCATACCTTCTTTCACCAGGGCACGTCAATTAGACCATGAAAATACCTGTGAAGCATAGCATATCCTTAAGAAACAATAAATTTTCCTTTTGGGCTAGGACCCCAAGCCAAAATGTCTCTCTCATTAAGGAAACTACAGAACGTATCTTCCAAGAATTTAACCTGAACATCCTGATCCCCATCAGAACCACCTAAGGGCCACTCATGAGGGTCCTTCCAGCAAGTCACCTCCATGTGACCCATCCACCTAATAGTTCTAAAGTGCTACACCTTAGTCCACCCAACATTAGTAAAAATATGGCAATGGGTAGTAGTTGAGGGAAGCAAGAAGGAATGGGAGGATGACCATCCCAAGAGTCTTGCCAGAAAAAAGCATTTTCACCACCATTACAAATCCAAAAGATGCCATCCTTAACAAGCCGATCTCCTTTTGTAAGAGTGTCCCAGATACAAGATCCCTTTCCCAATAAAGCAAAGTGCAACACATCATGATCATTAGCACCAGGATGATACTTATGAGTAAGAATATTAGGCCAATCTTTCTCCTGATTATTGCACTACCTCCAGTATAGCTTGGCACGTAAGGCCTTAACAACCAAAGAAATAGACCTGAGACTGAGGCCCCTAACATGCTTCAGCCTACAAACAGACTCCCAATTGACTAAAATCCACTTGGAGGAGAGAAGGTTGCCCGACCAAAGAAATTGGTGAGAAAGAGCATCAAATTATTTCACATAGGTGGAAAGGGGAACCTGGACAAAGCACCTATAAATAGGGAGAGCCTGCACAAAATTCTTTAGGATATCACTCTCCCACTAGAAGATAGCCACTTGTAAGTCCAATGACTAACTTGGCTTCATAATTTGTCCAAAATGCCCTGCCAATACTCTTTACGCTGAGATCTCAAAGCCAAAGGAATTCCAAGATACACCAAGGGGAGAGAGCCAATCTGAAATCTAAGAATCCCAACAATCCTATTTGGAATAATATGAGGGGTATTAAAGAAGATTTGTCTTCATTAATTCTCTGACCTGAAGCCTTTTATAGATGTCTAAGGCTCTCCTAAATTTTATCGCTTCATTGATTCCGTCTATTCCCATCAAATTGGTATCATCCACAAATTGAGGATGAGAATAGGGAGGAAGATCATTGTTCCATCTCCAACCCTGGATAAGACCCCGCCTCGCCTAAGATTTAATAAATATGCTAAGACCTTTTTCCATAATAATGAATAAATATAGAGACAAAGGGTCTCCTTGCCGAAGTCCTCGAGAAGCGCTGAACAAAATAGGCGGTTCCCCAATAATGAGAACAAAAAAGGAGGAAGAAGTCACACAACCGAGAACCAAATTCACCCACTCCTCTACAAAGCCAAAAGCCAAGATAACTTTCTATAAAAAAATCCAAGCTCACCCTATCATAAGATTTAGCCATGCCAAGTTTAATAAACATAAATTTCTCCTTATAAGGAGCCATAGAATGAATAACCTCCATTGTTATCACAATCCCATCCAAAATTTGTCTTCCACCAACAAAATTTCCTTGATCTATAAAAATTAGAGCACCAAGAAGTGGTTTGAGTCTTTCAGCCATCACTTTAGTGATGGTCTTGTAAATAACATTAAATAATGCAATAGGCCTGAATTGATTCAAACAATCACCCCCCTCCTTATTAAGTATGAGAGTGAGAAAGGTAGAGTTCATAGACTTAAGCATTTTTTTGTTCCTTTGGGATTCCTGAACGACTTCAAGAAGATCATAATTTATAATCTCCCAAAATTCCTGAAAGAATTCAATCAGAAACCCGTCCAAGCTAGGAGCCTTACCTTTTTTTATATTAAAAACAAGTTTCTCAAATTTAGATAACAAGATGGGGCGGAAGAGTGCCTCATTCATCTCTACAAAGACCAGAGGGGGAATAAAATCCAAGATGACCCTCTCCTCGGCCATACCTGTGGGATCCTCCCTAGTTAACATATTTCAGAAGTAACTAACAACTTCCCTAGAAATTTCTTCACGAGAGGAGAGATGAGCCCCCTCTGAAGAAACACGAGAGGAAATAGAGTTTGCATACCTCCGAGCCTTAACCGAGTTATGAAAAATAGTTTTTTTCCTATCCCCTTCCTGAAGCCAATCAACACATAACTTATACTTCTAGAATATTTCCTCACGCAACTCCCTCTCTTCTAACTCCTTAAGAGCCAAGGACTCAACTATACACAAGATAAAAGTCATCCCTTGATCTCAAATCTGATGAGTGTTATTATCCATCTCAAAATGAGAAGCCAACTTATGAGCATGCAGGTTCCCAAAACATTGTTTGTTCCATCTCTTAAGCCTGTACTTGACATGTTGAAGCCTCTTCCAAAAATTCAATATGGTTGTACCATGTGCATTCATCTCTTCATACCACCAGCCCATCATAAGATCATGTAAAGATTGATCTCACAACCACATCAGCTAAAATTTGAAAGAAGGTTTTTTATGACTCTATATGAGGTGACTAAAAGCTTAACATGCCAATGATCAAAGCCCCTCCAATCAAGAATTTATGAATTGGTGGTCCACCTATCATGCATCTAGTAATAGGAAACTATAATAAGTCATTTGTAAATAGCCTCAACACCACTCATCCTATTATTCCATGTAAAGACACCATTAATTGGCTGCATATTAATAAGATTCAAGACCCTAATATTGTCTCTGAGAAAATTTGAAGAAGGATCCAGCCTGACTGTACCACCCTGCTTCTCAACAAGACTAATAACAACATTGAAATCACCAGCCATAATCCAAGCAAGGAACTAATCCAAGGAAAGAAAAAATTGATGTGAGTCTAGAGATGTGACTTACCCAAGAGATTAGTAGGAGCATAGATATTGGAAAAAGGCACCTTTCGCTAGTCTCAAAGCTAGAAACAACCATAGAAATTGAAGACCGACTATAAATCCACCACGAGGGAGAAACCTCCCTCGGGTCCCAAAAACAAGAAACTCCCTCAGAACTTCCTTGAGCACCCACCCATTTCCAAAAGCCCAAGGGCCAAACACGAGAAGCACATTTAGCTAAACCATCCACTGAAAGCTTGTTTTCCTGAATAAAGACTATGTCAGGGGACTGAGATTCAATTAATCTATGAACAACCTTTTGTCTAGGGATGTTGTTAAACCCCCTTACATTCCTTGAGAGAATGTGTTAGGGTATTAAATCATTATTGATTGAATTATTCTCTCACCTCTTTATCTCTAGTTCACTTAAGCTAACATTTAGGCATATAATAATTAATTCTTTATTAATTATTACCATGCAACCTAGGTTTCTCCACCTTTTAGTGTTCGATCTCCTTTATAAGGATTGATCTCTTTGTAATTATTAATTCTTTTATAATTCCCTCTATTCTCTCTCTGAATGAACATTTCATCTTTAAGATCATTATGAGTTGTGTCTCCATTCTTTTCTTTTGTGACGAGTATTTTGCATACAATGGATCTTGGTGAATGAATTATTTGAATTCTAACATGGTATCAGAGCCTTGTTGGTGCATCCCGTTCTTGAGTTTTTGAAGATTTTTTGGAGTGATGAGGGTTTCAAGTTTTCAAAGTTTTTTGTATGGACTTGGGGGGAGCTATTTTTTGGAGCACTTTGGACACAAATTGACCTCACAGTTGCGCTCAAAAGGCCCAAAAACCCCTATTTTCATATAAGGCTCATCCAATTTGGAGACAGTTGAAATATGGGCCCTCTTTTTGCATGCACAACCTTGGCACGCTTTTTGAGGCAAAAAATGTATCAATTTTCATGCCACCTCATTTTTTGTGCCACCTCTAAATTCACGCCACCGTACCAGCAATTTTTTTTTCTTGGTACCTCCGTCAAATTTGGCCAAAATTTTGGTAGCTCAGCCAGATTTAGCGGCATCACCAGATTTAGTAGAGCTCCGCTAGATTTAGCAGGATCACTAGGAGTTCTTCTTGTTCTAGAGCCCTCTTTGGTTTTTTGATCGTATCTTGAGAAAACAAAGGTGAAATTGGGAAAACAAGTTATTGTCAGAAAGCTGGTTTCGAGCCTGACTTGATTTTCCAGGTTTGGTTTTCTGATTGTGTCATCTTGTAGGGTTCTTTGCCTGTCAAAGTCAGGGTTCCATTTTGTACTCTGCTCGCCATATCTTGTTGCTCCAGACTCATTTTTTTGAATTTCGCATGTTCTCAAAAAGCTGGTTCAGTTCTCTTTCTTCTTGTATGGGTCTCATCGCTAGAATCTGCTCTAGGTATATTTTATTTAGGTTTTTTCTTTTTTTTTGCAATTTGGTGGATATCTTAAATCTTTCAGGTCCTGGGATCATTTTCTTTGCATGGGATGATTGATTTTAGCTGTTACTATTACCAATTTAGTTTGCATACTAAATTGATGAGTTGAGATTACTTTTACATTGAATTATGTGATTGGGTAACTGCTGTAATAAATTACAAAATTCATTAAATGCAAAAAGTAAAGTACACAATGCAGAAATCATTGATAAATTGATCACTATTATTCAAATCTAATTTACAAGTACAAGACAGTGCAATTTTATTACATATTATTCAAATGTTGTTTTTCAAAGGTGCAATGATGATGTTCAGAGTTTAATTATACATAATATATATAATGCATTCAGATCCACACAAGTCATGGCAACTCCTAATAGTCTATCTGAATAAACACATTGTAAATATCAAAGAAGTAAAGGGATAGAGGGAAAGCCTCCATTGCCTGTATGTGAGAGCGATCTTTGACTTTGTGTTGAGGATCTGGGCCGCATGCTGTGACAAATCTGTAAGATAGAATTGAAAGGAGAGTCAGTTCAGAAGAACTGAGCAATGAAAACTTCCTTATTACCTCTATGTTACTCTATGAACAAAAATGTGCTTATGCAGATAAAGCATTAAAAGATGCAAAGGAGAAAGGAGAAAACAGAGAGAAAATAATTTTTTATACTAATATTGTTTGCCCAATGTGCAAATTCAGGTATGAAGACCAAGTAGGTTATTGAAGGGACACACATACATTACAAGTGTGAAACTTTCCAACTGAATTTATGAAGAGGCAAAGACCGGAGGACTTGAGGAGGCTATTACAGGGGCATGCATAAGTTTCAGATTAACTTGAAAGGAGCAGTATACTTTATGGGCATTCAACTTTTAAATGAAGCTTTTTTACAGTTCATATTTTTACAAAAACTACAGCCTTTAAGCAAGCTGACATAAGTTTCAGATTTGTGTGTGGAATGCAATTAACATTAATTACAAAAAGGGTGATTAAAGCAGTTTTGAAGAATGATATTGCAGAGTTACAGTCACATTAAAGGACAACAATACAATGAGTTACTATGCAAGAAGCAATGGAAGAGAAACAAAATGAAATAAAACAACATGAAGTGTAGTTCAACAACAGAAATGTTCAACCTTTCAATCTTTAGTTTTATTGCAAATGAGGTGAGTAATATTCTCTGTGATTAATGAGGAAATAATCATGAGAGTGATCCTAGCTAATGGTTAGTGTACTTTAGATGTAAAGCAATGTTTTCAACATGTATGTATGAAAAACCAACATTTGAGTATACAAAGTATAGATATGTAATGCTTGCGACTAATGAACAGATAGTTCATTACAATAAACAACTTTATTGTGATGTTGTTTACATATTATCAATCAAGTAAAAGATCATTCTTATGAATGAAATCACAGTAAACATGAATTGAAATTTTGTCTTTTTAATCAAAGAACAAGGGAGCATGTAAAGAAAGCTACAAATAAAAGCATAACGAGTCAATTGAAGTGACACATGTTCTGGCTTTTCAGAATATGTGTCAAAGCTCATGGAGTAACATTGACATATCCAAGAAGTAATCATGCTGATGATGTACAGATACATTAAAATTCAATGAAGATCACAGAAGCATTTAGAAATAAATGATGTACAAGGAGGATAGTATACAATCATGTGAATCCATTCAACATGATGAAGGTGATGTTTTCCATTGATATAAATTACAGAATAGTAAATACTAACAAATACATCAGCATTGGGGTTTGCAACAATGGAGGAGAAGCGACATGGAATATACTGTAACAACAGAGTTAATCAACCTTTTTTGTTTCTTCAAACTTCCATTACAAAAAAAGAATATCTATGAAGATAGCAATGCAGAATTATAGTTACATCAAAGAAAAACACTATTGACGGGGTTTTGTTGACCGGGTCCGCCAACAGTCATAAGTTGTCACCGGGTTCCAGAGAAATCGGCCAACTCCGCTTGCAAAGGTTGTCCGGGGGAAATCAATTCTCCGGGCCTTCAAGCACCTGGGTGTCGGGTCACGACGGTGCGGGGCTCGGTTGGGAGAGGTGACTGTTTTCAAGGGGAATAGCTGGTTACTTCAACTCATTCTCCCAGAGATTCAGAAGAGTAAGGGTTTCCCGGAGTATTCCACACTTAGTAAATAAAAAGAAAAAAGATCCTGCAGGGTTAGAGACATTTATCTAACTACAGTCATGCTGAAAAGTCTGGAACATCGACAATACTCTGAAAGACTACACTAAATACCGAAGAAAAACACAACCATCAGTTAGCATTTCATAAGTAGCAGAATAAATAGGTCGTTAATCTACTTGAACATATCAGAGTAAAGGACATACAGAACATTAAAACATGAAATACCATTAACTCAGAAGCAAAGACGTTAACAACTTCATTGCCAAGAATCCTTCCTTCTTCATTAGTGTTTGGTCCAGCAAGCACTGGTGTGTGATACAATGGTGGCTCCAAGGGAGCATCTAACTACCGAGAACAGAACAATGGAGCATTGAGCTCTGCAACTAAAACCAGAAATCACTTTGCTATTTCTTATGGACAACAAAATCATCAATTTCGCCGACCCTTGGAAATGGGCCGATTTTCCTATTTATACAACTCTTTCTAACCCTAACCCTATTTTACCGTGCTTTAATAAAATACAATATCTGGGAGCCGGTCTGGGAGCCGGTACTACCTGTGCCACCCTACAAAAGACCTGCAGACGGAATAGGTCTGCCATGTCAGAAGAAAAAGACAAGAATATAAATCGGAAGAATCAGCCTCGAGAAGAGAGCCAGAGAGAAGAAAGAGGAAAGTAGGTCCCCTGGGGACCGAGGCTACATGCCTCATAAATGGGAAATGCGGTGCCCTATCTCCAATGTGCCAGGTGTACCTTTGAACGGCGCCTTGAGAAGACCACCCTGTCAGAAACCAACTACCGAGCCAATGCCTCTTGATGCGCTCAACTACCCTCTAACAGTCTTTATTAACCGCTTCTGAAAGTGACCGGTCGGCCTCGGGGACCGGGACACGGATCGCTTTAAAGAATACAAAATTTTGGATCCGGAACTCCGAGATCCGGGAACTTACGTCCCCAAAAGAATAAAGAATGCTTAAAGCCTAAATTTCCCCGGTTCCCGGAGAATGCTCAAGGCTGTTTATTATCGTTGAAGGCCTGAAGGATGCAGAAAATGCCATCTTCATCAATCTTCCTTAGGCTGGCCCTTCGGTGTTTGGCCACTTCAACTTGTTCCGCCAGGTCCAGAACATTATTTTTGAACTTATCTGCCATCCTCGCGGCATCATGGCCTTTCAGCACCATTTTGGTTAGCTTTTCCATTCGGGCCCCATCCATCCCCTCCGGGGATTGATACCGAGATGCCATCATTTCATCAAAATTCCCCAAAACTGATTCCTCAGGGGTATAAGTACTTGTACCAAGGGGATCAACCCCAGAAGCCTTTATTACAAATGCCTTGTACAAATTGGAAGAAGCCTTTACTGTGTTTATCTTTTCTTGTAAGGACTCTACCAGTTGCTTGGTTACCTCCAATGTGAGGTCCAGTCTGGAGTGCTGAGCCCTTACGAAATCAAATGATTCCTCACCCAGAATTCTAGATTCAGAAATTATATCTTCCCCCAGGGTGAGGAGCTCTTCGAACTCTACCTTCCACACCTGGTAATTCTCAGCGTCACTCTCCCACTGCTCAATCAGTGCTTCCGCCTGCAAAATAAGCTGCCGGGCCATATATAAATTCGGGAGAGTGGCCGCTAGGAAACGCCGGGTGTTTCCTATTTGTAGAGCAACCCATTCGTCTACTGCCTGGGCCTTCTTCTTCATTACTCGCAGGGAGTCTATGTCGCTCTGCGGTAATTTCTCTGATGTGGAGGTCTGTGGAGGGGCGGTGTTGAGGTGTCGGGCCAGCTCTGTAAGAAACCCCATGAGGTTTGCATTCTTCTCATTTTCTGCCTTGAGCCTCTGGGCCTCTTTTTCATATCGGGCCTCCACTGCCCTTGCTGCTTCCTTTAACAGGTCTACTTCGCTCTGCTTCCCTCTTTTTCCCAAAGATACCTCTACGATATTGTAGTTTGCGGGGTCCACAATCGCTTCATCGGCGTCTGGGGGAGGCGTTTCTATCACCGCAACTGTTTCTCCGCTCGGCCCAGTTCGAAGGGTATGAACTGTCCGGGCCTTCTTCGCTTTTGGTGGGGCCTGAGCTAAGGCCATCATTTTGGCCAGGGAGAGAGGGACTATTGGAGCAGACTGGGCTTTCCTTTTTCTTCTTTCTGCCAGCCATGGAGGTGGGAGAGGTGGCCTCCCTGCCAGAGTGTGTTCTTCGAATTCTCTCCCGGTGTCCGGTGGTGGCTGCTCCTTTTCAGCATGTACTTCCTCTGTATCTCTCCCTGCCGGAACCTCTTCTTCAGCAACATCCTCTTCCATTTCCATCTCCTCAGCCTGGTCCCGGATGTCAATTGTTGTGTCTAGACCCTGGTCGGCTTCTTCGGGGATCTCTTCTTCATGTTGCTCTTCTTCTTCTTCTGTCGGTAGTAAGGGCGGTATCGGGCCAAGATTAGAGTTTGGGCCGCTGTGATTACCTTCCCGAAGGTTGTCCACGGGAGTGGCCCTGAGAATACGGCGGCTGGGGTTACGGTTGGTCCCGAAGTTCCGGGTCCAGGTTCCCCAGCGGATGCCTTCTGTTCACTTGGCAGTTGTTGGTCCACTCCTGGACCTCCTGTTCCTGAGGCCCCAGAGATAATCTCTGGTTCTGGCCTTTTTTCTTATGTTTGCTGCTCTTCTTGTCCCGCAGCTTCTTCTTCCCGGTCTTCCGGATCCACAGCCTCCTGTCCTTGCTCCGGGACTTCCGTCCCCGCTTGTGTATCGTCCCCTTGCAGATTTTCAAACTCATCAGCTACAAACATGTCAAACTCCTCTTCTGGAGGGGGACTGGCTGGGTCCTCTGTTTGTTCTGCTTCCTTCTCCGGTTTCGGGGAACTGGAGGAAAGGATTTCCACTTCTTTTAGGAGGGAAGCCCTTGGTGCTGGTTCGGCCTTTGGCTATGCAATATGCTTTCTCTTCCTCCGGGTAATCAGAGGCGGCCCCGCATCTGCTATTGCTGCTGCCTCCATAGGATCCACCCCCGTCGCCTTCGCCATTAAGGCTACCAGCGATGGGAAGGAAGGAGGAAGAATTGTTCCGGCCATAAGCGGGGGAGTGGCGAGCCTTGTGATCAACTGCTCCCTCATTTGTTGGGAGGCTGCTACAGATTGCCTAATCTGTTCTTGGATGGGGACTTGCTGCGCGGAGGGTGTTTTTTTTATCCCCTTTCCTTTATCTGCGCCTTGTGCAGAAGTCCCGGCCCCCGGGGTCAACTTTGGTACAGGTGGTAGTGTTGCTTTTGGTGCCGGCCTGGAGGCTAGGCGCGCACTCCCAGGGCATGCCTTCTTAAAATAGGCATGACTTCTCTCGACCACCTCCCGAGTGAAGTCCTCAATTGTGTGGTCCTCCTGGATAGCCCAATTCACTGCTGGCAGTGGCAATTTGTCGATCCCCTTTTCTTTGTACTGGGGGTCTGTGGTGGGGGCTTCGTCTGAAAAGCCCACCGGGAACCTCCGGAGCTTCAGCTCCTGCATCATTCCAGCTATCATTCTATCATAATGGCGGCTGCGCACATCCATATCATCCTGGCGATCTACCCAGAAGTCCTCCATGTGTGCGTGGTGGGGGCTCCGCAGCCCGGGGCAGTGTCGTTGCAATTCTGCCATGCGGATCAAAACTTTTCCGCGCTAGATAAAATTCCTGCAAGTTGTAACATTGAAGCTCATTATCTGCCTCCTTTGCGGTGGCCAGATTGCAGGTGTAGTTCCCACAGGAGATTGGGAACGAAACGTTTGGGACCTTCTTGTGGGCCAAGAGGGTATGCAGCTCCATCATCTGCCGGCAGTATTCCAGCAGCATGATCTTGTCCCCGCAATGCTTGGGCAACAAGTAGGGCTTCCGGAGAAGCCGGCGACCCTAATGTATGTGTGCTGCTAGAACTGGATGTAGTAGTGTCTATAACTACTAACCAATTTTATCACCTCAGTAGTCAGGCGGTATCCGGCATCCCGGGTGGGCGTGAGCAAATGGTAGTAAACGAAGGAGTCGTTTACCCGGCAATAACTGGGGAAGCTGGCTTCCCATTGAATCTGTGGGAAATGGTCCCACAGTGCTTTCTGTCCCCAGCCAAGTCTGAGAACACCATCTGTAAGTAGGCCATTGGAGTGGGGCCTCTATTGGGCCAAAGCCCAGAAAACATAAGAAGTCATATAGAACTTCTTCTTTTCGTTCAGTTGCAGGAACTGGGAGTCGACGTGATTGGAGATAATGGTCGCCCAGTCAAAGAACTCTCCCTTAGTGGAGATGCCCAAGAGGAAATAGTACATCCACTTTGCAAATTCCTAGGCAGAGGGCTGCCCAAATACCCGTGCCAATGCTATCATCCCCATTTGGATGCTTTCCTTGAATTCAGAGCGGGGGATATCTATCTTCATTCTTTTTGGATCCCTCTTTGGGACCTTTAGCTAGTGAGTGTTCATGTACACCCAGGCGGCATCCTCCAGTTGGTTGAATTATTTCAAGGCATCGGTCCTTGTGACCACCGTGGCCCTATCAAATTGCGGGATCCCCAGGCCTGCTTGGAAAGTAACTGGGTCAAGGGACACCAGTGGAGTGGGGAACCTCGTAGGTTCTGCAGCTGCAAGCATGATGGCCCGGACGGAAGAGTTATAGATGGCAGCCAGGGTGAGAACAAGCTTCAGAGACTGCACGGAGCATGGGAAACAAGCCGCCTGGAGAATTCTGGAACCTCCAATGTTGGTTGCAATTTTGTCTCCAGCCTGTCGCTGGATATGCATTATCTTTACCAGGGCCTGCATTTCTGCCCAAGTCCCGACACTGGGGTCGGTCATCAATTCTACCTGGGACTCAACCTTTGAGCCCACAATCTCCTCACCCTGCATATACTTCATGGTGAGGGGTAGCTTTGCCAGTGCCTTTTCTATCTTTAACTTTGCCGTTGCCCTGGTCTCAGTTGTGGATGGCAACTCCGGACTTCTGGGAGGAGATGAGGCGGATGCTTCATACATGATTGTAAAGTGAAGTCCAGACCTGCAAGACAAAGTGACCGTCAGAACATATTTATCAAAATAAAATGATAACTCCGGGGTCTAGAGTTCTTACCACCGCGTCGTTTGCTTTTCCTGAAAAGTTAGTTTTTTGCACAAGTATCCGAAAAGCAAAACATAAACTTAGCATTTTTCATTATATCTCCGGGATCTGGGAACTTTTATCACACTTGAGGATGTTATGGGATGAATGGCGGAAAGGGGGCCCCGAAGCCCGGAGAAATGACCGTTAGTAAAGAAGAATGTGGAAGCAAGTCCACGTGGACGCCACGTGCGATAGCATTGAATAGATGTGATGGCACTGGCGGCGGAGCCAACTATTCGAACGCGTGAAAAGGTAAAGCCACTTGGCCAGCAGTAATTGCGCGCATGGGAAATAAATGAGGCTCTATCAGCCTTGATGGAGGAGAGAGAAAACCGCCTGTTTGAAACCGGTCGAGAGTCGAGTTTCAAACAGGTGGTTTCCTGCCTCGAAGCAGACTTTGAAGTGAAATACCAACAGCAAGGGCGACTCAACCAGCTCGTCGAGCCACTCGAAAGGATATACAGAGAGCCGAGGGGTATACACATGAAAAAGAGGGAGATATACAAGGGTTACCTACAGAAATATACATATATACATGAATATACACACGGACGACACCCGCGGGAAAAACCAGATGAAGCTGAAACAGGAATATACAGTTATTCACATTATGCACATGTTATCTACAGGCTACTTACAAATTATTTACGAACTATCTACATCTGCACAGAAGGCGGGCAACCTTCTGGCAGAGCCGAGCCACCAGCAAGCGGCAAAACCAGAAGACCAAAGAAAAACAACAGAGAAACAAAGCAAACGGAACGAAAACAAGCAAACCCAAAGAACCAGAAATGAAAGCAAAGCGAAGAGGAGGGAAGCAGAGAAACCAACCTGAAAACACGAAAGGCGGAGGAAGGGAAAGATTACCAGGAGAACTCTGCAACAACTTTGAATCGTCAAGCCGTCGAGATCACCACCACGAAGCACTAGCGTACATCTGAGAGCAGTAGAAGGTGTTAAGCTATGATTATCACAAATCTCTCTGTAACTGCTTTGCTAATCACTTTGAAAATCGCTCTATTTCTCTCTAAGTGCTCGAAGATTTTAATCGCGGTAAGTGTGAAAATGATAGGCAAGTCTATTTATACCTGCAGTAAAAAGTGATCCTCCTCCTTCTGGAGATTTCAGGTCTGGCAAAAACCTCCAGACTCCGGGCCCGGGGATTCCTTACGAGGATGTTCCTAAACCTTAGGAACATCATCACAAAGAATCCCGGAGTCTAGAATCAAGCTTCCAACCGAAAGGCAACCTCCGGGATCTGGGATCCCGGAGAGAAACAACCAAAACAAGAAAACAACACACACCGGGGAGAAAAACCCCAGAGAAAGAAAGCAAAAAGAAAAGAAAGACAAGGCAAAGCCGCAGCAAAAAGCAAAGCGAGAAAGGGGACCCAACATTTTGCACACAAAATGTAGGGACGGGGATGCAGGGCATAACAAATGGCGACTATCTGGGACAAATGCCTTAGCACATTTGAGAACCATAGAATATCTGGTTAGCACAACTGGAACAAATCGTCCTCCCGAAGGGTTTAACAGGGCAAGAGCAGCAAATCCGAGAGAACCCGACCACACAGGAGTCAGTCTGGAGCCTTTTATCAATGGTGTCGTGTGTGTTTTTGGAAGGGAATCAAGCCGATGACCTCTTGGGAGGAATAGAGAGGCGGTACTAATTACATCAAACTAGTCATCAATTTGATTGCTTCCCCCGGAGGCTGGAGTTTCATCCCGCTTTTCCTCTTATTATTTTTATTGATTTTCAGGTGGGGAAGGCGGTACTTCTTTCACCATTGAGCCTAAGCTTAGCTAAATTCAAATGGCGGTACTTCTTTCACCTGTCCACCTATATTTAGATATTCAAAGAAGATAAAACTCTAGACCCGGGAAGAATTGCTCTAGATTTTAGACGTGGATCAACCAATCAGTACAGCTGATCTACCCCAGGCATGTCTGATTACTTGTCCCTTATATTTCTATTGTTCACTGATTGCCAGACTTGGAGAAAACACCCAATGGAGATTGCTCGAAAATGTGCCATATCCTGCAAAACAATCCCGGAGACCGGGTTGATTCCACCATGATAAAGATAGATTATAAAGTTCACGATGCCGGAAGCATTGCACCAGAGGCCAAAGTTATGCGAAGCATTCTCGTTCCTACAAGATGGAACAAAGCGCCGGGACCAAAGGAAAGCCACAAGCGAAAACAAAAACAACAAAAGCAAGAGAAAGGAGACTGCCCTGGAAAACAGCCAACAAAACTATTTACAAGGGGATATTTACATATAATACAACTTTTGGGACAATCTTACCCTTACTCGAAATAATGCTTGAGAAACTGCCCATTAACAGGCAATGCAACAGGTTCTCCAGTAAAGGTGTTAAGGCGGTAAGTATTTGCCCCGCAGATTTCTGAGATCAAGTATGGTCCGAGCCAGAGCCATTGGAACTTGGTGTGCTTTCCTTTCTTCTCCTGGGCCTTGTCCCACAACAGGACCAGATCCGAGATCTGAAAAGCCTTGTATTGGGCTCTCCTGTCAAACCATCATTTTACTACTGCTTGATGACGCGCAAAGTGTTCAAGGGCCGCGTCTTGCTGTTCTTCCATTCGCACCAGATTCAAAAGTCGAACCTCCACAATATTGTCCCTGTTGTTGAATTCCTGCATAAACTGTAAAACTGGGATCTATAAGTTGACTGGGAATACAGGGTTCTGACCATAAACCAGGTGGAATGGGGATGTTCCCAGGGTGGCTTTAATACAAATGTGATCCGCCTAGAGGGCGAACTTCAGTTTTTGGTGTCAATCCCGGGGGTTTTGTTCCAATAGATGTTTGATCACCTCAAGAAGATTCTTGTTCATTGATTCAGCAACGCCATTTCCCTGAGGATAATAGTTGCTGGAGAACTTAAGTGTGATCTTTCGATTGTAGGTCCATTCGAGCAATTGTGCTGAAGAAAACACCGGACCATTGTCACATACCAAAGCAAAGGGCATTCCAAACCTTGTGACGATGTTTTCCTCTAAAAATTTGATGACTACGTCCGCCGTGTTATTTTTACAAGGTATGGCTTCAGACCACCGAGTGCAGTAATCAGTAGCAGTTAGTATGTATCGGTGGTTGGCAGACGAGTTGGGGTTGATCTCCCCGATGAAGTCAAATGCCCACTGGGCAAAGGGTCTAGCCTCGTAGACTGGTTGCAGAGGCATGGCTGGGTTATGCTCACGATGTGCCGCAGTTTGGCAAGTATGACATTTTTTAACATGAGCGTAAACATCCTTGAAGATACAGGGCCAATAGTATCCGGCCTGAAGGATCTGATGGGCAGTGGCGTCGGCCGAACCATGCCTGATTCCAAACTATCCGTGGAATTCATCAATTATTTTCATAGTTTGGTCCCTGTCGATGCATCGGAGGTACACTCCCTCGTAGTTCCGACGGTAAAGCGCGGAGTTCTTAATCATGAAGTGAGCGCTTTTCATCCGCAGGGCGCGGCATTTGTGGGGAGGTAATCCCTCCGGGCACTTGTTGTTTAGCAGTAAGTACACTAGATCGGTATACCACGGATCCTAGGTAATGGATTCCACCGTATAAGTGTGGCATTCTACGTGGGGAATCTCTTCTGCTATTGTTCAACTTAGTCCTTGGCCTCGGACTATTTTCATGGGCTGCATCTCTAAATCATATTCCTGGAGGATGGCCATCCATTTCCCCCGTCTTTCGCCCAATTCACTCTGCATCAGCAGAGATTTGACAGCCTGGTCCAGGATGATAGCATGCACTTTGCTCCGGAGAATATAATGCCGAAATTTCTTCACGGCGCGAACCAAGGCAAAGGCCTATTTTTCCAATGATGTATACCGGACTTCAGCGTTCTTAAAGGGGGAACTCATGAAAGCAATTGGTCGTTCCTCCCCTTTAACCTTTTGGGTTAATACTGCCGCGGCAGAATGCGGCGAAGCAAACGAGTATATGTAAAACAGGAGGGAATAGTCCAGACTAGCCAAGACAGGTGCCTCCGTTATCGTCTGTTTAATCTGGGCGAACGCCCGCTTTGCTTCCGGACTCCACTCAATTTTGGTATCCTTTTTCATCATTTCGTTGAGTGGTTTAACTATCTCTGTGAATCCTGTGATGAATCAATGCACGAAGTTGATTTTTCCAAAGAAGGATCGCATTTCTTTCTTACTACCAGGCATCTATAAGTTTAGCAATGCTTTGACTCTATCAGGATCTATGGATATACCCTTCTCAGAGACGATATGCCCTAGCAACTTCCCCTCAGTGACCCCGAATATGCACTTCTTGGGGTTGAGGGATATTCCATACCGGTGACATCTCTCATAGATCTAGGTGAGGTGGGCAGCGTGATCATGCCTGTCCCGGGAGAAGACAGTCAAATCATCTATGTAGATGATTATGCATCGGTTTACCAGGCCCTCGAATGCAATGTCCATGGCCTTCTGAAAAGTAGCCCCTGCATTGATCAAACCGAAGGGCATCCTTCTGTACGCAAACGTTCCCACTTGGTGGTAAACACTGTTTTCTCTCTATCTTCATATTTGACCATGACCTGATTATATCCTGAATATCCATCCAAGAAAGACATCATCTGGGATCCATTCACTATTTGTAACACCTCGTCCAACGAAGGGAGAGGGTGATTATCTTTCTTGGAGGCCTTGTTTAAATTTTAGAAATCCACACAAAGGCGGTTCTCACCATTCTTTTTCCTGACTGGGACCAGGTTGGCAACCCATGTAGTATGTCGGATTGGAAAGATAATATGAGCTGACAGCAGTTTTTCTATCTCCTGACGAATCAGAGGCTCTATCAAAGGGTTGACCGGTCTTTGTTTTTGTCGAAAGGGCTTAGCGTCTGGTTTCAGGGGGATGGTATGTGTCATGATGGATGTGTCATACGTCTTTAAGTCCTCATACCCCCAGGCAATTACATCAATGTATTCTCGGAGAACCGCAAGAATCTTCTCCTTTTCCTTAGGGGAATAGGAGGTGCCTATGTGGATGATTTTCTCTTCACCGGGCTGGCCGATGTTAACCTTTTCAAACTTTCCTCCCTCAGGGGAGGATGAAACCTTCTCATGGGCCTGGGGGTTCGAATCAAAGATTCGTTCCAATGCAACCATCCCTTTCGGGATAGTGTTGGTGGGCAAGTCCATGATCCCATCGTCTTCATCACCCTATCCAATGTCATCGTGGTCTCGTTCTTCCACTATCTGATCCTCAAAAACACCAACATTGGCCATGAAGGCCAGGATATGCTGATCGTCCTCAAAAACCTGGAAGTGAGTAACATTGTCTGGAATGGAGGGGGTGGGGACCATCTCAACTGAAAATCTTCAGAGTCACGAGCCAGCCATCGGCTCGAGTGTACTGGCAAAAACGGCTAGGGAATCCGGGACATAGTTCCGTCGCCGGAGAATAAGGTCAATGCCAAAGGCATCGAAATCTTCAATAAGGCTCCAAGCCCGGTTGTGGTACGTAGCCAGCCTTTTGTCGTGACATGTGTATTGACTCCGGACTTGTTTAACAACCAACTCTGAATCACCCAGAGCCCGGAGGCGGGTGATACCTTTCCTTAGTGCGAATAGGAGTCCAAGGACCAAGGCCTCGTACTCCGTGACATTGTTTGTATAGTTAAACTGCAACCTGTAGGATGCAAGGAAGGATTTCCCTCGTGGGTTGATTAATTCTACCCCAGCCCCACAGCCCTGTTTGGATCGGGACCCGTCGAACTTCAGGGTCCACAAGTCATTGTTTGTAGTCTGTGGCTGGGGAGGGGGGTTTTCTTTGGATTGTTGCTGGGAGA
Source organism: Thuja plicata (assembly GCA_018584345.1). NCBI lineage: Eukaryota > Viridiplantae > Streptophyta > Pinopsida > Cupressales > Cupressaceae > Thuja > Thuja plicata. The sequence goes on along the minus strand of MU225951.1, from coordinate 2,886,327 downwards.
CTTGGGGATTTTATCCTGGACTACCGGAGTGGAAGTTGAATTTATCCCCAGAGGTGCTTCGATTTGTGATTCCCGGGTGGGTGGCACTAAAAGAGTGCATCCCGTAGAAGTACCGGGTCCCGGGGAATCGGTTGTATATTCACTCCGAAGGATATCAAGTTGCCAGGTAGCGATCGACAGACATGGCCCACACTCATGCTCTGAATGTTTTTGGTAATGTACTCAGCACCAAGTGCCGGACAGGAGTGTGGCAAGGGTCGCTGTTGAACCCTGAGAGTTAACTTCAACTCTCACCTTTTCTTCTAAGTCTTGTGTTCTTTGTAATACTATGGGGTCCTCTCCGGGGATGAAATCAAATGTTAAGATTTCAAGAGGTCCGTACACCCCCAAAGAGGTCTCAGAAAAAAGGACTTCATTGACCTTCCCAACTTCGGTAAGGGCCTATTTCATCCGGGGTTCGCTTTCGACCTGGATCTGATTGGATTCTCCTTCCCACGGAAGCCATAAGTGGGTGAAGTCGGTCGAAAAGTATCCATTTAAGGACTTAGACCAATTCTGACTTAGCAACATCCCATAAGTCTCTAGGATGTCCACCACCTGGATGTCAATAATGCTGGCTATCCTGGGGTCCTGGATAAGATGTATCCGGACGTTTTTCAATTCCCCCACCATTTTTACAGCAGTCTTATCTAGTTGGATCACTGCGCCATTAGACGGGGTGGGGTGGAGTCCGAGCTTCTGACAAATGGATAAGGGCATGATGTTACCCGAAGCTCCGAAATCTACTAGGCAGTTGTGTATATTTTTGCCGTAAATGTTCAGACCTAGCAAGAAGGGAGGATCCTCATTATTTCCCCGGAAGACGGCCGCATTAGCATCTTCGAACGAGACAGTCTTAGGTGGGCGGCTGACTGCTTCCGAGTTCCCTAAGAGCTTCAGAAGGGACTTCTTTTGCTCGGAAAAATTTAACAGAACCTCCATCAAGGTCATGGAGGTGGTGGTCTGCTCTAACGCCTTCGTGATGTCGAATCTTCCTCCCGAGAACTGGTGATTTTCCTCCGTGGGATCTTTTATTTGGTTAGAGCTAGGACCTTTTGGAGGGATGGGTCGATTAGTTGCACTACCCCGGGGAGGAGGAGTGTCGTTGGTAGGTGTAGGCGTGTAAGCTGGTCCTTTACCCGCCTGGCTCTGGGTGTTGTATGGAGCCCGTGGGTTGGTAAAGGCGTTAGCCTCAAAGGGCAGAATGGATTCATCAAAGAATCCCTGTAGTTCAGATTCTTCTTCATCTTCCTCGGAAGTTCTAAAGAAGATGGTATCACAGGTAAAGGCACTATGGGTTTGCTCTTGGACAGGGGGCTCTGGAGGAGCGGTATCGTGCGATTTCTGCCTGTCCAGCTGGGAGATCATTATGACTTTCTCCAAAGTGGCACAATTCACTTCGTTGTGGGAACCTGTGTCATGCACCCGACACCAGTTAGTCATGGGCTGGAAGTCTGCGACTGGCGTAAAATGGGATGGCCCAGCACCATTTTGGTTGGTGTTTTGGTTCGGAGGCGGGCCTCCAGCATTAGCGTGGTTGTTCTATTGTTGTTGGTTTGGCCTAGGCCCATTGTTGAAGTTTCTCCCCCCGGTATTGTTGTTTCGTTGGCCGGAGAAGATATTCCCTCTCTGGGAATTTGAATTTTGGGGCGCGTAGGACCCATCCTTTAGTTGACCCATGTCCATGGTCAGAGTGGACAGCATTCGCCGGAGGGACTCAACCTCGGCAGTTAACTGAGTGTTAGCATCACAATGAGATGGTTGTGGCGATTGTTGGCTTCCCGGGAAGGCAGCAGGATTAGCCGGAGTTGAGGGCTGCAATCCTCCAGCTGCGGATGACTGGAAGAAGGGCACTCTGGACGGTTGTGTCTGAGTCTGTTGTGTCTGCTGTGGCTGATTCCAAGGGAAGACTTCCAGACCTGGTGTCATCTGGGTCTGGGAAGGGTAAACATATCGCGCCTGTTGGTCTATCAAAGGTGGCGGGGGATTCACCGCCATCGAGGGGGCACCTATTGCCAGATTGGGATTGTAACCCCCGACATATGCGGTTCCGTTGGGGATCATGTTGAAAGGTGTGTTCTGTCCAATCCCGCCCGGGGATTTGTTAAGACCGCGTGACAACTCTAAGGCCAGGTTGTAGACTTTTGCCAAGGTGTCCCGGTCGCCCGGAGCGGTTGTTCTCCAGAGGAGGGTGGCAACGAAAGGGTCCATCGCATTAAGGTATGTCTGTATGGTAACATCTGGCGATGGAACAAAAGGGCCGGTGCACCTCTTCAGGGCACGCTGGAACCTATGGTTGAATGCTACAAGAGGTTCATTGGGTTCCTTTCTGATGGAGATGAACTGGCTATGGGACCAGGCTGGGTCCACATGCACGCGAAAGGCAGCCAAGAAGGCGTCTTCCATATCCTGCCAAGTATTGATGGAGTTGGCGGGAAGGTTCAGGTACCAGTTCAACTCGCTTTGTCCCAAGGACAAGGGAAATATGCGGGTCACAACATCTTCATGCTGGATCCGGTGTCGATTCATGGCATCTTTATATGCCTGTAAATGTTCTTCTGCGGTCTGTGAGCCTAAGTGCTCATATCATGGGCAAATCTTTTCTGGGTGGGAGGGTAAGTCGTTGATTACGACCGGAAAAGTGCCCATTGGGGACCCAGTGTTTCCGAAGTATGCAGCCATTAGAGGAACTATATGTTGGGTAGTTTGAGTACTAGTTCCCAGGATCGTCTGAGGAATTTGGGTATTCAAGGGTATGGTAGATACCCAGACAACAGTGGCTGGTATGACTTTCGACGTCCGCTTCCTTCGAGCAGGAGGCTCGAGTTCGACAAACCTTCCGGGATTCAGAGCAGACCTAAGGACTCTTTCAAATTTAGCTGGGGAAAAAGACCCAATCCCACTAAAGGCTTGTCTCCTAAAACTACAACTCGGGGAACCCTTGGGAGGTGTAAAATCAGAATCTTGGGAGGGGGATGAGTTCATGCCCTCCTTCTAGCGCCAGTTTCTGTTGACGGGGTTTTGCTAACCGGGTCCGCCAACAGTCATAAGTTGTCACCGGGTTCCGGAGAAATTGACCAACTCCACCTGCAAAGGTTGTCCGGGGGAAATAAATCCTCCGGGCCTTCAAGCACCTGGGTGTCGGGTCACAACGGTGTGGGGCTTGGTTGGGAGAGGTGACTATTTTCGAGGGGGATAGCTGGTTACTTAAACTTATTCTCCCGAAGATTCAGAAGAGTAAGGGTTTCCCAGAGTATTCCACACTTAGTAAATAAAAAGAAAAAAGATCCTGCAGGGTTAGAGACATTTATCTAACTACAGTCATGCTGAAAAGTTTGGAACATCGATAATACTCTGAAAGACTACACTAAATACCGAAGAAAAACACAACCATCAGTTAGCATTTCATCAGTAGCGGAATAAATAGGTCGTTAATCTACTTGAACATATCAGAGTAAAGGACATACAGAACATTAAAACATGAAATACCGTTAACTCAGAAGCAAAGACGTTAACAACTTCATTGCCAAGAATCCTTCATTCTTCATTATTGTTTGGTCCAGCAAGCACTGGTGCGTGATACAATGGTGGCTCCAAGGGAGCATCTAACTACCGAGAACAGAATAATGGAGCATTGAGCTCTGCAACTAAAACCAGAAATCACTTTGCTATTTCTTATGGACAACAAAATCATCAATTTCGTCGACCCTTGAAAACGGGCCGATTTGCCTATTTATACAACTCTTTCTAACCCTAACCCTATTTTACCGTGCTTTAATAAAATACAATATCTGGGAGCCGGTACTACCTGCGCCACCCTACAAAAGACCTGAAGACAGAATAGGTCTGCCATGTCAGAAGAAAAAGACAAGAATATACATCGGAAGAATCGGCCTCGAGAAGAGAGCCAGAGAGAAGAAAGAGGAAAGTAGGTCCCCTGGGGACCGAGGCTACATGCCTCATAAATGGGAAATGCGGCGCCCTGTCTCTAATGTGCCAGGTGTACCTTTGAACGACGCCTTGAGAAGACCACCCTGTCAGAAACCAACTGCCAAACCAATGCCTCTTGATGCGCTCAACTACCCTCTGACAGTCTTTATTAACCGCTTCTGAAAGTGACCGGTCGGCCTCGGGGACCGGGACACGGATCGCTTTAAATAATACAAAATTTTGGATCCAAAACTCTGGGATCCGGGAACTTACGTCCCCAAAAGAATAAAGAATGCTTAAAGCCCAAATTTCCCCATTTCCTGGAGAACGCTCAAGGCTGTTTATTATCGTTGAAGGCCTGAAGGATGCGGAAAATGCCATCTTCATCAATCTTCCTTAGGCTGGCCCTTCGGTGCCTGGCCACTTCAACTTGTTCCGCCAGGTCTGGAACATTATTTTT